>CM019151.1:45497224-45717903 GCA_009733165.1 Naja naja
AGAGGATGTATTTTGTGGGGTAACAGGGTGGTTATTCCTGCAAAACTGCAAAGGAGGTTGGAAATGTTACATGGAGGGTCATCCTGGGATTGTAAGGATGAAGGTTTGGCCAGGAGTTACATGGTGTCCAGGTATTGATAAAATGGTTGAAAAACTGGGTAGCATCTTGTCCCAATTGCCAGGTAGTCAGACCTGCCCCACCTCACGCTCCCCACCAGGAATGGGAATGTCCTAGGGGCCATGGTCTAGAATCCACATTGATTTTGCAGGCCCTACAAGAGGCACACTTTTTCTAGTAGTAGATGCATACCCAAATGGCTAGAGGTAATTCCCCACATCCACACTACAACTGAGGCTGTCATCAAGCAGCTCAGAAAATTGTTTGTAACCCATGGGCCAGATGTCCTTGTCTCGACAATGGCCCTCAATTCACATCTAACATTTTTGGAATTTTCTAGCTCAACAGGGCATCAGACATGCCCTCACTGCCCCTGGGCACCCTTTTCGCCAACGGCCGGGCTGAACGCATGGTACGCCTTTACCAAAGAGAAGCTTCAGCAGCTGGGTCCTGGGACATCACTGAGAAGCTTTGCTTCTAGTGTTCAACATCACTCTAGCCCATCAACTAACTTGTCCCCAGCAGAGTTGTTGATGGGCAGGAAACTTAGGTCTCCCCTTGACCGCCTTTCATCCCACTTACGCACTCCAACGCACCACTGGATTCCACTTCCAAAGTTCGTTCTTTAGTGTGGGTGATTCTGTCTATGCTAGGAACCTTATAGGTGAACCTTGGATTCTCTGAAATAACTCACATCACGGCCCTCATTCTTCTACAGGGTACAAACAGAGGATGGCCTCCTCTGGAGCAGGCACATTGACCAACTTAGATCCAGGTTCCTCAGGAACACTGACCCTGTCTCTCTCTAGGTCCCTCACCTGATGTCTCTTCTAGGGGAAGGAGGGGAACAGGAGGAAAATCAACAAACAGGAATCAACCCCATGTGTAACGAGCCATTGTGACAGGAACCATCCGAACCCTGTCACAAAGCCAAGATCCATCCTTAGAAGTGGAAGATTGCACATCACTACCTGACTTGGGTGCTGACATTGGAATGGAGATGGGTTGGGAGGAGAGACCAGATTCTAACAGTCTAACAGGGTCTCCTTTCACAGGAAGTCCCAACAGGGAAATGTCAGCAGACACATTTCCCCTCTCACTGGGTGAGAACGCGTTAAAGTTTCTGAACCACGAAGGTCTCAACGCATTCGTAAGAGCCCCACCTATTTAAAGGAATACATTAGATAGGTTGGGGTTTGGTATGGACTGAACCTAGTGGGAGGGGTGTTATGTATGTAGGTTTGAATGTTATTGGTTTATTTGAACTGTTCTTGTAAAATGTCAAATGGTATTGGTTTAAATAGTGCGGGAAGAAACCCTGCACTCCCATTGGCTGGCAGCTACGGCTGCAGGCTATAAGAAGCAGCCGTAGCCAAGCCAGGACGGGTCTATTCGAGCTGTAGTCAGTAATAAAGTCTTTTGCTGGAACTCCTCGCGTCTGACTCTTCATGCAAACTTAACAGTATCCATGAATAAACTATAGGATTAAAGCATTACACCTTTATTGTAGTTCTAAATGCTACAGAATCTTTCTGGTTCACACAAAAGCAGGGAAGAGGGAGAGATCCAGAATGAATGCTTTAATGAATAGCACAATGTTGCATTTCTTCTGAATAATCTTCCAAGGATATATGTACTAATGCTCAACTGTTCAGTGAATGATTTTTTATTAGTACACTGCATCCCTGAGTAAAAAATAATTCATCAACCTCTGGCTTTATGTTAAAATAGTACAGTAATGTTTTATCACTACATTGTTCTCTTGTTCATTAGATTGCTTAGTGCTTTTCATGGTGCCTTCAACTAATTATTTATATATATTTATTTAGATTTATGTGGCTACCCACTCACTCTCAGTGACTCTGGGTGGCTTACAAACAATAAAAACCCAATATAAAACAATCCCCATAAACCCCTAGTGACAATACACAATCAAACGAGCCATTTGATGGGTTCTATGCCACTCTGGGCTCCCTAGGCCCATTGGCAGAACTAGGTCTTCACAATGGTGGGATTCAAATTTTTTTACTACCAGTTCTATGGCATGGCTTGGTGGGCATGGCAGGGGAAGGATACTGTAAAATCTCCAGTCAGAGGTGGTATTTGCTGGTTCTCCAAACTACTCAAAATTTCCACTACTGGTTCTCCAGAACTGGTCAGAACCTGCTGAATACTACCTCTGTTTCAGGGCCTTATGAAAGAGTGGGGACCAGTCTAATCTTAGCAGGGATAATATTCCAAAGGGAGGGAGCTACCAAAGAGAAAGCCCTTTCTTCTGGGTTTCACCAGATATAAATTCTTAGAATCCATAACATTTCTGGCCTCCCTGCTTTAATGGGTCAGGTAGATGTAACTGGGAAGAGACAGTCTCACAGAGAGTCCATCCCAAGCCATGAAGGATTTTAAGGGTGACAACCAACACCTTGAATTGCATCTGGAAACAAATCAACAGTTAATGCAGCTCCCACAGGAGAGATGAAACATGTGCACACCTGGGTCTGCACAAAACCATGCAGGCTATCACATTTTGAATTAATTTGAACTTCTGAATGGTTTTCAAGGGCAGCTCTGTGAAGAGTGCATTGCAATAGTCAAGACAGGAGGTAACTCCAGTGTGAGTGACTGTGAGCAGGAATTGTTGGTCCAGAAAAGTGTGTAACTGGTACACAATCCTCAGTTGCACAAAGGCCCTCCTGGCCATGACTACCATCTGCTCCTCAAGTAGGAGTTGTGAGTCCACAGAATCTTAAAATATTTCTTAAATATATTTAAATCCTTTAAATATTTCCTGTAATCCTGCAATCACAGAATATTTGTATTCACATAACAAGCCAGCCTAACAAGACTCTTTACAATGTATTTGTCCTCCAAACCCTGCCCTTCCCAAGTAAAAGCAGGGTTTATTATTCATGTCTAAAACTGGCCAAAGAAAGGGATGATTGTGATTTAGAGCTAGTGGTTAGCAAAATCTAATGAAGAGACTTGGATATTCCTTTCATTCCCATGTCTGAATCAATTATGACTCAAATATTTATGTGCCATCAAGCTTACCCAATGCTGCAAGAACCATAGCTGACAGGTGGCCATACAAAGATATGGCTAATTCAAGACTAGAAAGGATATTTCAGTTATGAACACATTTCAGAAAGGAACATGGCATTTTAATCTATCAGATTGAATGAAGGGTTTCCTTTGTCCATCAATAGATTCACTGAAACAAATTGTTTCATAATATTTCAGCACATTTTATTTATTTTTTATTCAATCTCTAGAGCTGTCCACTTCCAACGAGACTTTGGATGGTGAACAAAACAATTACAAAATACTGTAATACAAAATTAAATAAATATGGCAGTTGAGAAAAAATGTTATCACAACTGTCAATATAGCTAGGAACCAGACCCTTCACAAACTCAGAGCCGCATGTCTAGGCACAAAGCAAAGTCTTCAATGCCTTAGAAAAGGTCCACAGTTGTCCTCAACTCTGAAGGGTCAATATTCCAGATCCAGAAGATGGGGCTTATGGCAGAGAAGGTACAGTAGGCGTCCTAGTCCCACCAGCCAACATTCCTTGGCCTTCCAGATCAAATTAGAAAGGTAGAAACCACTGGGAGAAAACCCTCAGGTGACCCAGTCCCAAACCATTGTTGTTTTATGGGTTCCAAGGAACTGAATCCAATTTCCTTCCATTTTCCTTCCAGGTGTGCTATTTTTCCCATTCATTCATTCATTCATTCATTCATTCATTCATTCATTCATTCATTCACTCTATCTATCTATCTATCTATCTATCTATCTATCTATCTATCTATCTATCATCTGTCTATTTGGTTTGTTTCTGCCCATCTCACCTAGAGGCAATTCTGGACAGCTTACAAACTTTAAAAGCAATAAAACATTAAACAATTCAACATCAGTAAATTGCAAAATGCAGCTTTACTTGGAACAGCTTACATCCTGCAACAATATCTGTAACACCATCAAACATCCACATCTGCCTATCACAGGTCCTTGAGAAGGACTCAATAGATGGGCAAAAATGCCATAATAATAATTTACAGTTTAAAAAATGGGGTGCAAGGGAGCAGGAAAAGCAAGAGGGAGGCGTTTCTTGTCTTAATCTATTTCCTTATTGTTATGCAGTTTTCATGGTATGTACCACACATTTGGTGTTTGTGTGTATAAATTGTATGTGGTATGTGTTTATGTGCATATGCACAAATGTGTGTGTGTGTGTGTGTGTCTTCTGTACTTTGTGCTACTTATTTGTGTGAAAGCATTAATGGACAGGTATGAAGAACTCATGATCCACTGGCCGATAACTAAAACAGTGCAACTTTTTGCTTCTTTGAAATAATAATCAATCCATCAACCTAGACAATCTTAGCTTATCTTGAAATGTTAAGCTGGATGAGATTTGGTGAACACTGGACAGAATACAATCAGAATTGTAGCTAAAGGGAAAGTCATGAAACATTCCAGGATACAGCATTGCAAACCACTTAAATATTGTTGTTAAGACAACTGCATGGATATGTCCAAGAATTCACCCAAATTCAAGCCCAACTTGGGAGCAAAGTCTTTGCCAATTTGGTAATCATAGGTGTTCAGTGACATTTTTATTTTTATTTATTTATTTTTATTTATTTTATTTATTTGATTATTCAATTGCTTACAAGGTAATAGGTATAAGTATAAACAAAGTCATAAATACATGGATACATATAAGAAAATAAAAGAAACAATAGGACAGGGACGGTAGGCACTTTGGTGCGCTTATGCATGCCCCCTACAGACCTCTTAGGAAAGGGGTGAGGTCAATAGTAGACAGTCTAAGGTTAAAGTTTTTGGGGTTTGGGGAAAAAAACCACAGAATCAGGTGGAGTATTCCAGACATTGACCACTCTGTTGCTGAAGTCGTATTTCCTGCAATCAAGTTTGGTGCAGTTTACCTTGAGTTTGTAACTGTTGTGTGCTCTTGTATTGTATGGTTGAAGCTGAAGTATTCATTGACCGGAAGGACATTGCAATGTATGATTTTATATACTATACTTAGATCGGACCGAAGGCATTGTAGTTCTAGGTTTTCTAGGTCTAGAACCTCAAGTCTGGTGGCATAAGATATTCTGCAATGAGTACAGGAGTGTAGAAGTCTTCTTGTGAAATATTTCTGGACTTTCTCTACTGTGTTAATATCAGATATGTAATGTGGGTTCCAGACTGGTGAGCTGTATTCAAGTATTGGTCTAGCAAATGAATTTAGGTTATCTGAGGACACCAAATAAAGAGTCTTGTGGCTGCATACTATTTGTGACTGAACATTTTGTATCCTGGATTACATAAAACAGAAGCTGAACAACAAAATGTAAAACTTTCATTATCTAATGAATTGCAATTGTTGAGTTCTATCTGGACAATCTTGTCAGTTGTTTAATAGCTCACCCATGTGTCAACCTGAACTAGATAAAGAAGGAATGAATTTGATTTTAGGAACTGCTTAGGCTTCTAACTGATATAGCTAGAAAATTAGCTCTTATCTGGAGTTAGGCAATGAAATAATAAGATGCGATAACTGACTGTCTAGATATAAAATCAGCTTCATGTCTGCACATCCTGCTCAAGTCAAGAAAAAAAATCCCAGTGCCATTTGGTTCATCAGGATTTATGGCACATGAGTTTCTTGCTTGATGGAAATTCTGTTTGTCTCTATACACAAAGGAGACAGATGTGCCACATTAATAAGTGATCTGTGGTGCTGTTAACATCAGTTTGCCTAGAAACAGTTAGCTGCTGCATACTAATCCCACCAAAAGAAAAGATACATATGTTTGGATAGCCTTTGAAACAGCTGCATTGCCACCTGTCTCAGTTTGATGAGGACGTTTTCTACACTTTATGGCTGTCACCTCAAATCTTGCATCAGATAGCTGTAGGGTTGAAACAATGGCATTTCTCATTTTTATTATCAGCAATGCCCATGGAATGAAACCACAAAATGGTTTTTCTTTTCTTTGTGTATTTCATCTCTGTGAACATCATAATTTTGTTTTTACACTTAATGTTTTGCAATATTCTGGCCAGACAGAAGTATTTCTGTAAACTTATAAAGAGATTTTTGATTCCATATGAGCCATAAACCACTTGCAGAAGGCCTAGTTCCTCTGTTTGCTGTTACACATTTTTCTATTTATCTGAAGTCTTGCATCTGCATGTGACTCTTGGCTCCTCTTTGTAGCTCTTCAATTTCCTTCCAACCATGTCAAGTTTAGTAGCACAAGAGCTGAAAACCAACAGTATTTGGGGACAAGAAACATACTCACAGGTATATTATGAAATACTAAATATGTTTTCCTTTACTTAAAAATATCCTAAAGGAGGGAAAAATCTGAGGTCCACAAAAAAAAGGTCTTTCCTACATATGGGATATGGCCCTGCCTATTTTGTTTTAGCAATTGGTCCACTGCACAACTCACTATACCCAAGTTAAATGTAGATTGTGGACACCAAATGGTAGGCTATATTTGGTTTTAAGAACACCTTCTGTCACTCTAATCTTAAGTCTAAAATCCCTATCAGTTTTGATCATTTCATCAGCCAGCAAGGCTGGCTTGGGAACTCTGGGAGTTGAAGCCCACAAAACTTAAAGTTGTCTTGGTGGGGGAACTCTGAGCTAGAGCATTTGGTTCATAATGATCCAACACATTATGCATATCTAGAAAATGGATTTATATGATGTGAGATGTATGTTTTGTAGTACCCTGCCAATGTGCCCTAATACAAACTAAAAGTTTTGAATTTTTAATGTTGGGAATGATATGCAGCATTTGAGCTTGTGCATTTCTCCTGAGCTCCTGTCCTGACTGTCTCATCCTGGAGACCTTCAGATCTGTTGGACTGCAAATTTTATTCCAACCTAGCTCAAGAAAATCATTGTGAAGCAGTTTCACTTACATGGAAACAAGAAGCTGTCTTATCATTCTGCTGAAAGATCAACAAAAGAAAAAAATAAGATACAAAATAATCCTACAAAACTTGAAAAATGCTTCAAATAACACTACCAAATTATTTGGGGATGCATAAGAAGTGAAAAGTTCAAAAAATTATGTGTTTAATTTTTTAATATGAATAATGTGAAACCTATTTCCAAGTCCACCCTATTCATAGGATGCCTCATCTCATGGAACAAAGCTGGTGATTTTATAAATCTTGCTTTTAACAGAAGTAATTATATATTTTTGATCCAAATGTTGTTGTTGACAACGCTATTCTAAGGTCATTTATCTGTATCTATTATTGTTGACTGTGTGAATATGGCTGGTAGTACCAGAAGACTATCTTCACATTAACCTATAGCAGCTCTATTGTCAGCCATGCTGATCAGGAATTATTGGAACAGCAGTCAAGCACATCTAGAGGGTGCAAAGTTGAAAAATACCACTATGGCATTTGTATAATCTCTTTCAATTATAACACATGTGATATAAACTTTTAAACTGATCTTTCTATCTGATGTAGGAACAAAGATAACCTTGCCTTCATGCTTCAATGCATTGTCTATAGCTCTGTCTGAAAATTGAGAACTGCACAAACAATGCTACTGATCTTATGTCAGCCAATGGAATGAAATAGAGTTAATTAGTCTAGCCTTTCCAATTATTTTGAATGTAGCCACCATTAAAGGAAAAATAAGGCAAGAAGTGGTGAAGGAAAAAGGCAGAAAGGACATCCAGCAACAGCAACAATGATCGGGTCTTGTATTAGTTCTATTGTTGCATAACTCCACTGGATTGCTTCTTCTTACCACCAGTCTATCAAACACTACCTTCATAGAAACATGCTGGCTCAAGTAAGAATGGATTGACTACAGATGTAAAAGATGGGGATCTTCTGGGACATGATCATCATCACTGAACAAACTCACCTACGATTGATCTTTTTTAGTCAAAAACCAACATATTGTGTTCAAAAGTGGATTATGATGACCTGGTGCATGGCACAAAGGCAACACAGTCAAATAAAAGGGCCTTGGTGGCTCAGGCTGTTAAAAATGCCTGCAGTTAAGTTCCAGCTGCCTACAATTAGTGTAGGCTCGAATCCCACCAGGCTCAAGGTTGACTCAGCCTTCCATCCTCTCGGGGTTGGTAAACTGAGGACCCAAGATTGTTGGGGGCAATAAGCTGACTTTGTAAAAATGCCGCTTAGTAATAAGAAGGCATATACAATGGAAGGAAGGCTATTGCTGAGCACACTGGGTTGTATCCCAAAAATTGTAAGCTGCCCTGAGTCTTCGGAGAAGGGCGGCATATAAATGTAATTAAAAAAAAAAGCAAGAAGAGTCTCTTTATTATCTCCAACTTCATCCCCATTGTCCAGGTTACCCTTGGCTGGAGAAAATTCAGTCCAAAACAAAATACATACAGACTGTAACTAAAAATCCAAACAAACCAAGATGCAGTAATTAACTTGACAGGGCAGGAGAAGGAATTTCAAACTTGAAAGCATGGCAAAACTCACACAGTTGGGAAGACACCAGGGACACAGATAAGCCACAACGAGATCAGATAAACTCACAATTTGCTCCCAACAGTTTGTTGTGTGCAGTTTCTTTTAAACACTGTGTTCCCAGCTGCAGCTAATGAAGGGAATCAGGGCCCTTTCCTCTCCCATAAGCCACACTTCCCTGTGTTCCCTAGAATGAAGAGGGGTTGGGCCTGGGTCTTCCTTTGAATTCCACGTCCCTTGCTCTACCTCTCCCCTGCTCTGCCCAGGCAGACTTTGCTCTTCCCAGGTTTCTTCCACAGTCAATGGAGCCACACTCCCACTCCCTGTCAGCTGTTCAGCCTCCCCATCTGGCTAAGATTCTGACAGGGGCATGATATGGATTATGTATCTGACCCTGAATCTACTCTAAGCTTGTTGTGGCCCAGCAGCAGCCAGCAGAGCTGGCAACAGATACAGACAGTGAGGAGGTTTGGAAGGAACATGGGCCAGTCCTGGAGTCTGGGGAAGGCTCTGATGAGTGCTCTGAGGCAGAGATTAGGCCAGTGCTGTCTGACAGTTACAGTATCAGCTGCCTTTGGAGTCAGACATCAGTGAGGCAGAAGAACAGCTAGAGCCTGTTCCCAGTATGTGCATGCACAGAGTTGCCAGAAGAAGGGAACAGCTGAGGAACAAGGGCCTTGGGACTAAAAGCACAGGTGGACGGTGAATGGTCCCTCCTCTAGAGAATAAAAGAGGAGTTAAATGGGAGTGGAGCTTTGCAGCAGACAATTAGTTCATTCCGGCATACTTGCCAAGTATTGCGACGTCTGCAAGATATTGGTGTGGCCATTCTCCAAGCCTGATAAAGGTCGGTAATTGGGAACTATCTTGAAAGACTGTTGGCCGGGATTTTGTTGGAGAGGAAATTCATTATAAATTAAATAAAAGGGATTTATCGGGACAAGGATTCAGCTTCATGCTGTTGGGGAAGCCTAGGTCAGAACAAATCTCATACTTGGAGGTTACTTAACCCATCCCATTCCAAGGAATATCATAGTCTGAGCCACTTGCTGGTCAGTGCATAAGTACAGTTAGGTGCAACTTTTTCATTCCTTTAGAGCAGTGTTTCTTAACCTTGGCAATTTTAAGATGCATGAACTTCAACTTCCAGAATTCCCCAGCTAGCATGGGGAATGAACTTCAGAGAGATGAAATCAACACGTTAAAGTTGCCAAGGTTGAAAAACACTGCTTTTCACTGAGAATTTAGTGTAACGAGGGTTGGGGTGGGGTACAAGCACATTGGCCAGGGCATTTATGAATTGTGAATTATGAGCTGCAACTGATTACTAGAGTGGGATTATTTTCATGTTTATCCGACACTCCATACCCAAAGTTCTTCCACAGTTTTCTAAAAAATGCCTTTATTCTGCTAATGACATTGTAGTTCCTACTGCACCTTAGCTTCATCTCAGATTTTCAGCAGGACAGATTATCTATCTATCTATCTATCTATCTATCTATCTATCTATCTATCTATCTATCTATCTACCTACCTACCTACCTACCAATCTATCATCTCAATATTTTATGTTGCTTTAGACACTTGGATTCTAAGCAGCAGATAGAAGCGTTTCTTAGCTGTATTTATAAACTTAATGGTATTGCTATTGTATTTTTTGCATTTTCCAAGCACTTTAAATTTTAGTTATTCTACATCTATTCTGATGTAGATCAGACTATTGGTACATTGGGAGAACTTTAATGTTAGTATTGAATGTAAATGTTGTTTATCAGTGACCAAAATAAATGATGATGATGATGCTCTCGTTAGCAAGTGCAAAATATTAACATTGCAATGATTATAAAAAACAAACTCATCCAGCAGAACATACTAGTAATTCATTTATCATAGAAGACCATATTATAGGCAGAAAACATAACACCATATATCACTACAATTTACCTTTGTATATTCTGGGTAGCACTAATTACTCATGTATATATTGAAAAAGCCACATTTTTCAGATTTTTTTTAAATATTAGAAATGAAGGTATGGACATTAGTCCTAACATGAAAGCAAATATTCTGATAAGAACTGATATCTTGTTCTCTAACTCACTTTTTTTAATCCTCTAAATTTGAATATGAAATCTTAACTAGCCTCTGATTTTAATTTTTGAGAAAGGTTCATATTTCATAATGAAATATAGCCATCATTCATAGTTTAATGTAAAGCCTACCTACATACATAACTGAGATACCTTAGTATGTGTAAGCAACTTTATATATGGTAGCCTATATTCCCTTTCCTTTGTTTAATTATTTTTGTTAATATCTATCTATCTATCTATCTATCTATCTATCTATCTATCTATCTATCTATGTCAAAATATAGTAGTATAATTGAAAAATTATTTTTGACCATGAAGCCTTAAATCCTTGCAATAATGACAGTCTCCCCATGGAAGTTGGTCTTGTATAAATTTATTTGAAAAAATTCTTTATACTGGAATTGAGCTGACTGTGTGTCCTCCAGTAATTGGGGTAAATGTTTAAAACATTGTTATTTAGCATAGCTTTCTCTGTTGTGCTTGGTATTTAAATTTCATAACCTTATTCACTGTTGGACTGGTCCAAAACTATCATTATTTCTGTTTACTTGTTGGCATTTCAGGTGAAATTTCCAGGAATGCAACAAAGGTTTGCTTGAGAGTAATTATTTAAAACACTTGAGTCTGAGTCTCATCTGTTTATGAATATTGAAGTTTTCCTTCCTTCTTTCTTTCCTCGCTTGCTCTTTCCCTTCCATGAGAAAACACATGACTGCAACTGTGCTTGCCATCTTCGGCTTTCCTTTGCTTCACAGATCTGCAAAGGTTTTAAATGGTACTGGTTGCAAAGTTATTTTTTCATCACTTTCATAACTGTGAGGTCACTGTCCAAGACAGTTGTTAAGCAAAGACTGCCTTTAAGTATAACTACTAAATTAAATAATAGAAATTAACAGTATATTAGCTATCTTTGAAAGTATGTAAAATTCAGATAAAACCACTTTTTGGGTTTTTTAAACTGATGAAATAGATAGGTTATAATTTGGCTGTTAATAATCACCTTGCATGAATGCAATCTATTGCATTCTTTGATTTTTACTAACTATTTTTGGTTTTGGAGAAATACATTCTTTTTAACCTAAAGATTTCCACCCCACCTTTTGGCTATTATGTTGCATCTTATTCCAGTAATTTTCAGTTTTATTTTTCTTTCAAAATAATAAACTGGCAAGCTCTGCTGAAAGTTAATCGGTTGCTTCGCTTATTTGTAATATGATACTTGATTTTCCTTTTCTTAATTCAGAACAGAATAGCTTTCTAGTGCATGTATTGCATTTTCATTTTGTTCGCCACTTATACTCCGTATCTGATCTTTAAAAACTGCCTTCATTTAATATAATTTTATGGCTACAGCTTTCAAAATGCCTACTGAAGAAATAATAGACAGCCCTTACGCAAATCACCAACATGGAGCTGAGTCAGTGCTTCTCTTAATTTGTAAATAGTAGCAGTATATGTGAGTTGTTTAAATGGCATCTATGCCCTATTTCATGGCAGTGATGCATGGTTTCCATGTGCAATTAATGCTAGTCTTAGAAGATGACATACTGCACAGCAGTCTGAACCAGGAATTCTTACTCTCTGTCCAAGCTGAATAGGGACTGATATTGTCAATTTTACTACTGAATTAAACAGAAATGAAAATAGACAGTATTGGCCACACAGTTCAGTGATGCCAGCTTTACAAGTGAAGATATGCTGTTAGAACAATTTATTTCAGCTGTGAATGGACAGCAGTGGATGGAATGAGGTGCGCAAGAAACTTCCATGTTATAGACTTGTGAGATTTGCCAGAACAGACTTTGTGGCGGCAGGAATCACAGCACTCAATAGCTTTCACTAAAAGAAGTTATATGTTTCTGAAAGCAGAATTAAAAAGGGGAGAATCATTTTTTTAAAAAACTCACATTTCAAATTGCTTCTTAACCTGTTTAATTTCTTGGAAGCCTGAGTTAACATTCCATTAAAACACTTGGAAATTCAGAAGATGTCTGGTGGTGGTTCTTTTTTTTTTTTGACAATTCTAGTGGATTACTTATTATTTTCTGAAAATAATACAAAAGAAATGTGCAAATAAAAGAGTCTATTACATGTTGATTCTGTCCCATTATCACGTTAACATGATTGTTCCTGGCCACAAGTTAGCAATATTGACCAAAAAATAAAAAAATAAAAATAGCTGTACTTATATCCAAGTGCCAACGTTTTTCAGTAGTGAGGCCAGTAAATTGCACTATCTTTCAAAGTTTCATGTTGGACAATTTAAGAAAAGTGATTGGATTACCCTCCCACTAAACATCACCTGCTAGTGTGAAAACAACCATATATTGCCTGTCCTGAATCTATGCTGAAGAGGGGGTTGTCTGGAATGGAGAAATTAGCTGTATGCCAGATTATACTAATGTCAGAACCCTGGACCTGTTCTTTTAAATACGAAATGACGAGCAGTAACTTATATCTAAAAAAATGAGAGATTGCTCACAAACATCTTACGGTTATCAATCCTCCAGTTTCATCCTACATTTCTTCACCATTTGTTCGACCAATCGGTTGAATAATTTTTAAGCCCCAGGTATAGCACTATTTCTGAAGGCTGCAAGAGACCTATGTTTAGAAATAGGCTAACTGAGAAGTTACAGGTATAACAGAGAAATTGCAAGAAATATTAAGCAGCTGACAGAATTTCTTTGCTTGAACATGTACAGTATAGGATAAGAACCAGATAATACTAGCCATGTTGTAATATACAGGCCTGATACTTTCTTCAGAAATATGAATCAAAGTGGCTATGAAATGCAATGTCCAATAACAGAGGGGAGAAATAAACACCCATAATAAGTCATCAACAGAAGTTGGGAAGATCCCAGCCCTTGATTGCTGGCATGAAATGTCATAGATTGGTGGCCACAGTCAAAATGGTGCTGGGACATAAGATAAAACACCATTTTAAAATTCAATAGCTAAATATGAAGGCAATCTGCCTCTGAGAGCTAGCACTACACTTTGTTAGCAGGGTATTCTCATGTCATGGTTTGAGAGATGGGAAGATGAATCTATAATTCAATACTGGTCATTATATCACACTATGTAATAACACAGATGGGTTAGTAATGATAAGAACCGTGGACAGCTAGGCTCTATCCCCATGACCCACATAGGGATTGTGATAGCTTTTCATTATACCATCAGTGGTTTGAAATATCAGATGCTGCTGCTCATCTAAAGAACACTGAACAAACCTCCTAAAATACTCTCAGTTTTGTATGTAAAGCCAGGAGCAAAACAACATTATATTTAGATTGGAACATTCAATAGAGAAATTCTAGGCCTCGGAGATATATGTACTCAGATGAAAGTTTTGTTTCCAGCTTTATTGACAAGGAATTCAGTAGAATCACTATGTTTCTGATAGCTGCCAAACTGAGTCTTTTTGGTTCAGTGCCTTGATGACAGTTTGCTGTCAAGTAAAATGAACTTTCAGGATTGGTGGAAAACAAGGATGGTGAAATCTGATTTTGCTTTCCATTACTTTGTCAAACATTTGCTCATTTAGATATGATTTACTGTGATTAATCTATCTATTACAAAACTGGTGCTTAGTACAAACTCAGATGCAATTTTTCTTCCAACCTATTCTTCATTTCATTTATTTGTCATTCCAGAAGATCTGATATTATGAATCATTCCGAATGAAAAATTATGTCACTTGTAACTTAATGTTGTTCTCTTATCATGTTCTAAATATGGCTCTGTGGTGCAAGGTTATAAAACTCAGAAGTAACTCAATAATTAGCAATCTAAAAGTTGATTTAAAAATGGATCATGATTAAATAGATGTTGAGCAACTGCTACTGCACTTATAATTTCTGAAATAACAGATTGCATTAAAGGGTTCTTTTAAAAAACAATAATGGTTTTAAACTTTCTACTTCTTATTAATTTAAACTGAATCCTACCATGGGAGATTTATCAGGTAGCACACACAGGATTCTTAAATGCATTCTTATCCAGGTCCTAGCAAGGCTGCTGATATTGGAAGACTCTGCAAAACCTATTAAGTCCTCAAGCAGTATTTGCAGATTTGGTTACATCTGATGAAATCTAATTTTTAGCTACTTAGGAGAGCAATAATCTGAAGTCTGTAGACATAAGCATTAAGTCTTGGAGAATTCCAGTTTCAGCAAAGCCAGTATGAATATTTGAATCTTAAAACAAATGCTTTGTATTCCACAGCATTGTTATGTGAGATACAAGTGGTGGTATTCCATAGGCTTTGTTAAGAGCATATCTCATTCTCAAACTATAGAGCAGGGGTCTTCAAACTTGATAGCTTTAAGACTTTTGGACTTCAAGAATTCCTCCTCCAGTACTTAGCTCAGGAATTCTGGGAGTTGAAGTCCACAAGTCTTAAACTTGCCAAGTTTGAAGACCCTTGCTATAGAGCCATTTGTGTTGCAGATCCAAGTTCAAAGAAATTAACTCTTCAAGCTTCAGGATCTCTTGACTAAGAGGAGCATATAAGATGTGTAGATTGACAGTTAAGGATTAGCTTCCTCTTTTTGCTTATCACTTTGCCTCTAAGTTTGGCTCTAAGATATTGCTTATTTGAGTCAATTCCTTCTGCCTTTCTTCTCAGGCACACACTATAGATCTTTTCTGGATTGTGGGACCCTATGCTCAGTCACTCATGTCCTGGTCATCTTCAAATATGGATTACTGTCCCATACTCTACATGGGCTACCCTTGAAGAATATTCAAATATTCTCTATAGCGGCACCGTCCCTTTGGAATATGCTCCCCGCGGAGATTAGAACCATCCCAAATCTACTTGCCTTCCGCAAAGCCGTTAAGACCTGGCTTTGTCGGGGGGCATGGCATTGAGACCTTGCTCTTCCCCCTTGTATGTTTTGGATTGATATGAATGAGTTTTTGTTTTTACATTGTATAGATACTGTTTTTATCTTTTTGTACGCCGCCTCGAGTTTCCCATTAGGGGAAGTGAGGAGGGATATAATTTTAATAAATAAAATAAAATAAATACTTCAATTGGTCTAAAATACATCAGCATGGAAGTTTTGGAGGCACCTAGGTGGCACATATGATACCATTGTTATGTGAGCTGCACTGGCTGCTGATTTAATTCAAGGTGTTGGTTTAATTCAAGGTTTTGGTTACTAATTTTAAAGTCCTATATGGGATGGATTCAGGATATCTGTGGAATCATCTTTCTCCAATTGGATCCCTCCCCCCACTTGTCAGAAGAGGCCTACTGCAGATCCTATCAGCCAAAGAACATCATGCCCTTGGAACATTTTGCTACAGGAGGTAAGATCCATCCTTGTCTTTTAGCTTTCAGGAAAAGCCTTAAAATCTGGCTATGCTGGCTAGCATGGGATCCTGAAGGAGAAGCTATTGGCTGGAGATTTTTGGTGTAGTAACAGCGAAGGCATCCCTGGTGCCTTAGTAGAGAAGGTACATCTCTTCTAAATCCTTGGGTTTTTTTAGCTTATTTTAATTTTTGTAATTTTAATCAGTTTTTATATTTTTATGTAAACTGTTTATATGTAGGGTGTTTGTGTGTCTTATCTTGTAACCCACTTAGTGTTGCTTTGAACTGCGATATGGATGGTAAATACATCTGATAAATAAAATGAATAGAACACTTTTTGATTTCTGACTTTCACTTGTGTCAGAAGCACTGGGGTACTTCTGGATTGAAAGGATTGCTTCCTGACAGGACAAGACTATCTTAGTGCAATGCTTTGCCTATATATATAATAAATTTCCTTTATTGTTCTATAACCTGCCTTTACTATTAATTTCTAAGATTAGATTCTCAGAAAGAGAATATGCATAGAGAGAATACATCAGCTTCCAACACATATTCAACAGTGTTTTCTCAATGTTTGGATTATTCCAAGTGCTGTGATTGGACTGTTATTTTGTAGACTGTGATTCGCTTTCCTTCCCCGCTCCCCAGCTATTTCTAGCTCCAGCTAGCTAGTACAGCAAGAGTGACCGGTTCCATTTTTGATGCATTGCCTGAGGCTGTTTGGGCCTCATTTAAACATATCCTATTTAAGTACATATTTTGTGGAAGGTCCTCATATTGCAAGACTTGCTTGGATTGAGATATGGCTCTATATGCTCTTATAGGTGATCCTGGATAGGTGATTTCAAACATGATTATTCTCAATTGCCTAGTAGATTAAGGACAATTCTTAGAGCAGCCTGAGCTCTTTGTTTCCCAAGTTGCTCCCAGCTGCAATGTAAAAAAATTCAGAATTGAACGCAGTTGATTGAACATAGTTGATTGAGAATGGCTAGGCTAATGATCAGTCTAGATCAGGGGTGTCAAACTGGCAGCCCACAGGCCAGATGCATCCCACACAGGCCACACCCGCCCCAGCTCCGCAAATGAAAAAGAACACCACAAAACATCATGTGATGGCAATGTAATGCCATGAGTTTGACACCCGTGACCTAGATTATAACCTCCTAAAGCCCTTATTGTTATTTTTGTTATTGTTGATATACTATCATATGTATGTATGTATATGTATATGTATATCATATATAGCAACTCCTGATAGGTAGAAAAGGCTGCTACTAGAATGGACTAAAGTACCAGAAATCATCTGCTCTGAAAGGCTTATGAGAGTTTGGGTGGTAAAACAGTTTTGAACTGAAGATGAATTGAAGATTGTGAATAGAATGCATTTTCAATGGGTTGGAAACAGGAGGAATTGCTATCTCTATTCCTGTTCTCAGGAAGTGGGGAATGGCTCACCTTGGTGATGTGCTGAGCAGAAAGAGCAGTTGTCCTAATAAAAATCATTTGCTACAACAAAGTTAAACTTGATGGTTATCTTGCATGCATTTTGTTTCTGTATTGTGTTTCCTTTTGGAGTCATGAAGTCATTTGTCAAATTAGAAAGTGTGCATGTCTTTATTAAATTTACTTCTTACTGATACAGTGACTGGGAGCGACATAATAAAAAGTTAAAAGTGCTAAAAATTAAAATTAGAAAAATCGAATAGAGAAGTTAAAAGTATTTAATTGCATCAGCTTTATAGCAGTGTTTGATTTTTTTATATACAAATTTTGTCATGTATATGATCTACAAAACTTTATTGACAATATTGTTGATAAGGAATCAGAGAGTGGATCAGTCCAGCTTCTCCTGGCTATTGTACCGTACTTGAGGCTCATCTCTCCATTGTAATCACTGGGCATTTTCCTCCATCGTTATTTTGACTTGAACTGCAGAAAAAACTGGACACCTGGTTTTCAAACATACATCTGTCATTGTAGTATCTGGACAATGCACTATGCAGGCATTACATAAATGGATCTTGTAAGATTAACCTGGGTGACTTGATATTTGTGTTCTATCTATGTGGGATCCCTGGTGACTACATTTGCAATACTTCTTGACAGTACTAATCAGTCTCATATTTTATCTCCATCATAATATTCAGGAGCCAGAGAAGAAGTCAATAATACGGAATTATTTTACAGATTTTAAAACCATGGAAACACAAGTTTCCCTAACCCTTGCTAAAGTCAACTTATCACCATCTTATTATTATGTCCCTTTTATTTATTTTAGCCTAAACCTAATTTATTTAAGCCGTATCCTCAGCAAATTCTGTTCAGGTCAATCCATTTCTTCCCGGGGAACAAACAGCTGCATCAAATTTCGAACTGAGAAACGCCTCCATTCCGGACGTAAAACAGCGGTTGCTATTCCTACATCCACTCGCAATAGAGATAAGCAAATAAGCAGCTCTTGAAGGAGCTTCGGGAAAACGAGAGGAGACTACATTTCCCAGAATGCTTTGCCCGGGAGCTTGCTTTTGGATTGGCCACTGCCCGGCCCAATTCGGGCCGGGAAAGTGGCGTGGATAACGGCCGCTAGCAGGTAGACGGGAGGTATTGAAGGGCGCTGTTGGGAAACCATGGCATCGCTACGGCTCTTAAGGCTGCTGCACCTGTCTGCGGGGAGCTGCCTCCTCTTCCTCCTTTGTTTGCAGTTCGGGGGAAGCCAAAAGAAGAAGGAGGTAGACCCCCCTTCACCTGCCCCATCTTTCCTTCTTCCCCGGGAGCACCGATAAGAACGGGCAATTCTGACCCCCCGCCCTTCCCTCCACGCTGCTGGCGCCGTTGTTTTATTTTAGGGCATCACTGCTTTCCTTCTTGTCTCCACAATGCCATTCTGATTGCTCGCTTTCCTTCCTCTGTGCGCGTTTTGTATTTTACGAGCGTCCTTCTGTTCAGAATTGGTTCGCAGCCATTTCACGCGCAGCCCCGAATTTTTCTTTCAGCAATCTCGGAGATTGCCATCTCACGGGCTGCCTTCTGAGTAAATTTTCCCTGGGGACGTGCGTGCATCGGTAGCCATTCTTCTAGGTGCAGAAGTGCAGCGCGGTAGAAACAACGGGTCCTTCAGGCCTGGCCGTCAAGATGTAAATCAGGTGGAAGAGGCAGCCTAGTTTGAGGGCTTGAACTAATTATCCATCAATAAACTGGGAGCTCAGGGACTCGGCACAGAGTTTTATTTTCCAAAACATTACAAGAAATCAATAAACAAAGGTTACCTTCTTTGATCGCACACTCTGTTCTATCATAACTTCCAAAGTAAATTATTCTGGGGCCTGGAGTTTTCAGGAGGGGACTCTGTTCCCTTCAGCTGAGTATTTGAGAATAAGAGAAATAAATTAAAGGTCAAAGATGGTTCTTTTATACAGGAGAAAAAGGGATTCTTTTTGGACTTAATTGCCTGGAGTTTGTCCCCCATATTTCTTTCTTACGGCATTTTGCGATATTTTGAAATTTTCTGCAATATTTAAATCCATCTGAAGCTGATTTTTTAAAAATAGAATTTGCTATTCCTTGCTGTGCTCTTAAGGTCTTGATTAAAATTAAGGTATTCCTCTAGCAAAGAGGAAAGGGCTAGCTTGAAAGGGCAAGGAAAAAAGAAGGGAGACAACCTGAGTGGAGGCAGGACCACATTGACAAAAGGAATATATAATACATCTTTAGTCATTATTTTAATTTTAGTTATGAATTCTAGCTAATTTTCATGTAATGTTTTCATCTTAAGCTGTAAATGTACAGTTCCGAAACTCTGAAAAATAACTTTATAGATGTGGAAAAATGGGGAGCATCAAACTAGAGATAAAAAAAAACCTATGAAAGGCAAACTAGAAGCAAAGGAAGGAAAGCAAAAGTGAAAGTTTTAGACAGAGAACATTAAAGAGCATATGAAGAGAAGAAGAAACCTATAGGTATATTCTTCCATTTTTCCCTGCATGTATCAGGTCTGATTTTTTTGGATCAAACAAGTGTTGATCCATTGATTAGGGTAGGAATTGATTGATCAGCTTGTCGCCCACACCTGATATAATACATTGGGGTTGAATTAATTATCCCTTCATAAGTTAGATCATTATGGACTCAACATGCTATCTTATTTTCTAAATCATTTGAGGATTAAATATATATATATAAAAGGCTAACCTCTTTGATCACACACTGTTCCATCAAAACTTCTGAAGTAAAGAAAATAAATTATTCAATGTCCTGAATTTTTAAGTTGTGTGTGTGTGTGGGAGAGAAAGAGTCTGTATGTGATAAAGAACTTTCTGAGAAGTTAGAACTATATTCATTTGGTTATTTTTTAACAAACTTTATAAACCATGAAATTTGTTCTTGTATTTGGAAAATACAACTTTCTTCTTTGTTTTAATCCTTAGTTTTCAGCTGTTTATTTTTGTCATTAACATATGCTATTTCAGAGGTGTGCCATATGTTGCGGAAAATGAAGCAGTCCTAATATTATGAGGTGGGTTATTTGGTGGATTCTTTTCTGTGTGGTAAGGAGGAATAAAAATAAAAAGTTTATGAAATAGCAATCAGTAAACCTGAAAAATGTAATAAGATGCATAAATCCTATATAATATCCAAACTTTCACTGAACTTAGGTAATGTCATTTAAAATAACCAGCAGTCTAGTTACCTGTGACAATGCAGGTATTCTGACACCTACTTCTAGTTTGGCTACAAAGAATAGGAGAAAAGCAATGAAACTCTTGCTTCCGTTGTTAGGCATTTTCTGAATAGCAAAATATTTGTGTGTGGAAGCTGTGACAGCTCCAGTATTGCCTCTTAAAAGAAGTACAATACCTTTGAGAGAATAAGTCCATAACATACAAGTCCTTCTTGACTCTGGTTACTCTGGATGGCCAGGTGAAAGCCATGGCAATATGGGTTTTTTAAAATAAAGTTTTAATTAATTTTCTACTATTACATTTAATTAGTGCTTAATAAACATCATGTCTGGGTTATTTTGTTTGCTTAACAATACAAATTATATTCCTAATCTTTACTCCTTCTTTCCAGCCATTGATAAAATAAATTCCATGTTTGATAGTATTCTGTATCTTCTTTCTGTTTTATCTTCAATGTAAGTTTGTCCATTTCTGCACAGTCCAATATCTTCTTAATTATCTCTTCATCTAGTGATATTTCTTCAGTTTTTCAATGCTGCACAAATACAGTTCTTGCTGCTGTTAATATATGCAATACACATTGTTTATCAATTTTTTCTGGTACTATACCTAATAAAAAATGTTCAGGTTTAAGATCTACATGTTTTCCTGATACCTTTCATACATATCACATGTATATTTTTGTCCAATTTTTTTTGTTTGCTTTAGCACAAGTCTGCCACAGATAATAATATGTGCCAGATTTTTTGTTACATGTCCAACATTTACTAGAAATATTTTTGAACATTTTGGCTAACCTAACAGGTGGTAAATGCCATCTATAAAACATTTTATATATGTTTTCTTTATAAGAAGTTGCCATTGTTAATTTATAATTTCTTTCCCATATATTTTGTCATTTTTGCCCACTGTATCATTTTTTCTTGTTCATTTTCCATTTTCAAATTTAATAGAATGTTGTATAGTTTCTTAATCTGTTTTTCATTGGAGTTCAACAATATCTGATAGAAGGTTGCCTGTTCTTTATAAAAGCCATACATTTTTGCATCTTTATCATATCTAGATTTTATTTGCAGTTGAGGCCACCATGATAATTCAATGCCCTGGTCTTTGAGCTCTTGTTTAGATTTTAATTTCCCTTTAGTATTCAGAATATCTTCTATATCAAAATTTTCTCAGATTTTACCAGATTCGGATTGATAAATGCTTCCATCGTTGAGAACCATCCTGGGATTCTCAAGTAGATTTTAATATGGGTTTTTGTTTAGCTCCAGTTAATGTACTAGCTGTTTTTATATTACCGATTTTTAAGAATGAATTATTCTATGAATTACTGCATACGTTTTGATTTTGGCAGGTACAAATCTAGGAAATAAATAATAACAAAGTTGAGAGGGTGGAGCTGACATCGCGGTGGTATAACGTGCAATCTTGATGATCCAAGATCGCCGTCGATATCTCCGCTGTTGGACGGTCCCACTGGACCTAAACCGTCCCGTAGAGATGGTGATCGATAAGGGCACGTCCTGCTGATCCCAGGGACACCGCAAAGTCCCTGGTAGATCCAGGAGAAGCCCTTTTTGCCGGCAGCGGAGAGGCAGCCATTTAAGCTGCTGAAGCTGGGACGGCTCCGGAATGGAAGAGATGGGAAGAAAGTGTCAGTTTGGTGAGATGAATTTCTACTTATTATTTTTTGGAGAGAGCACCCTAAAAGACTGAAAATGAAATTAAAAGTGAAGATAAAAGTGTTCAAGCAGTGAGATTAAGCTGGTTTACATTGAAGGTTTTTTCTTTCCTTTTTATTAGAACTTGGAATTTGGCAAAGCTTCTCAATTTTAAACTGGACTGGGCTTTTTTAATTTTTAATTTTTTAAAATAACTTTCTTGAAAGTATGTTTTGATTAAGACTCTTCTATTTTATTTGAGATTTATTTATTTTTATTTTTTTAAAGAAAAGATTTTACTTTTTTTATCTATTCCTGGCTTTGGATTTATGAGGGGAAGTGAAAGTGAAGGAAAATAAGTAGCACTGCCATCTAGAGGCTTGGATATTTTGTTTTCTTTTCTTTCTTATTTGTTTGTGTATTGGTGTTACATTCAAGGACTCTGAGTTCTTTATTGAAAAAGATAGTGGGATGAGCATAGCAGATTGTTTATACAGGTACTCTTCTGTGAAACCATTGATAGCCAGAGTCTGGAGTTGAAGTTGAAAGAAAGAAGATTGAAGTGACCTTGAAAATACTGGAACTGGAAAATTTGATTTGACTTACTGAAGAGCCTTGGATATTTAGTGGCAGTGGCTCGCTTTTTGTTAGAAGAATTGTTTGCTATTTTTTTTTACTTCCCCTCTAGCTGGATTTTTATGTTTGGATTTTAGCCTTTTAACCCAGGAACTAGATTATATTTTTGCCCCCTCCTTTCCTTTTGTTTCTTTTTTATATTAAGGGAAATACATAGACTGTTATTTTTTTTCTTTCCCTTTTCTTTAAAAAAATTTCCTATTTTTTCACCGTCTCTTCTTTTTACATTTTTTCTTCCCTTTTTGCATATAGTTGGAATCAATTGGATTAAGGTATACAAGTGCCTGAAGATTTTTCCCTCTTTTTTTATTTTCCCTTTTATAATTTTTATTGGGGTAGCAGTTGTCTGCTCTTGTTTTTTTTCCTTTCTTTTTTTATTGCTTAGTACTACAAAATGAGTAGAAAGACAACAGCTCCAGTTTCTTCAATACCAACTGCTTCCTCTTCACCATCTGGAGGACAATGATCAATACAGATGATGTTGCAACAGGAGAAGGAGAAGGAAGTGACACTGCAGATGATTATGCAAGGAATCCAAAAAATTGAAAAGAGAACGGACAAGATTCAGCAAAGAACTGAAAAGACAGATGAGAAAGTTGAGAATATTCAACAGATGATGATGAAATATGAGGATAATTTAAAAAATTGAAGAACAAGATGTACAAAAAGATAAGAAAATTGATATTGATACCCGATTGAGCGAAGTTGAAAAGGGCAGGAGCGGTCCATTGGGATGGGAAATTGATAGGTCAGAATTCTATTTGAGATTCAAAATATAGAAGAAGAAAAGGGTGAAAATCTTGCTGAAATAATAATAGAAATACTGGCAGCAGCGTTAGAGATAACTAAAGAGAAGATGATGGATGGGATGGATGAAGTGTTCCGTGTCTATACAACCTATGCAATGAGAAATAAGTTACCAAGAGAAGTTCACATCAGATTTACTAAGAAAACTATTAAAACACAGATACTGCAGGTGGCAAGAGAGAAAACGTTAAAGTACAAAGATAAAGAAATTGTGGTGCTGAAACAGGTACCAAGAAGAGTAAGAGAGATGAGAAGAGAATACTTATTCTTGACCAAAGAGTTACTTAAAAGAGGAGTAAACTACAGAGGGTTGATACCAGAAGGTCTCTTGTTCACCTGGCAGAAACAAAGACACAGAATTGATACAGTTGAAAAAGCGGAGCTATTCTATCTAGAATATCTTAGAGGAAAGGAGGAAGATACAAGAAAAGAAGAATCGCTAATTGAATTTCAAGAGGAGTGTATAGCAGTAATTGAAAAAGAAAAAGAAGAAGGTGCAGTAGGTGGTGTACCCAGAGAGCAACGAGAAATAAGATCTACCATGTTTCCCTGAAAATAAGACCTACCCCGAAAGTAAGACCTAGCACTATTTTCTAAACCTGCCCTAATATAAGACCTACCCTGAAAATAAGACCTAGTGTAAATCTCCAGTTCCAGGAAGACTTTTCAGGGAGCAACCGTGCACCCGCGAAACACCCCCCCTACACACTCACACCCACTATTTGGCACCATAAATATATAAGACCTACCCCAAAAATAAGACCTAGTGTGTTTTTGGGAGCCAAAAAAATATAAGACAGTGTCTTATTTTCGGGGAAACACGGTACTAGAGCAACAAAACCTTACAAAGTCTTATATGGATGAAAGAAAATTGATTATGATTAACATAAATGGACTTAGCTACTAAAAGAAGAAAAGTTTTTCATAAATTAGAGAAATTAAAGTTTGATATAATCTGCCTACAAGAAGTACATATGAAAAAACAACATGAATATATATTGAAACAAAAAATATTAGGGAAATTATTCATGTCATTGACACAAAGTAAAAAAAGAGGTGTGGTCTTATATATTAGAGATACAATTCCGGCAGAACCAATCTATACTGATGATGATGGAAGGATTTTGATGGTAGAAATAATGGACAACAATGTAAAAACATCTTTAATAGCAATTTATGCTCCAAATGATAATCAAGAAGAATTCTACAGGAAATTACATATGAAAATAATTGAACTGGACCATGTTAATATTTGTATGATGGGAGATTTCAATGGAATAATTAATGATAAATTGGAGTATAAAACAAAGTTGTGTTATTATATCAATAAGGCTAATAAACCAAATTGCATTTAAAGGAAACTAATGGGTGGTAAGAGAGGTAGCAGACAGATTATATGAACACATTTCATTTTAGTGGAGACAAAAAAATTCTTTTCTGTCCTCCTTTATAATCCAGATATCAAACACTGGATACACTTCTAGCCTCCTAAGCCTAATAGTGGTATCTTAAAACCCCTGATTTCCTTCCTTAATTACAGATTTTCAGTACGATGAGATTGTGACTATAGAGGCATATGAGCGGAGGGGAGGGGGAAAGCATCTCAATTTTTGTTACTGGACCTAGAAATGTATTCGAAAATCTACCATTGCTCCCTCTTTGGTCATTAGTTACAGAGACTTGATTGGCCTTCAAATGCTTTGGAACTTTTCCTGGTTTTGCAGGTGGCTGGGCCAGTTTGGTTCCTTAGAGATCATGGGGCAAACTGCATCTGCTTTTGGAATTCTGACATGCCAAATTCTATATTTTGATGTGTTGATCTAACCTCCTTTAGTGTCAGGGACAGTGCTTGTTTGCAAATTGCAAATTTAATTTGTCATTACAAGAGGGAACATTGCATTACAAGAAAGCAAGCCCCAGTATCTTTTCTGGAAACTCTGTGTTTCTTTCATGTCAAGGCATAGTGCAGTTCTGACATTCCATTCTTTGGACTGAAGTGCATTAACTGGAAGATGAAATAGCAAAGACTGATGAGCTCCAGGTGAGATAATAACAACTGCCATTCTTTGTCATGAACTTTGACATGACTGTTCTTTATGGAACATTTGCAATAACCTGATTGTTGGAATGTTTTGGCATAATTCTTTTTATAGGTGACAGCAGAATTGGAGTGATGGAGATAATATTTGTTTTTTTGTGACAATTGTTATTAAACAGTTTTCTTAAAAAAGCCCACGCAGTCAATAGAATATGGTCAAAGAGATACTGTCACAAGTAGGTGTGGCTGATAAACTGAAATGTCTCTATTATAATTTACCAACTATGTACATTTTGTTTTTAATATCTGTGAGTTCCAGATTATCATTAGGAAATTGCACAATACAACTGCACAATTAAGATTACTATGTCTTAAAAATCAGTGGTGTACATTCCTATAAGTCCTTTTTGAGTATTATATTTAATCATATTTTAGATCAATATTTTGTATTTCTTCCAAGTGCTAAAAGTAGCATATATAACATTGCTTCCTGGCTTTGATCTATAAAGTTGGTTTGCATAGTTTGGGGTATATGTGAACTTGGGTTTCTCTGGTCTTACCAGTTAAACTCCACTAGCTCTAGATCAGCATTTCTCAATCCTTGGAACTTTTAAGATGTGTAGATTTTAACTCCCATACTTCTCCAACTAGTTCGTTTAAAATTGCCACTGGCAACCATATGAATTAAGCCAACAATTCCCAGACTATTGGAATTTTGAGTCTGAAGTATACCTACAAACTGCAAGCCACCATATTGGATGCACCTATTGCTCTGTAATCCTGGGAGAAGACAAATTTTGTGCATGCATGCTGGATTTATAATATACTGAAAGACGGAGAAAAAAAAACATTGGTTGCACCAACTCCAGCAATTTGATATATTTCAGGAGAATGTCGAAAGCACCATATAGAAAGGTATAGATAGGGGTAAAATTTTAAGAAGATTAGTTTACATTCCATAATGTGACATGTAGTTTTTATTTCTGATGTATACAAAATACAAAAGTATGCTTGCTTATATATTGTGCCTCTTAAAATGAAAGACATGTATAAAGCCTTTAAGAACACTTACATTTTACATACAAATAGAATGGAGCATATTGAAGGATATTTTTCAACAATGTTCCCAGACATTAATTTAAAATGGCCTGTCTTTGTAAAGAGACTGTGTTTAAAAGATGTTAAGGAAGAGGAACAAGTTTTAGTAAACCTGAGACTGATCTGAAAGTGAATTTAAAAATTAATTTATAAGAGTTACAAGACTAATGTGGAAAAAGACACAGGACATACAAAAAAGTTGAACCTACAGAAGACAGATTAATAGCTTAGTGTCATAAAAGAAGGGGAAAGATTTTCTAGTTTTTAACCATACATTTAAAACCTTGCATGTGCTACTTTTATCTTAATAGCTAAATGAAATTGGTAAATATAAT
Organism: Naja naja; assembly: GCA_009733165.1. Lineage (NCBI taxonomy): Eukaryota > Metazoa > Chordata > Lepidosauria > Squamata > Elapidae > Naja > Naja naja. The sequence goes on from CM019151.1 coordinate 45,524,530, forward strand.
CTGGCTGACCTTTGTTCGCCTTTCTTTTTGTTTCTAAACTTATTTTGTATACAACATTGCATTTAAATATACTCCGGGCTCACATGAAAGAGAAAGACATTTTAATGAACATTATTAAAAATGTTAAATAAAACCTAAGTGGGGTGTGTGATCATGCTTCTATATTATTATAATATAGCACATAATATATTGGGTGTGTGTGTACAATGTCTCAGTGGTTAAAGATGCTAAACTCATCTGGAAAGCTGACAGCCCTGGTTCTACATCTGAGTGCTACACGACAGGGTGATCTCCTGTTACATGCCTCAGCTCCTGCTTAATTAGCAGTTAGAAAGCATGTAAATGCAAGTAGATAAATAGTTACCATTTTGGTGGGAAGGTAACAGTGTTCCGTGCACCTTTGGCATTTAGTCATGCTGGCCAGATGACCACAGAAGGATCTCCGGATAACGCTGGCTCCTCAGCTAAGAAACAGATGAGCAATGGTTCCTACAGTCAGACATGACTGGACAGGGAAACTAAGATTACCTTTATATAATATACTATTTTTTATTCTGGATTCTTAAAGATCAAGGTAATGTATATGACACTTCCTTTTTGATGTGTCCTCCACAATAACAACCATGTGTTGATTTTACTAAAATAATTCTGCAACCTTCTATGGCTGGTGAGTTTAAAACTGAGTAGCAGTTTTCTTAGTCCAGCAATTCTACTGGTATATCTCTGCATGCAATTATTTTTCCAGCAGTTTCAGAAATGGTTTCTTTTAAAACAGGATGAACATATTCTCCCTTTGCTTTTTCCATTGGTATTCTGGCAATCAAGGATATAGCGCATCACATACACATAATCTAATATTTTAGCAATATGATGCTCTGTATCCTTGACAGCTATACCAAGTGAAATTTTATACCATGTGAAAATTCTTTGGAAAAATGTAATCCAACTGTCCATTCTTTTAGGTATAAAGTACTACCTGGTATGCATCATAGCAGCAGAGGACAATGTAAATATTTAGTAGATGACACATCCATTTTGATGACTCCATTCACTACCCAGATCCCATATTTGGGAAAATAGTGATGTTCATTCTTTATGTAATGCCATCATAGTGTTCGGGAGGCAAGAGGGTAGGTGCTTCTGGGGAAGGTATTATACAAATCCTAATATTCCTAATCCTCCCAGCTGACATTTCCTGATAGCACATCCTGTTGGATCTGGAGAGAGGAAGTCCCATAAATAATAAGAATCCCTTGTTCGCTGTTTTAATATAAATACTCTTGCCTGAATAATAGAATAAAATCTTTAAAACTACTATAGGATAAAACTTAACTCTGCAGCAGTTGTATTATATAGTGCCAGATCTCACTTAATATGAAGTCTAAATTTAAATTGTATAGCCACACCTTTCTCTCAAAATGTTCTTTGGCTACTATCCAGCATAGAATTAAACATATTTAAGATGATGGAAGTTTGCCTAACTTTGTACTGTAGCTGTATGATTCTATAGTTGCATATTATTTTTCAACAGGCATTTTGATCAGTATAAAATTGCAATGCAGTTGGAATCAGTATGAATTACTCTGCGTAAAACATGTTGAAAACTTCTGAAACCAACAAAATTTGGCTTCAGTAGCTTATTTCTTTAATTGTCTGCAATGTTCAAACAATAATTAAGTTCCAATTTTCAAAAACGCTATTTACTTTTTCTTTTCGTTATTGGGTAATTCTATGCTAGCCAAATATCAGGATAAGTCACAGAACATTTTTTTGAGGTAATACATAAAGTGTATTTGTGAATTGCAATTCATTTTATTATATGCCTAGAATAGATAAATATATATAAGATTTTATTTGGGATGCTTGGGGAGAGGAGGTAGTTGAAGAAATTCAGGCTTTGCATAAACAAACACACTATCAATATCAATAGATAATCGCAGTGTTAAAATCACATTGTGTTTGTTAAGACTTTCTGAGATAGTTTGGAAATATTTCATGTATATAATTTTCACAGTTCCACTCTACTGTGCTGGTGTAGTTAGATTATTCTGAAATAGTTACCATTTAAATAGATCTGTATTTAAATAGTTATCGGTGTTGGTGTAGTTAGATTAGTCTGAAATAGTTATTATTTAAATAGATCTGTATTTAAATGCCCTGAGAGGCTAAAATATTCTACTATTACTGTTTGTGGTCCTGAGATCAAATTTGTATCTATTTCAGTTCCTCTGGTTTGTTTACCGAGTATAAAATCCAGAGCAGTATTGCTGGCAAATGATGCCATATATGACATTAGAGGAGGAGCATGTTAAGGCACCACTAACTCTGTATAAGGTTGTTTGGGCCAATGATTGTGCTATTGGTATAAATGTTGGGGCAAATCTGGATTCATTGCAAGATATGGGTTTCCATGTTGGCATAATTTTTCTGTTGTTTCATGTTTTTGTGACAATCTGCTATGGCTTGAGGGGTTGTTTGATGTAAGTATGGGACTATAGCCAATACCTGAGAAAGTGTGATGACATTGTCCAGTATGGTCTGTAGCTTTATAATGGTGCAATTTTCTGCCTTTTACTATAAGCTGAAAGCGACAACCAAGTGGTGTTTTGTTATTCTGTTTTTGTGCTCTGTCAAGCTATAGAAATTTATTTGGCTCTATTGATTTGTGTGTTGATCTTGTTGAGTCAATCATTCAATCTCTTGAATGTCAGATTTGATTCTGTTAGGTAAACATCTCTGTAAACTGGTTGAGAGCAACTTGGTTGTATACTGGCAATAGATGTTACATTTGGTGATATATTCTGGATGGAAATTGAAAGCATGGAGGTATGCATGGAAATCTATTGTTTTGCTGCATAACATGGTGTTTATACATTTATTATGTAATTATACTGTAACATCAAACTTGTTCTGTATATAGGTTGAAGCTGAGGTTGATGGTGGAATGGAAGTTCTTGGTCAACTTGCTTGGTTATGTTTTTCTTGGGGCCTTGGCCAGTACTTTGTTTTATCCTGCTGAGATTATTGAAAAGGGTTTTTTTAAAAAATTTAATTGGTCATTGTAGTTTTAACATTTTGGTGAAAGCGTTCAAAATAAAAATCTATTTCCATGTGTGGGCATTTATTTATTTGGTATTAAATGTGATCTGCAACAACATATTCTCCCAGTATATATTGATAATGGCTTTATATTTGTTTCTTGAAAGTATTTCTTAAATCTGAAGTAAAGTTGCATATTTTATATGGGCTTAGTAGGGCAAAAGGATAAACATGCAAGAATTGTCTCTTTTTCACAGTCAGCATCATGGATCACAGCTGCAGTGTGCAAGTACCTGGTTGAAATATATCTGGCTATCAAATATATACTGTGTTCACACCTAGTGGTAAGCTGTAAAGTGGCCTTGGGTGGCTCAGGCTGTTAATTGCCTGCACTTAAGTTCCAGCTGCCTACAACTGCTGTAGGCTCGAATCCCACCAGGCTCAAGGTTGACTCAGCCTTCCATCCTCTCGGGGTAGGTAAATTGAGGACCCAAGATTGTTGGGGGCGATTAGCTGACCTTGTAAAAATGCCGCTTAGTAATAAGCAGGCATATACAATGGAAGGAAGGCTATTGCTGAGCACACTGGGTTGTATCCCCAAAAATTGTAAGCCGCCCTTAGTCTTCGGAGAAGGGCGGCATATAAATGTAATTAAAAAAAAAAGTGGTTTGCTTCATTTTAAGTTAGCTGAATTCAGTTATTCTGGTTTTTAACCATAATTATGATGTAAACTTATATAATTATGATTTATATAAAAGGTTTCAGTAAGGAAAAATGTTTAGCAAGTCTGAAGTTACAAAACCAAGAAGAGGTGCAAATAAGTGAATTCATTCCAAAGAGACGAAGAGGTAATTCATGAAAGAAATGAAGAAGAAAACAAATATTAGAAGGTGAAAAATATTTTTTTAAAAAAACCCAGTTATTTTCAAATTAACATAGTTGCTGGACATCTGTGATAGCAGCTTTCTATTTTTTCCCCAGTAAACCTTATTCCTTGTTCTTGGATCTGTTTTTGAAATTGCTTCAATTGTTCATTTTTGCTGGTGTAATAAAATCTAGGTGTTTGTTCTATAAACTTTAGTTAAGCAAGCTATGGCTTAATGCATTGGATGAATTTTGGATATGGACCTGAGATTTAGAATTGTTTTTTTAAAAGGTTGGTTGGTATCATTGATAGATGGATAGTCTTATTCTCCATTGTGGTGGAGATAGCATTCAGGATTGGGTGATCAGTCTCTGCCTGTGATTGGACTGAGTCTGTCAAACACTTTGATGACACTCCCTCTGCTGCTAGGGTCCTCCCCAGAAATTGACTAAGTTAGCTTGTTGGACGACGTGTTAATTTCTTCTCCTAGCAAGTTTAACAAATCCTTTCAAACTGATTGGAAAAATAGGAATAAAAACACCAACCCAGAATTCTGTTGCAAGCTGGAACCAGTCTACCGCTTTGACAGCTGTCAAACTGCAGCGTGGCCAGGGCTCTGCCCAGGTTGTTGGACATTGGATCGGTTGAGGGCCAATCTACAAGGTACTAAGGTTCTGGTTGCGGGAAGAGTTTGAATACCATCCTCACCTCCCTCCTGCACTTTGGCTTGGGAGGCTCCCAGTGGATTTGGCCATTGGAGATGCTGAGATTAACCGGGGTAGCCTTTAGAGGGGCAAAAGACCTGCAGCGAAGAGTAGAGGTAATGAGAGTAGGTTTAGGAAAGTGAAAGGCTGCAGCGTGATCGGGGTAACTCCAAAGTAAGTTTGTTGGAGTCAGAGATGGCAGAATAACAAAAGGCTGATCTTGATGTCAGCACCCCAGAACAGATGGCTTCATTTTACAGGAAGGGGCTGCAGGCCGAAAGCTCAAGGCAGCAGGGACAGCGCCAAGGGACAAGGCGCTGGATAAAATGTGGGCTTGAAGGACTCCCTGCAGCCCAAATGAGGAATGGCCGTTATCGAGAGGAGAGAGGCAGCTGCAAACTGACAGGACTACAGTAGCAGAAGCAGCCATAGGGGTAGATGAAGAGCAGGAATCTATTGAGGCTTCTGAGTTTAGAAAATTTTTCTCTATCTGCACAGCAACAGAGCAACTGACAGTTACTGATCAGAGGCACAGAATGGCTCCAGAAGCAACCTTTACTCCCATGTCAGCTGGGATCAGACCAGTTAGGACACAGGAACCTGAGTTCCAGGTTAATATGCAGGCTATGTTAAATGACGCAGTAAGGCAAGGAGTGTCAGCTGTCTTGAGACAGATTAGAGGTTCTCTCTCAAAGGTTTCTACTTCCTCATCCAGACGCAGTAGGAGACACAGGTCTCATTATGATGATCTTTCCCTGCATACAGAATCAGGTGCGTATATTCCTGCTGTAAGCTCCCACTCCATCACATCTGACAGTGGCCAGCTGATGGACAGGAACTATTCCAATGATGAGGGCTGCAACGAGGCTGACCAAGGCTCTATCCCTGGCTTGTTCCAACCTGCCATCTTTAGATCTCTCCTCTTTAAGGCCAAAAAGGCCACAGGGCGAGGCTTAGTCCCTGAACCACAGGAGCCTGCAGACCCCTCTAAAGACCCCAATGACCCATTGTTTTCTGAGAAAACAGTCATAGGAGATGTCATCCCTGCACCAAAGATGTTCACCATAGTCATCCAAAGACAGTGGTTGTCCCTCGGGTCCGGTCCAAGCCCTTCCTCCCTAGACAAGAAATTGTTTAATGTAGGAGGCAATCTTTCCAAGGCTGTGGAAGTGCCCGATGTTGACGTCCCAGTTGCGGCCCTGCAAGCCAACACAGACATCCCAGGGGAGCCTGAGGACTCACTGAAGGCTGAGGACAAGAAGTCTGAGCAAACATAGCAAAGAACACACCTGTCAGCAGCATGGGCAGTGAAAGCTTCCACAACCGCATCTTTCTTCAACAAGGCCTCTCTCATCTTGCTCCAGGAGCTACAGAAGAGAATTCCACTGGACGATGTCAGATCACACCTGCATGTGAAAAACTATTGGCAGCAGTGGAATTTTCAGCTGATGCCACACTGAGTGCGGCCAGATTTGTGTCCAGGGCAATAGGGGGAACAGTGACCTCTTGTCGCTTGCTCTGGCTAAAGCAATGGCAGGCTGATTTGAGGCACAAGTGGAGGTTGGCCACGGCCCCATTTAAAGGGGATAAATTGTTTGGAGAGGCTCTGGACATGGTGCTAGTGGACTCCAAGGACAAAGGGAAGGTTTTACTGTCCAAGTCCAGAAAAAATGATTATAGACCAACTCCCTATGCCAGACGATCCTATTATAGGACTGCTGAAACAGGAGGGGGATTCCCCAGACCCCAGAGGTCTTTCACCCCCAGGCAGGAACAAAGCCAGGACAGGATAGATAGAAATTGTCCTTTTAACAATAAACGGCCCTTTCGAGGGGCTAGGGGTCATCCCTTCCAATGCCCCAGATAAAATGGAGAACAACCCTCCCATTGGGGGACGTCTGGCCTTGTTTGCCAGGTGTTGGGAGGAAGTAACCAGTGACACCTGGGTCCTGGAGACAGTCCGCTCGGGACTGTCTGTAGAATTCCTCTCTATGCCTCCTGAGGTTTTTCATTCGTTGCCCTGTCTCTAGGAATGCAGAAAGAAGGAACCTTATGGAAACAGCTGTTCAGCACCTGCTGGAGATTCAGGCTATTCAGCTGGTGCCTGAGGGTCAACAAGGCATGGGATTCTATTCCATCTTGTTTGTAATCCCAAAAGCTTGGGGATGGAGGGCAATTCTGAATTTGAAGCGCTTTAACTGCAGGGTGAAATACAGGCGGTTAAAGATGCATTCACTCCAGTAAATCCTGGTGGGAATTAGGGAGGGAGACTTCCTGACCTCCATTGATTTAACGAAGGCCTACCTCCGTGTCCCTATTATCCCTGCTCATTGACATTTCCTCAGGTTCTGCTACAATGGGAGGCACTACCAATACAGGGCCTTGTCCTTTGGACTTTCCTCAGCCCCCAGATCATTCACTAAGCTGTTGGCAGCCCCGGCAGCCCACCTTAGGGCTATCCCAGTTAGAGTCCAGTGTTATCTCGATGACATACTGGTCCAGTCATATTCCCCATCTAGAGCTGTAGAGGATTTAGAGATCACCATTCAGGTGCTCCAAGAGTATGGCTTCTCTGTCAACGAGGCCAAAAGCTACTTCACTCCCACCAATACCTTACTCCATCTGGGAGCTGTAATAGATACTATTTCCTGCAAGGTGTCCTTATCCCAAGAACGTCAGGAGAGTATCAGGGAGTTAATTGGACAAGTGAGATCTAAACGTAGAGTATCCCTGGCTACGCTTTCTAAGCTCCTGGGGAAAAGGATATCATGCATTAATATAGTGCCCTGGGCTAGACTGCATGCCAGGTCACTCCAATGGTTCCTTCTACCTCATCAGAAGACAGGTAGGAGTTGTTCCCTCTTACAGGTCAGGTTAACACCATTAGCCCTTAAATCTTCAAGATGGTAGTCATCTGAGGTGCTTTCCATGGGACTGGACCATTCAAGGAACTGGACAGGTTAGTGCTGACCACAGATGCCAGTCTTCATGGCTGGGGTGCCCATATTCAATCCAGGGTGCTTCAAGGAACAATGGTCACAGACAGATTTGGACCATAATATCAATTGGCTAGAGCTTCGGGCGGTCCATCTGGCCCTGAGACAATTAGAGGACGTGATCTCAGGTAAGGACATCCTAATCTTGACTGACAATGTGTCTACCAAGGCACACATTAACCGCCAAGGGGGGACTCATTCAGGGCCTCTGATGCTGGAGGCAGAGCAGCTCTGCTTATGGGCAGAGAGACACCAGGTATCACTCAGAGCTGAGCACATTGCAGGCATGGCCAATGTTGACGCTGACTGGCTTAGCAGGGCCACCATTGACCATGCAGAGTGGCGTTTGCATCCGATTTGTTTCAGGAGCTGTCGGAGTGCTTTGGATGCCCAGCAGTAGATCTCTTCGCTTCCCAGCACAACACACAACTCCCGAGATTCTATTCCAGGTTTGCAGTTCCGGGGGAGGAGAGAACCAATGCCTTACGCAGCCCTTGGCCACGGGAGCTCCTGTATGCCTTTCTTCCTCTGCCCCTGATCCCGTGGGTCATCGAGAAACTGTTGGTGGAAACAGCAGAGCTTATCCTTGTAGCCCCTCATTGGCCCAGGAGGCCATGGTTTGCAGACTTAGTAAACCTTTCCATTTCCAGACCTTGGAGGATACTGGAGGACAGAGTATCGGTCAGTCAGGGGCCAATGTTGCATCCAGAGCCCCAGTGGCTTCACTTGGCCGTCTGGAGATTGAGCGGGGATCTCTGATCCGGGACAATTATTCCTCCAGAGTAATAAGAACTATCCAGGTCTCCAGGAGACCCTCCACCAAATGCATCTACAATGCAACCTGGAAGGCTTTCAGCGAATGGTGTTGTAAGTATGACATTGTCCCTTCTGGGGCCTCGATTGCTCAGGTGCTGTACTTCCTCCAAGAGGGCCTGGACAAGGGGCTTTCACCTAACACTCTGCGGAGGCAGGTTGCAGTCTTGTCCTCTGTTCTGTCCTTGGGGGGAGTAGAATCTTTGTCTAGACATCCCACGGTCTGCAGGTTTCTGAAGGGTGCTACAAACCTGAGACCTCCAGTGGTTCATCAATATCCAACATGGGACCTCTCTAAAGTACTGCAGTCCCATTTGGACTACTGAGGTCAATTCGCTTGCAGTTTTTGTCTTGTTAGCCTTTCTGGTAGCGATCACCTCTGTCAGAAGGATTTCGGACCTGGCAGCCTTGTCTGTCAGGAAAGACCTTTGTGTGTTTCATACCAATCGAGTGGTGTTAAGGCAACCTTTCGTTCATGCCAAAGGTGAACTCGTGGTTCCACAGATCCCAAGAACTAATTTTATCTGATTTTTGTCTGCATCCTGTGCATGTGTTAGAAAGACAATAGCATACTCTGGATGTTCGGAGGGCGTTGAGGTTTTACATCAAGAGGACATCATCCTTCAGGAGGTCTGAATCCCTCTTTGTTTCCTTTCAACCTTCCACCATGGGCTGCAAGGTTACTCCAACGACTGTAGGGAGATGGATAAGACTTTGCATATCCAAGGCCTACCAAACACAGGGACTTGCAGTTCCTCCAAGGATAACAGCACATTCAACAAGAAGCGTGGCAAACATCAATGGCGTGGGCCACCCAGGCCTCTCTGGAGGAGATTTTCAGGGTGGCTACCTGGGCCTCTCCTCCATTCATCAGACATTATAAGCTGGACTCATTTGCTTCTGCTGAGGCAGCTTTTGGACAGAGGGTTCTGCAAAAGGTCCATTCTGTATAGGGGACTCGGACTGCACTAGGTCCACCCGTAGTACAGCTGGCTTTGGTATGTCCCAATCCAGCAGAGGGAGTGTCATCAAAGTTTTTGACAGACTCAGTCCAATCACAGGCAGAGACTGATCACCCAATCCTTAATGCTATCTCCACACAAACAGAAAGGTCGTATCAGGTTAGACCCTTAGGCAATTCTGTAAAGGATGCCTTATAGATGCCCTGTGGCAATTATTTCTCATAATCATCTCTTTTCATAATTTGTTGGTTAGTTTGGCGGTCAATTGCCCCCTTATGGCTTTAGCTTTATTACTGTTTTGTCTCTCATAAGATACCTAGGAGCTATGCTTTGTTTTTCTTTCTGTTTTAAGTTCAGCCATAAATAAAACTTTCTTTTGCTTTTTACTCCTGTTTCTCCCAAGATAGCTGATGTATCATTTCCACTTATGTTCATGTGCCTTGGGGCAAATAACATCTGCAGCACCTTTGCTTCCATTGGCAAGTATTCCTGATCTCTAAAAAGAAAGTGATGTTGTTATTTTGTTGATGGATCACTGGGGAAATCGATGTAAGAGCAAGGAAGAGATGATATAGCAGACAGTTGATGGAATATGCAAGTTTTAATAAAGAAGAACAGAACTAATAACAAATCTAAAGTAGTGGCAAAAAGTGTGATGTTTAAACCTGGATATTCATGGATCCTACCTCAGCCTCGAATTTTCTATCTTGATCAAGATATTGCTTCAGTTTCCAAAGAATAAAAAAGTAAGGATTGAAAGAGATGATGTTAGAAATTGTGGTTATGATTTTTAAGGTAATGTATGGGAAATGTTGAATGATTCAGGAGAAATATGGATACTGCCTATTGTTCTCATTATTATCAATAACTTACTAATTATATGATGAACTCCATAGACCTAATGGAAGATTGAACCTGGATCTCTAGATTAGAGCCGTTTGAAGGAAAATAAGACTATGTATTGTTTGTTGTGGCTGTTTGGAGAAAGCTGCTACATATAGTCCTTCGGGGAAAGAAGATAAGATAATCAGCAAAATGGAGCAGATACAGAAATAAAAATCAACAGGATGGTCTCACCATAGGCTCAAAAAGGACAAAAATATAAGAATCACATCAATCAATCTAATCTCCCTACAAGACACTAAACAGAATTATCTGGACAGCTTTCCAAAAAGTCAGTAAGAAAGTCTAGGTGCAAGGTATTCTACAATGTGGGGCCATCACATAGAAGCATTTTTTCTCTTGTTCCCTTAATCTCCCTCAGAAATGGATTCCTGAATATTTTCTCCAGAAAGCATACGTGGAATGAATGGAATCACTTTGGATTAATCAGTTCATATTGAATTGAAAGGTCCAAAAAGATGCTTTTCCAAAAGGCATGTGGATTTTTTTTGTTTTTTCCTCGAAAGTATTTCTCTTGTTATCCAGGAATAGCAATAGTAATAGCAATGGGACACTGAATTGAACATTTTTCAAAATATATTTTATGTTCTTTCAAATAGAAAATAAGGCCTAAAATATAATCATTTATGTAAACTTTTACCAACTGTGGAGGATAGTTTCTGTATTGGATGGTTCTAAAATGCCTGTTTCAGAACTACGTCTTATAAAATTTCAGGAACAAACTTTTTTGTGTCATTTGCAATAAATTAAATGCAGTGCCTAGAGCAATTCAAGATCCTTCCTGTAATTAGATTGTCTTAAACTTTGTTCCCATCCCATATGTCTTTTGTTGGCAGCCCGGCTTCCATAAGACAGTTCAGCAAGTTAATTGATCTTTTCTACTGAACTGTGCTGCAAGTACTTATCCAACACTTCCTGTATAACCCCGTAGAAAATCCAGATTGTTTTATCTAGTATTATGGTTGCAATAAGCAAGTATTATTAAATTGAACTGGATTTTTATGTCATAAGAAAGCTATCTGCGTGTTGCTTGTTAGCCAGCTTTAAAAATGGTTTGATGTTTCCAACTTGCTAATGCAATGTATCCTAGTGCCTATCAGAGTTGTTGTATTGCTACCATCAGTTCCAGCCAAACAGAAGGTAATGGGAATTGTAGTGCATCAAATCAAAAAGGTGCCAGAAAGCTGATGCAGTTTGAAAAGGATTTTTTTTTACAGTATGGCACTATCTAGATGGAAGGCAACTACAGATTCCACTTCTTGTGTATATCAGCCTTAAGGTCTTTGTCTCCAAAGCATTTCGGCCTGGATTTGAGTTTTTCTTCATCTTCGGCATTAAAGTAGTTTCTACAGCTTCCAATTATGCAGCACCTATATAGCCTTGAAGAAGAAATTCAAGGGTGGCTGCCTACAATGTGAGGAGAGAGTAAGAAGGAAACTCAGAATTATCCTGCCTTGGTTTTCTATGATATAAGGTGGGAAGAATTTCTGTTTTGCTTTTTGGATTACGTTGTATACACTTTAACAATACAATTTCATGAATATTTGGCTGCCTGACACCTTCTGAAGAAATTCCAAATTGTCTTCTTTCTTTTTGTTTTTTACCATATGACCGGTGAAACTTCATAACAAAACGATTATGAAAAATTTGATGGATCTTTTTAAAAACCAGGTGAAATTAACAAAGCTGCCATAGACAGCTATGAGCTTCTGTCCTTTGTAATGATATTTTATAATCTGAATTTCATCATTATTACTCTCACTTAGGTTAGAAGAAAAGAAATCCTAGGAAGATTTCCTTTGCTAAAAAAAAAGTTTGACATGCAAACTAGTTTAAAAAATGGAATTTTGAGCCCAACCTTCAATGCGTCTCATTATTTAGAAGGAATCAAGCAGCCCTGGGGTCCAAGATAAATGGCCAAGGAGGGCAACAAGTTATGATTGGAAAAGAGGGGGCATTCCTAGCACAGCACAGGAGGTTATTGGAGCACAGAGAAGAGACTATAAGTAGTGCAGTGTAAATGCACTATTTCTTCAAAAAAATTACAAAAGTTGTAAACCAAGATAGGAGTCAGATATACAGAAACCCTGAGAATATTATGGAGAAGAAAAGATAGTGAATAATCACATACGGTAAAGGTCAAGTAAGGGAGGAAATAACAGCTGATAGGACTGTAAGGGAGCTGTGACATCACCTGCCTTTACTGTAAGGTTTTAGTAACAGAATCTTACTGGTCTGAAAGCATGTCTCTTCTCCCTTTATGTCCAAGAGGCCAGAGAGGGTCCTTTCTGAGATGCTTTCACCAGCCCATTCTTTCTATAGGCTGAGATTCTTTTTGCCTATCTCTTGTCTAGGCTGTGACTCTTCCTCCTGTCCCCAAGGTTATCTCACAGTCCATTTCACAACTCGACTTAGGGACATACCTGCACTTTCTTTTTCATTCAAACAATTTACTAATGTTCCCAAACTGGATTTAAAAAAAAAATTAACTCAGGGACCATGAACATCTTTCTGGGTTTCCTATCCTCTCATTGATTCTTTGCCTCATTTTTCCTTTTATGAAATGGCCTTGTCCTCGTTTTCTAAATATTCTGTCTGCTTCTTGTATCTGTTTCTTATTTGTGATTAGCTGTCAGCTGTTTCTTTTACTGTATGGTACCAACCTAGATGCAAATTATGAAAAGGCATGAAAATAGGTTAAGTGGTGGGAGAGAATTCTTATTCTGCTGAGGCAAAACAACATTTTGTGTTTTTGACATAGTTCTTACGGTTAAGTGGAGCTTCAAAGCATAAGACACCCTAATTTTTATACTAAGGAATTGAAGAGAGTTTATACTGGGGTTTTATTGTGAAATTGTCCTTCTAGTAGAAATAGGAATGGGATTGAAATAACTAAAACTGTAAGCAATGACACTTAGAAACTGTAAATGCTTTTTGGACCAACTGCTGTTCGGAAATATGAAAAGGTTGAAAAAATAAATACAGATAGGAAAAATTCCCCTTATGCTCTTTAGGTGGCTAGCTATCTTAATGTATTCACTCACCACTGCCTGACTGGTTTAAATGTTACAGATCCTGGGGACTTCTTTTGAAGTTACCCAGCATTCAATTTCATTTCATATACAGTGGTTGACATAAACAGTGAATTTTATCCACTTCTACTGATAAGATCCTGAACATTGCTCCTAAAATCGATTACTCAACTCTGGGACTCTGTTTCCTTTCTTTGAAAGAAGAGCTGAACTGAGCCAACATAAAATACAGGTAATCCTTGGCTTATGACCACAATTGAGCCTAAATTTTTTGTTGCTAAGTGAAACATTTGTTAAGTGAGTTTGCTCCATTTTACCACCTTTATTGCTACAGTTCTTAAATAATCCACTTTAGTTGTTAAATAAGTCAAACTGTTGTTAAGTGAATCTGGTTTCGCCCATTGATTTTGCTTGTTAGAAGGTCATAAAAGGGGATCACGTGACCCCAGGACACTGCAACCGTCATAAAAATGAGTCAATTGCCAAGCGTCTGAATTTTGATCACACAACCGTGGGGAATGCTGCAGCGGTTGTAATCATAAAAACTTTTCAGTGCTTTTGTAACTTTGAATGGTCAGTAAATGATATGTTTTAAGTCGAGGACTACCAGTAATGGAAGAGCTAAATTCTGAATTACCTGAAAAATATTTAAATAGTTCATGTGTTTCCACTGAGTGTCTGTGTTTTTTTTGTTAATAATGTTTCAAAGGCTTTCCAATCAAAACTTCAAGAATACATGATCAGACGGTTCCATTTTAGGCCAGAAATATTGAAAGATTGATCTTCTACAAACATATAACATTGTTCAGTTCTGACTGACAGGTAATATTCCAAACAAAGGACTTAAGCTTTAACAGCTTTTCTTATTGCAGGCTTCTCGTGGTGTTCCATAACAGTCTAAGTTTGGCACCCTGAAGCGTTTTCCTCTATGGGGTGTACTATTCAAAATTTATTTCAGTGAGCCATCCAATTTTTAGTTTTCAAACCTGACTAGGATTATTTGCACAGAGGAAAGGAGGATCAATTAAGTATCTAAGAGAAAAAAGTGACCACCTACTGTTTAATGTAATTGGAGTGTTCCTTCCTCCCTTTGGCCACCTATAAAGAGATTCACGAGCACACATCTAAACAATGGGTGGGAACAGCATTGCTTTATATACCGTAGTTGTTAGAAAAGCCCTAAGAAAAACCCTGCAGAAACAGATAAACAATGATCCTGTCCAGCACTCACGGTCATGCAGTGACCAGCTGGTGCATTTAGGATGACTATAAACATGGGCAGAAGGTTGACAGCCTTCCTTCACAGCAAATATTTTAGGCATGGCATTGTATTTTGGAAGTAGCAAATAGACATCAAACCTAATAGCTATTGTTTTCTCCCTTTCAATGCTATCTAATTTAGTAACTATCCACACGTTCAGGTCTTGATAGAATGTTTTCAGTGGTGCCTGTGATATAGTAAAATGTACTGGACTGAATGAAAATGTGACTTTGTCATAGTGGAATGTGCTTCCAATTGTGAAGTAGGTTGTTTAGTTTCTACCCTGTTCTCATTTACTGGAACCTTGTTTTGCCTTTCCATGTTTTGATCAAACATAATTTCCAGTGCTTAGAAGTAGCTTTTCTCCATGTGCAGAAGTAGCTTCTGAGCACAGATATGCAAATGTTTGAGTCAGTGAGCACATTTGGAATTTTGAAAGTGAATTATGGGCACAATCACAAAATGGCCGGTTTGGCAAATACATACCTGTTGCTCAGTGCTAAAATAAATGAAATTAACTATAAAGCAGTTGTTTAATTTTTCATTGTGGTGGAGATAGCATTCAGGATTGGGTTGATCAGTCTCTGATTGGACTGAGTCTGTCAAAACTCTGAGGACACTCCCTCTGTTGCCAGGGACCTCCCAGAAATTGACTCAGTCAGCTAGTTGGACGACGTGTTAATTTCTTCTCCTAGCAAATTCAAAAATCTTTAAAGATTGGTTTGGAAAATAGGAATAAAATCACCAATCCTGAATACTGTCGCAAAGCCGGAACCAGTCTACCACTTTGACAGCTGTCAAATGGCAGCACAGTTGGGGCTTCGGCCCAGGCCATTGGATGTTGGATCGGCTGAGGGCCAATCTACAAAATACTGAGGTACTGGTTGCGGGAGGTATGTTGAAACACCATCCACACCACTTCTATGCACTTTGGCTTGGTGAGGCTTTCAGCGGCTTCAAACGGCTGTTGCAGACGCCAAAATTAACCATGGTAGCATTTAAAGGGGCAGACTGCGAAGAAGCAGCAACAGGCAGGTAGGGAGAGTAGATTTAAATAGGAAACTGTCAAAAAGGCTGCAGTGTAATTTGTGGTAACTCTGGAATAACATCATTGGAGTTAAAAATGGCTGAATCACAAGCAGCTAATAACTGCCAGGAGAGTTGAGGAGACGGCTCGCAGGCCATCATGCTCTCTAAGCCCAGCAGCCCCAGAACAGATGGCTTCCTTTTACAGCCCCAAGCCAAAGGACAAGGCTGCAGGAACCCGAAAGGGCTCCAAGGCAGCAGAGAGGGGTGAGCGCTGCAGAGACAAGGCGCTGAATAAGTCTCAAGAGAAAGAGCAAAATGATGAAGAAATGGTGCCCAGCATAATTTCCCGCCCAAATGAGGAACGACCATTATTGAGAGGATAGAGGCAGCTACAAACTGACAGGACTAGTAGCAAAAGTGGCCATGGGGGAGCTGAAGAGCAGAAGGAATCTATTGAGGCTTCTGACATTAGAAATTTCTTCTCTGTCTGCTCAGCAACAGAGCAACTGACAGTCACTGATCAGAGACACAGAATGGCTCCAGAGGTGACATTTACTCCCATGTCAGCTGGGATTAGACCAGTTAGGGGGCAGGAGCCTGAGTTCCAGGTTAATATGCAGGCTATGTTAAATGAGGCAGTGAGGCAAGTGGTGTCAGCTGTCTTGAGACAGACCAGAGGCTCACCCTCAGAGATTTCAGGTTCTTCATCCAGACGTAGTAGGAGACACAGGTCTCATTATGATGATGATCTTTCCCTGCATACAGAATCAGGTGTATATATTCCTGCTGAAAGCTCCCACTCTATAAGCTGGACTTATTTGCTTCTGCTGAGGCAGGTTTTGGGCGGAGAGTTCTGCAAAAGGTCCATTGTGTATAGGGGACTCGGACCTCACTAGGCCCACCCATAGGACATCCGGCTTTGGTATATCCCAATCCTGAATACTATCTCCACCACAATGGAGAAGGGTCGTTGGTTCTGACCTGATACAACCTTTCTCTTTGGGTGGAGATAGCTTTCAGTCCCACCCTTATTGTGGTGCGTTCCGAATGTAATGGTGTATGTTATAGGAGAACATGTCAGTCTGTCACTATTCCTTCGCCAATTTCTGGGAGGTTCCTGGCAACAGAGGGAGTGTCCTCAGAGTTTTGACAGACTCAGTTCAATCAGCAGCGGAGACTGATCAACCCAGTCCTGAATGCTATCTCCACCCAAAGAGAAAGGTCGTATCAGGTCAGAACCAACTACCCTCCTAATGTTGCTGTTTTGAGCTCCAGCTGGTTTTTATTTTCTTCTTGTTACCTTATTCTCTGTAAAGGTAAGCACTATCTCAAAGTATTGAATTGAAGCTGTATTATTTTCAATTTTTTGAAAATGTTTGTGGGTCTTATGTAATATCTCAAGACATTACTATGATAGAGAGCCGTAGCTATATATGTACCAGTTGACTGTTGCACTAAGCCATTATTTCTTTAATCATGGTTTGAATAAATTGCACTAAACCATAAAGTATAGCTGAGGGCCACTTTAGTGTTGTGATTAAAGGCATCAGGATAGGAACCTGCAAACTAGGAGCTCTAGTCTTGCTTTATTTATTTATTATTTATTTATTAATTTGACTTGTATGCCGCTCCCTCTCCGAAAGGACTCAGGGCGGCTCACAGCTAAAAATACAACAATAAATAAATTACCTAAAAAACATATTAAACAATTACAAACCAAATTAGAATTAAAAACCCCAAAGTTAAAATAAGAGGAGGGGTGTAATATGGGAGTATCGAAGCTCCCATCACTACCGCCTGGCCGCATTCTGCAGTTGAAGCTTCGAGTGGTATGCAAGGGCGGTCCTAAATAGAGACATTACAGTAATGGGTCGAGAATGGCAACCTGAGTGATGCGTCATGGGCATCTCGGTCCAGAATGGGCACAGCTGGTGAACCAGCTGGATCTGGGCAAAGGCCCCTGGCCCGGCCCCCACCTGCTTCTCCAATTGAGCTGTGAGTCCAGGAGGACCCCAGATTCTGTGCCTGTCCACGGGGCAACACCTCCTCCCCCATGACCAAAGATGGATCCTCCGGACTGGACCGAGATGTCGGTATGCACAACCACTCTGTCTTGGCTGGATTGAGTCGAAGCATGTTCCTGTCCATCCAAATCCGCACCGCTTCCAAGCAACAGGACATCACAGACAGAGCATCACTGAGTGGCCCGGGGTGGAGATGTATAACTGCGTATCATCAGCATACTGATGATAGATCACCCCAAAGCCACGGATGATCTCACCCAGAGGCTTCATATAAATGTTGAACAGAGGGGCGAGAGGACCGACCCTTGGGGCACCCCACAAGTGAGATACCTCAGAGTTGACCTCTGCCCCCCTGCCAACACTGTTTACCGTCCGAGGTGGGAGGAGAACCACTGTAAAACAGTGCCTCCCACTGACCTCTGGCCCCCCTGCCAACACTGTTTTACTGATGCCACGAAAGCGCAGAGTTGACCTCTGCCCCTGAACCACTGTAAAACAGTGCCTCCCACTCCCAACCCCCCAAGACGTCGCAACAGGATACCATGGTCGATGGTATCGAAAGCCGCTGAGAGGTCTAACAGGACCAGGACAGAGGAAAAACCCCTGTCCCGAGCCCTAGAGAGATCATCAATCAGCGTGACCAATGCTGTCTCCATGCTGTACCCGGGCCGGAAGCCGGATTGGTATGGATCCAGGTAGTCCGCTTCCTCCAGGAAGAGTGGCAATTGCTGCGCCACCACACTCTCAACAACCTTCACTAAAAAGCGAAGGTTGGAGACCGACGAAAGTTGTTCAACACGGCTGGGTCCAGGGCAGGCTTTTCAAGAGGGCCTCACCACCGCTTCTTTCAAAGCGCAGGGAACAGCCCTCCCTTAACGGCATTGACCACTGCCCGAGCCAGCCGCACATGACCTCCCTGGAGGCATAAACCAACCAGGAAGGGCACGGGTCCAATAAACATGTGGTGGAACCGTCACGATAATCCTGTCCACTTCATCCTCAGAAACAGGATCGAACTCAGTCCAGATCACATTGGCCAGACCACTCGCATCCCCATCCTCAGACCACTGCAAGTCCGAGCGCAACCCTTCCTGGATCCGAGCAATTTTATCCTGCAGATACTGACCAAATTCCTCAGCTCTGCCCCGCAGAGGGTTCGCCACCTCCCCCAACTGTAAGAGGGAGCAGGCGACCCCGTACAGGGCGGCTGGGCAATTATCTGTGGATGCTATGAGGGCGGAGAAATAAGACCTTCTCGTCGCCCCCACAGCTACCAGGTAAGTCCTAATATGGGCTCTTAACTGTCAGATCCGGAACGGGTCGCCCTCCACCTGCTCTCTACTCCCCTTCTATGACGCTTCATCTCCCGGAGCTCCTCGGTGTACCAGGGAGCTGACCGGGATCTGCGCCGAGTAAGGGGACGCATGGGAACAACCCTGTCAAGAGCCCCCGTGGCCGACTGTTGCCAGGTAGCCGCAAGGACCTCGGCAGGGCTGTGGGTAAGGGATGCAGGAAAGAACCCCAGTTCTGCCTGGAACCTCTCAGGGTCCATCAGGCGCCTGGGACGGAACCACCTAGGTGGCTCCTCATCCCAGCGGTGTGGGGCAGCTTGATGGAAGACCAGCCATAGGAGATAGTGGTCTAACCATGGAACGGGATGGATAGCTGTAACACCATCCTCCAGGCCACTACGCCACTGCTCCGAGACAAAAACCAGGTCGAGCATGTTGCCCCCCTCATGAGTCGGGCCATCTATTATCTGGGTCAGACCCATGGAGGCCATAAATTCCTGGGCCAAACCCGACGCCGCCCCCAAGGAGGGCAGGTTGAAGTCACCCAGAACTATAAGCTCTGGGAACTCCACCGCCACCCCCGAGACAGCATCGAGCAGCCTAGGCAGGGCAGCTGATACATAGCTGGGGGACAGGTATGTAAGCAGCATGCCCATCCGACCCATAGGCCCACACCTCAGGAGGAGGGACTCACACCCGCCTATCTTCGGAGCAGGGACCTCCCTTGGAAGAAGGGTCTCCTGAATAACAACAGCCACTCCTCCACCCCTTCCCTGGGGTCGAGACTGGTGCAAGACCCAAAAACCTGGGGGGCATATATCAACCAGAGGGACTCTACCCTCTGGCCCCAACCAGGTCTCGGTGATGCAGGCCAGGTCCGCGGCCTCCTTCTCAATCACTTCATGGAGGAGTGGTGCCTTATTAACCACGGACCTGGCATTAAAATACACCAGCTGGAGCCCAGGGGTCCTAGATCCTGAAACCCCCAGGAGTTGAGAAGAGGCTAAGGGGTCGGAACGCGCTGCAGCTCGGATGCAGCGGGGACGTGCTCCCCTAACATGATACGGCCCCCCTCCTCATTGGCTCCTACCCATTCCAACCACCCTGGGGATCGTAGCTCCCACTATTCCACCTGGAGTCCCACAGGCCCCCTCACGCACTCCCCCAACCACGACTCTCCCTCGGGCTGCACTGAGCTCCTGTAAAACCCCCTCCCATTCCTAACCCCCTTAAAAATTGACTCAAAAATATAACTAACAAGGGCCTGGAGCCCCCCTTCTACCCTTCCCAGGACCCCCACCCCAACCCCTACCCGCGCTCTGGTTCCATAATCTGTCCTCTAGGTTCCCATAGGGCCCGCAAGTCCGTTGATGAATAGACCCACATGGTATTAATTTGTACATATAAGGGGAGGGGTCAAAGGATGAAAAAAGTCCGAATATCAAAGATGTTAAACCACCCAGCCAAGTCCTAACATCCATGCTGCAGCCAGACGGTCCCAGGAAATAAACCAGGATTGCACTCTCACCACAATCTGGTGGGCCGATGGTAAAGGCCCTCATCTGGGCCAGCCACCGCGCTCTCACCGCAGGGCTACCAGGTGAGCTGGTCAGGACGGCAAGATGACAACAAAAGTTAGTTACGGGGGGGCAGGTACTCTCAACACGCTGTCCTCACACAGCAGTGGGCAGGATGCATCCACACCCCTCCCACTAATATCCACCGGGTGCAAAAGTGGGGGGACAGCCTGGCAAGCATTGACCCAGGGTCTGTGACCAGATGGCCAAACATAAAATACCATCTGGTGTCCGCAAACCCAAGATGGTAAGGGTCGAAGGATGGTAGCCAGACTCTCTGACCCAGGCAAGGATGAATAAGCCATGGGAAAAGAAGAAGGCAATACGAACAGGAGGTGAAAGGAGGGGGGGAAGGCAGCCAACACAGATCTAAAAGGTCCAGTCGAAGCAGAGCCAAATGACCAGGAGGCCAGGCCTGGCAGCAACCTTGGGGCCACACCATCTCTACCTCCTGGCCTGACGCCATTGCTAGCCAGTCCGCTGCCTCCACCATCGCTGTTACTGCCACCAACGCCACAATTGCCAGCATCCACGGCAGTGCTGCCGCCCCAAGCGTCATCACGCCCTCAGTGTCCAGCCTCATACTGCTCTCTTCTTGCCTCCGCCGCAGGTGCCACCAATGGCTCCACAGCAGAGATCCCAGCGGAGTGGAGACCAGCACCCTCCGCTGATCCCCACACTCCTCACCTCGCCGCCCTCGCAGCTCGCGGCCCCCGCGCGGTGTTCTTCGAGGCGCAGTGCACCGTTTCAGGGCTAAGGCCTGAAGTTGGCCAGCTGATCGGCCTCACAGCGGAAACGCCGATCAAGCGATCAGACGCCGATGGGTATCGAGTGGAAGCACCAAGGAGAGCGCTAACGGCGTCGGCACTGATGGCACTAGCCAACGCCCCAGATCTTCCGCCACCAATCTGACAGCCGGGGGATTGCCAGCCACCCCTACCTCCCTTTCGGACAAAAGCGACCTCTCCACCACAGGACTCTAGACACGGACAGCCATCTTCCCAGACATGCTTTAGGCACAAAGCCACCCATTCTCAGCATCAGGAAAGAAGCAGTGCTAAAGAGTTCCAAAATTCTATCCAGGCAATTGCCAGGAATCAGAAATGACTTAAAATCATAGACAAATCCTATAGTTAAACATCACAATGTCAGGATTCATGTAACATGAAACCAAAATTAACCAAATCATTTTGACTGACTGCTATAAATAAAGTCTATGTATAAATGTTGCCCAGATAAGGTAGATTTCTTTATCAATAAATATTCTCAGCATCATGTTTAAGATATGGAATTAGTACAGAATGGGCAGTGGTATTACCTGAGAATACTGTTAAAGATGTTCTTTGCCTTTTTTCTTTTTGCTTGTTTTAATGGAACCAATTTCCAGAGACACTAGCTCATTGACGTGCAAGGAGCTGGGTCAAAAAGCTGGAGAGTTAGCAATGGGGCTGGCTTTTTATATAGTGGCAGACTCAGTTCGATGATGTCAGAGAGAGGAGTTTTACCCATTCCAGGACTCTCTTGCAGCGTGGAGGAGAATAGCATAATAAATGCCTGTATGTTCAGATTTTGGTGACCATGGCATATCATGTTGTTAAAGTTACAAGAATGCCCAATACTGGTGCAGTAGGATTTTCTAGATAATGCATGATGCACATTGAATAACTGAAATGTATTATACAGAGGCTTCTGGAGACTATGGGAAATCCTAAAGAATTTAAGTTTATAACTTTTGGTTCAAAGGTTCAGCTGGATTTTATTTCATGTGCAAAGTGTAGAGTTTGTCTTTCATATCAAATCTGCACGGAAAGCAAAAACTAAAAGGCTAAAAGGAACTTAATACAGGGTTCTTTCATGCAGAGCACATGCTTGCTTTGCTGATGGAGAATAAATTATAACTTTGTTAGCTGAAACAGCATTTTTTAGCAATTAAAGCGCTATATGATGGTTTTTCATCCCTTTGAAATTAAATGAGCAACTTTCATATGCAAAATTGTCTTGGGAAACTATTATTTTCCAAAACTGTGTGATGCTAAACCCCTTCTGTGATGTGCACTGATTTATTTTGTAACTGCTGTACATAAATTCTGAAACTATGGAGTGTTGTCAAAGAATGGTTTACAACTAAAATGAGGATTTCTAAGCAACTTAGAGAAATATGAAAAAAAAATCATTCCAACCAACAGATCCATAATTGTCTTTAAAATGTTTGGCATTTTTCTCCCTGAAACTTCATTAATTTATTCTACATTTCCCAGTTTACCTGAAGTAGCAATTGCATTGAAGTGAGTTGCAGTGTGTGTAAAATACCATTTGTGTGTGTGTGCAGGGAATGTGTTTTTTGTTGCAATTTAAATCTTACATTAATTTATCCTCTATGTGCATCTCATAAGTAACCTGCAGTTCATAAATCTTATGACTTTTTAATAAAATGTGTCTGTTGGAAAAGGCTCCACCAGATTCCTTCTGATTTTTTTTGTATTCATAGACTAACACAGTTCTCCCTCCACAATGTCTACAGTTCTTGTAAAAAATGTAAATTAAGGTTTACATTTTTTATTTCTTTTCCTCTTCCACCTTACCCAGATGATGTGGTTCAGAAACATTCAGTATTCTTGTTAAAATATAAAGCAGTTCCTTTTCAAAAGGGTTTTTTTTTGGCTATGATCCTCTTAAATTTTGTGTATGAACAAGCCTAATTCTATAGGAAATACGAGTTTAGTTTGTTTCCAAATTGTGCATTATGTCAAAAAAGAGATATAGTTAGCAATTTCTATAGCATACAGCTTAAGACTGTAAGATTCAAAAGGATTGTGGAAGTGGAAAAGAACATCAAAAATGTCTGGAGAACAGTTTGTTCAAATTCTTCTTTGTGAGGCCTCAGCATTTTCAGTGCATTATGCTCTTATCACAGATTTTGCAAAAAGAAAAATGAACTGTCTGCATACTATTTTACAGATGATGTTGTCTTGGACAAGATGGATAACTAGGACATAGGATTGTGCTTATTTTAAACAATCTTTCTAAATAGATATTTTTGAATGAAGAGATAGCAAAAGGATGAAGATCTGAGCCCACAGACCACTGATCACATTTTCGGATAATTGTTCATGCAAAATATATTCTTCTGAAATAAAGAACTTCTGTAGGAGAATGTCTCCAAACATATAAATCTTCCCTCCCTGCTTTGTTACATTGGTCCACTGACTAGTAGCAATTATAAATTTGCATCCCAAAAGTAGTAATTGGGTATTTAAAGTCTGCTGGTCATTACAGTTAAATGTAACCATATTAGAACCAGCTGTTGAAAATAAAACCAAATTTCTTAATTTATAAAGAAATTGTACTAATAAGAATGTAGCAGCAAACAGATGTTATTTTAAAAGCTTAATTCTTTATTCTAAAGCATAACTGTTTTTTTAAAATTGTGAATGGAAAGAGAGCTGAATCCATTATAATTATTGCAACACAGTCTGTATTGTATTACAGAAAATTGATACACAGAAACAAAAACATCTTGTCAGCGATTCTTGAAAATGCAGAGAAAAGTTAAAATGTTCCTTGATGCATCCTAGTCTTCATTTAATCAGATGGGCTTTCATATATAGATTTTGCATCCCACCAAGATGCAGTGTGTCAGAGTCTTGAGGCATGCTCTTTATTTTGAAGTTGGCTTTCTCCTCATGAATAGTTTTCATGATCCAGCTACAGAAAATCAGCAAGATACCAATAATACTTGGACTTATATACCGCTCCATAGTGCTCTACAGCACTCCCTGAGCAGTTTACAAATGTCAGCATATTGCCCCCAACAATCTGGGACCTATTTTACTGAACTCGGAAGGATGGAAGGCTGAGTCAAACTTGAGCCAGTCAGGATCAAACTCCTGGCTAGGGGCAGAGTTAGCCTGCAATACTGCATTGTAACCTCTGCGCCACCATAGCTCATAACAAAAATGTTTAAAGTGTCTCAGAAAAAGTTCACACTTACACCTAGTGCTACTCTATAGTTGATGTTCAGCAGTTGTCCATTTCAGCTTAGTAGATGGCTTGGGGATGCCTGAGATTTCTGGAAGATGAGTGACATTAAAACAGTAATTACAGAAAAGCTCGATGCTTTAAAGAAAAGAAAAACAATGGACTGCTATAAAGCAAGTCATTTACACATGTTAAGTATTCCAGAAAATTGTCTTCATCTTTTGATCAAGAGAGATCTGTAATGAGGCCAGAATTATATCAGAATACTAGCTGAAATGATAGCAGCTGGCAACTTAATTAACCATTAACCAACATCTGTTCCAGTTAATTGATTGAAGGAAAAGGAGATCATGCTTTCTGTTGCATTGTTGAACTACACCCATCAGTCCCCAGGTTAAGAATATCCAACTTAAAGGCAACTCCTAGATATGAATGGGGCTACCTGTTACAAAATGACAGACTGCTAACCTTACAGAACTCTTTCCTCAAGTTAACAAGTCACTGAAACTGCAATGCTTTTATGAGTGTCAAATATACCATGTTTCCCTGAAAATAAGACCTACCCCAAAAATAAGACCTACCCCAAAATAAGACCTACCCCGAAAATAGGACCTAGTGTGTTTTTGGGAGCCAAAAAAATATAAGACAGTGTCTTCTGTTAGGGGAAACACGGTATGCGATTTCGTACATGAATAAATGTACATTGTTCTACATGAATATGGTAAGTGTTTTTTCATATATATATATATATATGAATAAATGTACAGTGTGTTTTCAAAAATATAAGACAGTGTCTTATTTTGGTAGTGTGTATTTTTAAGTCTATTTTCAGCAATTCATGGAAGCATATCAGCAGTTGACAGTTGTCCTTTTAGTCAGATCACTTTCTCTTCAGGAAACTTTAACCCTTCAGGAGGAGGAGAGATTGAATTCCAGTATGTTTTCCTTGAATTGGGTTCTCCTTGTTGGACATTTATACCTCAGTTTTGAGGTATAAAACTTAAAGTTATAACAGGTTTTTGTTGTTTCTCATCCTTGATATACAGAAGTAGAGGTCCAGTAACCTTATTGAGACTTAAATACAAATTTGGGTTAAAGACAGAGTTAGGAAACAGAACTCATTCTTAAACAGGGGACTGCCTGTACCCTTGTTCCGTATGTGAGAAGGAATATATTAATGGTAGGTTTCATTATAGCGTATGTATGAGCTTTAGAATGATCCGTTTATATGTAGGTATTTAATGAAAGAAGATAGATTCATGCAGAAGCCAATATCTCTTGTCAAACTGTGTTAACATCACATTGGACCCAATGGTTTGGAACTTTAGCAGTTAAGTTCTGAATGCATTTTGCATTAGCTATAGCTAAAGGAAATGATCATGCCTTTTATGCTTTTATATGATGAAGTTTGTTTCTTATGTTGTTATTTTTGCATGCACGCTTCATAAGCAATTTACAAATGAACAGTACTGCTTCTATACTTAGAACAGGTTTGCTGTTGGATTCCTATATGTAACTATCTGACATTTATAGAGCAAGGAGAGAAAAACAAGTAATTTTAGCAGTTATTTTAAATCATCAATAGGTGGCACATTCACATTATGTTAATTTTTGCCATTGCCAATTTCCTAAAGCTGAGAGAAAGTTCACCCAGCAGCCTTCTTATAGGATTAGAGCTCACACCCTAATTCCTTTAATCACTATACCAAACTAGCTCCTTTTAGGAATGTGCAAATTGCAGTTCTAGCATGTGGAAAGATTCACTGTAGGGAAAACTGGCTTGTATATTTCAAATCCATGAATCTGAATGTGGATTATTTCAACATTTTCTTTTAACTTTCTTTCATGTATACGCTGTTCAGATAGGCCTCGATTTACAGCCATTCCACTGTTCTGTTAGGGAGGTGCTGAAACAAATAATGACCAGTCCTTGTGGTTATAACTGTCATAGCACCTGACAGTCACATGATCAAAATTCAGGTGCTTGGCAACTGACTTGCATTTACAACAATTGTGGCATTCCAGGGTCACATGATCACTATTTATGAGCTTCCCTGCTGGCTTTCAGTGAACAAAATCAGTGGGTGGAACCAGATTTGTTTAACAATCATGTGATTCACTTAACAGTGGTAGTGATTCACTTAACAACATGGCAAAAAAATAATAAAATTGGGCATGACTCCTTTAGCAACAGCTTTACTTAACTTTTTTTGCTTAGCAATGAAAATTCTGGTCACAATTGTAGTAAGTCGAGGAACTGTAGATGTATTAAATGATAAATGTTAAATGATAGATACGTTTATAATTTCAAAAGAATAGGAAAGTATATAAATGTTACTTGTTTGCTTTCTGTACAAAAATATGGAAAAGGCAATAATTTAAAACACATGCATAATGAGTCAGTATATGGATAAGTATAATACCAAGATTAAATAGAATTCTTTCAAAACATCACAGAATTTAAAAAAAGAACTTCAGTTTTTGACTTTATAAATGTGAAGGCCGTGTTTATAAAAACGATTATTGTACAACTATTTTACAATAGTTGTACAAATGTTCCAATTTTTCAAAAGTTCCAAACTGGAATTTTCCAGTATGCAACTAAATGTTTTAAAGATATAAACATTAGTATTTCTCTGTAGAAAGGATGCATATTGGCGTAGTGATTGTTTGGAGTTATGGCATGTGCCTGACTTGTCTAAGCTAGAGAAGTGTTTGTACAATAGAGAAATCATTTTATCCAGCCCTTAGCTTCTTTCTTGAAAGTCTGTTTTTTTTTAATTTGATTCACTCATTTAAAATCAAGCAAAACAAAAATCTGTTTCTTTCCCAGGATAAATCATAAGCAAAGTATGAAAGAGCTGGCAATCCTGTATTTAGAGAGTGTAGCGGTAGCAATGCACTCTCTGTCTCTCTCTGTATGAGAGAGAGGAGGGGGAGGAAGGGAGGAGAGAGAGACATCTTTCCTATAAGCCAGGGGTTGGATTCGACTGGTTTGGACTGGTTCGGACGAACCGGATGTTAAACTTACATCTGGTTTGCCGAACTGGTATTTCAACTGACCAGCTGGCCCCACCTACCCTGCCCCTCCCCTCCCAGGAGTCTCCATGCACCCCATTTTCAATGGAGGTAAATGCAGGGTCTGTGCAGAAGCTCTGGGAGGGGGAAAAATGGGCCTTCCGGAAGTCTGCAAATGGACTATTTCTGGCTTCCGGAGAGCCTCCAGAGGCCGGGGAGGCTATTTTTGCCTTCCCAGAGGTCCGGGCGGGGGGCTCTGGACCCTTGGGAGGCAAAAAGTTCATCCCGGAAAAAACGGAAGTCATGAAATGGGCTTGTTTTCGGCTTCCAGTGGGCCTCCAGAGCCTGGGGAAGCTGTTTTCGCTCTCCCAGAGGCCTAGGGGAGGCCTCCAGACCCGTGGGAGGACAAAAAACGTCCCTCCCAGAAAAACCAGAAGTTGCAAAATAGGCTTGTTTCCAGCTTCCAGTGGCCCTCCCAGAGGCTTGGGGGAGGCCTCCGGATCCTTGGGAGGGCGAAAACAGCCTTCCCTGGGCTCTCGAGGCCCACTGGAAACCAGAAACAGGAAGTTCCAGTAGGCCACACCCACCATGGCCATGCCCACCCAGCAACTGGGCAGCGAACTGATTGCTGGGATTTTTGAATCCCTCCCCTGCTGTAAGCTGTATCTTATCAAAGCCATATATCCATCTGTTCACTTTTATGTAATAGTTTTTCACCTATACTATGCTGTGTTTTCTAGTAATGCACCATGATTTGCAGCAGTTTAATATTCCCATCTTCAAAGCAGTAAAGATATATCATCTTGCCTGCTCTTCTTTGAGTAGAGACAGCACACCTTGCCTTTACTACATTAGTGTTACACTCAGCTGAACATTCCTGTTACATCCATTTTCTTCTGCTTCTTAATATTGACACACAAAAATGGATTAATGAATTCAGGTTCTTCATGGAACAGGCTGCTAAGATTGGGTGGCCAATAAAATATACATATTGACCTTATTTGAACGAGCTGTGGTTAATTACTTATCAAAGCAAGAAATGCCCTTCATTTCTTGGGATAGAAAAATGTGCATACTGGTTCAGTAAATATTATTATAAATAAATCCCTTCCTTCTAGTAGTAATTTTGTGTAGAGGAGTCATAGTAAGCCCACTGATAAACAAGGAATTTTTTAATCATTTTGAACTTGGGAACATACATAAAGCTATAGCAAAGGAGAACATTCTTTAAACAGCCCAAAGAGAAATATATGTGCCCAATAAATACAAAAGTAGAAAATTGGGGGGGAGCCAAAATTGGAGAGAATAGCTAATTTATTTAAGGAAAAATAAATGTCAGACAACTTGTAGGCATTACTAATGTACAGTGCTTAATATATATTTCTTTGCAAAGTTGTTGTAGAAAAATGTGAATCACTGTTGCTTCTTACTGTTGAGCTTTCTATTGGAATAGTTTATAATTAGTTCACAAATCATTTCCAAACCCATTGAACTTTCTTTTTCAAAAATCAGGTGGCTTAAAAGACATCCCTTGCTTTAAACATCCCTTGCTTTAAGGAAAAGACAGATGCTAAGCCTATTTAAATGCTGTCAGATTAGGAGACATAAAGTGACTGTAAGGAAAAAGGCTTCAACACAATGCCAGCTGTAAGCAAATCCAAAGCTGTAAGCAAATCCAACATCTTTCTAGTCTAGATGCCAGCAGGCCCAAAAGGAACCATCCAAAATAACATGATCCATTTTAACCATTATCAAGTAAAACATCTTTATGTTCCTTCCTTTTGCATAAAAAACAATGTTTCTCCTTAATTCATTCAAATGATTGTTGATCCTTGTTTCAAATTTCTTCTAAACTTTTTTTTAAAAGACACCCTTTTAAATCCAGCAAGAGGGAAAAATATTTCAATTACTCTCTGAAACTGACATTCTTATTTTGTTCTTAAGTTTTAAGACTCACCTAGTTTTTTGTATGTCTAATTGCAAATTCTTATTCACATTCTCAGATTTTATTACAAATCCTTTTACATAACAGCTTTATGTGGGAACAGACTCCTTGAGAACAGACAACGCAGCTGATATCAGTCGTTCAAGGTCTTATTGCAATTCTTCAAAAAGTCTCTGAAC
Source organism: Naja naja (assembly GCA_009733165.1). Taxonomy (NCBI): domain Eukaryota; kingdom Metazoa; phylum Chordata; class Lepidosauria; order Squamata; family Elapidae; genus Naja; species Naja naja. The sequence goes on from CM019151.1 coordinate 45,554,147, forward strand.
ACCATTATAAGTTGCTGATTGTCTCTGTTATATATCCAGTATCAAAAATATTTTTTCTTTTCACAAAACTATATTTATACCTGAAAATTAATTTCAAAACCTTATTCAAAATCAAATATTCCAATATTTTCAGAGCCCATAAGTTGTTTAAAACTTTCTATAGCCAGAGACTTGTCTTGCTTTTTCATTCTTATTTTAAATTCTTAAAGTTTTTAAATAAACAATTTCATTTTCTTATATTAAGGTTTGAAGGCACTCACCTACTGTTTCAGTCTTGTCATTTCAAAAGTGTCTAACCTCTCTAAAGAAATTATTCAGTGATATCTGAAAAGTGCCTATTAACTTAGCAAAGTCAGTCATCCAGGTCGTTGGTTGTCCCAAAGGTGCTTTTTCAGGAGGCTTTTTGGTTTTTCTTTGAAGTTGTTTTGCTTTTTATCCAAGAAGCTTCTTTAGCTCTGACTGGATGGTGGGGAATGGAAGGACATGGATGGAAGTTTATCTTGGATGTTTATCTGTGTCCTCAGGGTCCCTGAGTAGTGCTAATGGTTCCTGTAGTCCGCATTTTTTTCTGGAAATCTGTTCATACTCCCACACCATTCGAAGGGTGTTCATCCCAAATTGCAGAGCTAAAAGTCTGTACTGTAAACATTCAAGTGTTTCAATAACACTCAAAAAGGATGCAAGTGACCAGCTGTCTGCAAGGAATATAAATCCTTCATTCCTCACCATTCAGTCAGAACTGAAGAAGCTTCTTGGTGAGAAGTGAAACCTCTTCAAAGAAAAAACAAAGTCCAGTTGCCTCCTGAAAAAGCTCCTTTGGGATTAATAAAGGAAGTGTCCATTGGAAAGCTCCAATTTTGGCTTGAGCAACTATGGCAAATTTCTCCTGCTCCCAGTTCGTGAGGAGCAACCATATGGAATGCAGTTTGGTTGATTCACATTTTTTTCTGTGTTCAGTAAGAATTAAAGAAGCCAATCTCCTCATCAGTTCCATGATCTTAGTTACAGTCATCAGCTTCTCTTATGCAGAGCTGTTTTCAGTCTTCCATTCTTCCCAGAAGTCCTGGTAAGTCTTATCTCACTGATGTCATGGAATAGTAGTGGCTTAGGTGTGTGTTCGGGAGGAAGGTTGGTGATTGGGTGCTTTTTGGAAACTACTTATTAGTTGGCATGATATTAATTCAGTTCTGATGGTTCTGCCTTGTCAGTCTGTTGTGAGTAGCTAGTTGAAAATTACAGACCAATCTCTTTATGCTGCGTCACCTGTAAAGTCATGGAATCAATTATTAACCAATCCATTATCCTCCACTTAGAGACAAACAACCTACTCTCTAATAAACAATTTGGTTTCAGAAAAAAACTATCCTGTAATCTGCAACTCTTACACTGCAAAAACGTATGGATTACAAAACTCGATCAGGGCAAAGCAATAGACACAATTTACGTAGACTTCTGTAAAGCCTTTGATTCAGTGGCACACAACAAACTACTCCTAAAACTAAAATCTTATGGTATCTCTGGACACATGCATAACTGGATAGAAGCATTCCTGTCAAACAGACAACAAATGGTCAAAATTGGGAGCGTCCTATCAAATACTGTACCTGTCAACAGTGGTGTCCCCCAAGGCAGTGTTCTAGGACCAATTCTCTTCATACTCTACATAAATGACCTCTGTGATCATATTAAGAGCAATTGCGTTCTTTTCGCTGATGATGTAAAGCTATTCAACACCACAGACAATACTGCTACCCTTCAAAAAGACCTCGACTATGTATCAGAATGATCAAACAAATGGTAACTTCAAATCTCAACAAATAAATGCTCTGTCTTACATATTGGCAAAAAAAAAATCAGAAAATAAAATACAAGCTAGTCAAGACCTTGTTGATGATCCAAACTCTGTCAAGGACCTTAGAGTACTCATCTCTAATGATCTAAGTGCTAGATCCCACTGCAGCTACATAGCCAAAAAGGCATTAAGAGTTGTTATCGTAATCCTGCATAGCTTTTTCTCATTTAATATCACACTACTAACTACAGCATACAAAACTTTTGCTAGACCAATACTTGAATACAGCTCATCAGTCTGGAATCCGCATTATGTATCTGATATTAATACAGTGGAGAAAGTCTAGAAATATTTCACAAGAAGAGTTCTCCACTCCTCTACTCGTTGCAGAATACCTTATACCACCAGACTTGAAATTCTAGACCTAGACAACCTAGAACTACGACACCTTTGGTCAGATCTAAGTATAGTACATAAAATTATACCTTGCAATGTCCTACCTGTCAATGAATACTTATTATTATTATTATTATTATTATTATTATTTATTCGACTTGTATGCCGCCCTACTCCCTAAGGACTCAGGTCGGCGAACATTAAAACAGGACAAATTTACAATAAAAAGACAAATAAGTAAACAAGCCGAATACAATTAAAAAGTTAAGAAGGTTAAAACCCTCAGACCCTCCCCCCAGGTCATTCCAGGCCAGCCTGTTGAAACAACCAAGTCTTCAGGTCTCGGCGGAAGGAGCGGAGGTCAGGGGCCAAACAGAGATCCACGGGGAGCTGATTCCAGAGGGCAGGTGCTCCCACGGAGAAGGCCCTAGGCCTGGGGACCGCCAGCCGACAATGCCTGACCGACGGTATCCCAAGGAGGCCTCTCCTATGAGAACGAACAGGGCAATCGGAAAGTGATGCTGGCAGGAGGCGTTCCCGCAAGTACCCTGGACTCAAGCCATTTAGGGCTTTATAAGTTGTTACTAACACCTTGAAGGGACCCGAGAGGCAACCGGCAACCAATGCAAGCCGCACAGGAGGGGTGTAACATGGGAGTATCGGGATGCCCCCATCACAGCCCGCACGGCCGCATTCTGCACCATCTGCAACCTCCGGGTCATCCACAAGGGGAGCCCCATGTAAAGAGCATTGCAGTAGTCGATTTTAGAGGTGATGAGTGCATGAGTAACCGTTTGAAGGGCATCTCGGTCCAAATAAGGGCGGAGCTGGCGAACCAGCCGAACCTGGGCAAAGTCCCCCTGGCCACAGCTCCCACATGCTCCTCCAAACCAAGCTGTGAATCCAGGAGGACACCCAGGTTCCTCGCCCTATCCACGGGGCAACACCTCCCCCATGACCAAAGATGGTACATCCAATAAAGACCGAGATGCCGGTAAGAACAGCCACTCAGTCTTGGTGGGGTTGAGCTGAAGCCTATTACTCCCCATCCAGACCCGTACTGCCTCCAGGCACCGGGACATCACGGAGAGACCATCACTGATCGGGTCTGGGGTGGAAATATAAAGCTGGGTATCATCAGCATACTGATGATACCTCACCCCAAAACCTCGGATGATCTCACCCAGCGGTTTCATGTAGATATTAAACAGCTTCAACCATAACAATACAAGAGCACACAATAGATACAAACTCATGGTTAACCGCACCGAACTTGATTGCAGGAAATACGATTTCAGCAACAGAGTGGTCAATGTCTGGAATACTCTACCTGACTCTGTGGTTTCTTCCCCAAACCCCAAAAACTTTAACCTTAGACTGTCTACTATTTACCTCACCTCTTTCCTAAGAGGTCTGTAGGGGGCGTGCATAAGTGCACCAACATGCCTACCGTCCCTGTCCTATTGTTTCTTTTCTTCTTATTCGTATTGATTTCATGTATTCATAAATATGTTTATACTTATACCTGTTATCATCGCTTGACTAAATAAATAAATAAATAAATATATTTTGTACATGATTAGGAGGTAACTTGTATCTAAGTGTTATTATTCTGATGATAGTTCCTTCACTTGAGTTCAATAATTCTCTGGCTCCTTGGCTGTTTGCATAGGGAATTATTTCTATGTGTACCCGCTCAAATGTATGGTTCATTTTGAAGTCACAGATAAGTACGGCTGGTCTAACAACTTTGTTGTAGTTATGTGTTCTTTACTTCTTTGTGATACTCAGCACCCTGTTTGTGCTAATAATGTTGGTTGAAATATTTGCAGTTGAATCTGTGTATGATGTTGGTTCCTTATTAGGTGTACAATGTTTTGGTTTACACAAATTTTGTAGCATTTATGTGCTGTCTTTCTGAATCTCCCTCTCCTCCAGGATATGCATTTTTCTCAATTTCAACAGTATTTACTAAGAGACAAAAAGACACTTTTAAAGAAATATAGGCCCAGTGACCATTTGGATATCTGTAGATCTAGTGCTGCTTATGTGAGCATATATATCTCACAGTATCTGAAATCAGGTGGAAATTGGATTCTGACTTGCAGCCGTTTCTCATTTATGTGACTGTCAAAGCTGTTGAAATCTCTGTATGTGCCCTATTGAGTGAGTCACAGAACAGAAAATGGTACTGTTGTTCTAATTGACCCTTGGATCCTTCTGGAAGGAGGTAGTATAAAAGCATTTGGTTCTTTTGGTGTATGTCTTTTTCTTGGTTCTTTCTGGCATGTCCTTTAGCTTTTAATCCGTATAGTATTTTGCCCTATGCCTTCTGATTGTCAGTTTCTTGTTTACACCCCAGTTTAATTGCATGATTCTCATTGTTTCCTTAGTGTTTTTTTGAGTGTTTAAGGAACTGTTGGGTAATCTTCAAGCCACAAGAAACCTTCAAAACTCCCAAAAATGCATTCCCAAAGTTTGGCAGCAAAATATCCATGATTTGATGGTGCAGGTTCAGACTGTTCCTTTGGTTGCGGATATTTAAGAATGCATGTGGTGTTATTGGTTTGTCTCCAAGAAGCTTCCTACTCTCATTTCCATCTGTGCCCCCCTTGAAAGATACTGCACAACTAATGCTATCTTGTAGTATTCCAGAAGGTGATAAGGCTGTGTTTCATACCTGAATCTCAAATTTCAGTGATTAATGGTTTAAAATATTTTAATATATTAAATATGTGATTTTCCATAAAACAAGATGTGTTTGCCTGAATGTGCTAGAAGAGAAAGTGGCTTGGACCAATATGATATTAATGAGGGAAAATGACTGGGCTCCATATGGGAAAGTTCTTGGGTAAAAATATTGATATATTTGGTTAAAAAGGAAGTATGCAAATTAATTCTCCACCTGCTACGAGAGTCCAGGAATGGGTAAGACTTCTCCCTCTGATGTCATCGAGCTGAGTCTGCCTCCACACTGCTGGCTTCCCAGCTGTTTGACTCAGCTCCTTGAACATTAAAGAGCTAGTGTTTCTGGAGTTTTGCCTACTCATCAGCTACTTAGATCGAAGACAGAAAGCAAAAAGAAAAAAAGTCATCAGCCCAGGTCCTAAGGATCCAGTGGAGCTGTGCCATCGATAAGAGCGGAGATCTGCTCTCCTACAGGGTCGAGGCTTTGGCTTGCTCGACAGAGAGGAAGGCTGTGAGTACTTGGGGAGTGTTCGGCAGAGCCTACCATGCAGTTCCTCTCAGCGTGCTCCCTTACCACTCCACAACTGGTATTCGGAGCGTTAGTTCCAGTGCCTCTCAGCTGTTTTTCTAAAATGCAGTGATCGCCTTTGCTGGACCCAAGGAGCATTTTCAGGGCAGCCATTGTACCCCAGGGCCCAAAGTATGTGGTGGATGGCCATTTTGAATCGGGCCCAGAGCACATGGCAAGCGGCCATTTTGGATAGGCCTCACTTTAGAGCAGCTACTTTGGGCCTCACAGCAGGGAAGCAGCTCACCTGGCCTAAGCTTTAAGGCAACACTGTCTCAGGAAAAGCGGACAGTGCCTCTTGTGTTGTGCCTTTCTTTGGCAACATAGAGAGCGATAGGGCCCATTCTGACCATCCAATACTCAGGGCTATTTGACCCAAAGTGGCCATAGGCCTAGGGCGGAGGCCACCTTTATGCCCACTGCTGGTGGTCTTTGCCCAGTGGATCCTCCCACAGCAGTAGGCAGGATGATATTAAGGATATGGTTTCAGTGGCCATTAGGCAAGGGATTGCTGAGGGGTTTCAACAACTTCATCCCTAAACCTCAACATGAATTTGAACACAAGTGGCACCCGTTGGATGTGCAGAGAGCCCTCCGTATTTATGTTAAACGTACTGCTGTTTTTCGCAAGACAGAAGCAATGTTTCTGTCCTTCCAACTGGCTTCCTTGGGGAGTAAAGCTTCCTCATCCATGATGGGCAGATGGATCAGGGCATGTATTTCCACTGCCTATGAGACTTTTTCTCTTCTGGTTCCCAAGAAGCTCACAGCCCACTCTACTAGGAGTGCAGCGACCTCAGCAGCCTGGTATACCCAGGCATCTATTGAGGAGATCTGCAGGGTGGCTACCTGGGCGTCAGCTTCTCCATTTATCCGGCACTATCGGCTGGACTCCTTCGCCTCTGCAGAAGCGGAATTTGGGAGAAGGGTGCTCCAGAAGGTTCTTCCAGTGTTGGACTGAATGGACCAGACCCTCCCATGGACATGCAGGCTTTGGTATGTCCCATTCCTGGAGTCTCGTAGCAGCGTGGAGGAGAATGGGCGTTCGTATATTTACCTGAGAATGCCCTTTCTATACACGCTGCGAGATGTCCAGCCTCACCCTATATTTGTCTGGTCTTGGTTGGAGAGGGTTGTTCTCACTGTTTTATTTTCCAGAGACACGCTACATCTGTCAAGTTTTTTTGCTGAAAAAGCTAGGGAGCCAACAGCACGGCTGGCTTTTATACTGTGGCAAGCTCAGCTCGATAACGTCAGAGGGAGGAGTCTTATTCTCCCTGGACTCTCATTCCTGGACTCTCTTGCAGCGTGTATAGAAAAGGCATTCTCAGGTAAATATACCAAAGCCCATTTTGAGAACCTAAAGATCCTTTACTAATTAAAATGGATATTTCTGGGGTAATTGAATCAAATTAACTGATGTGTTATATATAGTTTCATATTTTGAAACAAAATATACAAAGTTGCTTGATTATATACCTGTGATGGCAAACCTATGCCACACGTGCTGGAAGTGGCACACAGAGCCACCTCTATTGCTCTTCTGGGTTCCAGCGCGCCTGCCAGCTGGTATTCACATGCACGGGAGCTCCAGAAACTGGAAGAGCAGCTGCCAGGCACACATGTGTGCACCAGGTGGCTGCTCTTCCAGTTTCTGGAACGCGCATGCACACTGGCCAGCTGGTCTTTGTGTGTTCATGTGCACTAGAAACCAGAAGACCAGGTGGCCAGTGCGCATGTGTGCACCGGAAACCAGAACAGCAGCCAGCTGGCGTGCACATATACAACGGCTGGCTGCTCTTCTGGTTTCTGGCACGCATGCACGTGCGCTCCCGTTTCAGCACTTGGTGCCGAAAAGATTCACCAACACTGTTATATACCATCAAGTATGTGGCAACTCTTAGCAAATACATAGATAGATTTTTTCCCCACGATTATCTGCCCTAGCTTGGTCCTACAGGTCTTTAAACTATGCACTCATTAACACTGGTTGCCATCTCTTCTTCTCTTTTTTCCCACCTTTCCCATTATTAGAACCTTCTCCAGAGATACAAGCTTGTGCCATCCTAAGTAAGATAGTTTGGTCATTTGTGCTTTGAGTGAGAATTCTGAATTCATAGTTCATTGATCCATTTGTTTCTTTTCTTGGATATCCATTATATTTTTTCAAATAATTTTATTAAGAATTATAAATGAAGAGACCCTAACCCTAACACAGAAGGGAAAAACAATTTTAGGGTCTTATGACAATCTCTAAACAAAACATAACCTCTCTTCTTCCCATAGCTGATCTCTTAGAGATAAGGAAAACAAGGTCCAAATTCTTTGTCAATCAATCATTGTAAACAAAATTTCATAAAGGCAACCAGATATATCTATTTTCTTTTTACCCTGGTCAAACAAGCCAATCTTCTAAATCTGCCCATATTTTTTAATTAAGCTACAGCTTCTCTCCCCCAAAAATCTCAGAGGTAGTTTGCTGCTCATATGTGTTTTAAAGTGGAAATCCTGCAGAACTTTAATATAGATTGCTTTTCTATCAGTAAGTAAAAATTTATGCTTTTTTGTCACTTCTAAAAGTTTTGCAAGTCCTAGCAGAGCTTTTTGTCTATCCAGAAGAAATAATTACTCAGATTAGTTTCCTGGTTTAATACCTGTTCATATTCTTTAGAGAATAAGTCATCCATCAGATTCAGTTGTACTACATTTAAATCCTCCTTTAAATTAATTTCATAGACTTTCATTGCAGCTGTTTTATAAATTCACTAGAACATGCACTGTCAGTTTTATCAAGCATTTGATACATTCTGTCCAAAGATGTGGTTGAATATGGTAGAAAAATATTCAAAAATCTGCACTAAGGATTTCTGCTCCATTTTCTTTATTCTCTGGCTCTAATGTCCAGCCTTTAAGGTCTCCTTATCAGAACAAAAGAAAAGAAAACAAAAAATAATCTCCTTTTTCCCATGAGAAAATATCTTCTAAATAATTCAAAAGTACAATTCCAAATCCATCTGTTCCCTTAATTGGTTATTTTCCAAAATCCATATACTAAACACCCGTTTGCTGCCTAGTTAAAAAATCATGTACTTTTGAAACTTAAAATAAAATTTATACCATTATCTTTTAAGAAGGCAGAAAGTCACCCAATGAATACAATAAAACCTTGCCAGTCTTAATTTATCCAATATGCAACAAATAAAACGAAATAAAAATCCAAAAAGGTGATTAAGATATAGTTTGGTCAGGCTTTAGGTCCATAAAGGCTGTTATGCGAGTGTGATGTAATCTTGAGTCTCAGCAATTTCATGCATAAGTCAACCATAAAGATGGCAGTTTCTGCAGTCAGCTCACGAGAAGCAGCTGTCCTGGGTCACATGGATGATCTCAACCTTTCCTTTGTTCCAGAGAGATTATGACAGCAATTCTCTTCATAAAAGCGACTTTGCTAGCCAGTGAAAACCAGCAAGGCGACAGCTCACCATGGCACATTCAGAACGTGTCACTATCTATGGTATTCTCTGCAATCTTCTCCAACAGCACAGTTCAAAAGCATCAATACTTTTTCTATGCTGCTGCTTCAAAGTCAGCTTTCAATTCCAGAGAGTGTCACAGGGAATACCTTTTTCTATTCTTCTATTATCTTTGTATGTATAGATATATCAAAGCTTTTGAATTTCTTTTCCAAGGTCTTCATTACTGCTCTACTATTATTATATTTCTTGACTGTTTGTTCCTTTATTATTGATAATTTATCCTAAAAAAGAAGAAGCTATTTCCTTGTTTAATATCTTCCTTGTCAATTCTAAAGGTAGTTATTATTCCTGTTGTCATTACTTTAGTCTTCTTTATATTTAATTTTAGCCCCATTTTCACTGTGCTCCTTGACTTTTGTTCCAAGAGCTTGCAGATCCTTTGCATTTTGGGATATCAGGATGTGTCATCAGCATAACACAAATTATTGGTATTTCTTCTTCCAGTTGCAAATATTGGCCATCTTCTTTCAAATCAGTTTTCTTTAGTATATACTCAGCATTGAGAGCAGCATAAATTTATTTATTCTTTAGATTTATATCCTACCTCTGTGGCTTTGTTAGTAACTCAAAAGTGGCAAACATACTAATACTCCTCCCTTCCTACATTTTCTCCATATCAACCCTGTGAGATGAGTTGGGCTGAGACTGAATGCATGACAAAAAAAGTATTACAAAACCCCTTATTGCCATGCTACTCTGCCTTCAACTTTACAAAGATCTTGGCAATAAAAGTGCCATTTAAGAAGTTGACAAAGTTTATATTAATCAGAAATTCATGTTGGTGCTGCAAATATTGGGGTACTTGGAAGTAATTTGATGTTTAAGAAATGTGGGAGTTCAAAATCTTGTACTATTGTTAGACTCGCTAGCATCTAATTGTCAGTATAAAGTTTGATGCATGCAAATAATGACATTTTGATTAACCTGGCCTAAGAGGTTTCTTTACCGTGATATCATATAAAAATGTTTAACTCCCAGCATTTTATTGATTTTCAAGACCATACATCGATGTATTTCTGACAAACTAATGTTTTGAACTGAACTCAGTTGAATTCAATACCTGATTAGACACAAAAGGAACTTGGCTCCAGTGCGGAAGCTATCAGTGTACATGGAGACTCAACGTAACAATAATAATAGTAACAATAACAATAATATCAATAAGAGGGGGGAGTAAAGAAGATAATAAAAAGGATAAATAAGAAGCCAAAGCCATACTACGTTGGTAAATAAAAAGACATTAGATATCACTGTGAAAATTAGGTGTTTAGCAAAGTGATGACTTGAGGGAAAAACTGTCCTTGTGTTTAGTTACTTTGAGATGCCCTATAGCACCATCCTGAGGGAGGAGGTGAAACACTTTATGTCCATATCTTCTCATCCCTCCTTCTGACCCGCACAATATGCAGGTCTTTTATGGAAGGCAGGTTGTTTGCAATTGGTTTTTTTTCTGCAGTTTTAACTGTCTGTTGAAATCTGTACCTGTCCTGCTTGGTTGCTGTACCAAACCAGACAGTTATAGAAGTACAAATGACAAACTCAATAATTCTTCTGTAAAATTGTATCAACAGCTCCTGGGGCAGTCTGAACTACCTAAATCTGATGCAGGAAGAACATTCTTTGTTGTGCCTTTTTGATAATGGTTCTAATGTTAACTGTTTTAAATGTACTTTTCATCCTGTTCTGTAATTCAGCTTTGATCAGTTGCCAGTATATATCTGGCATACTTAAAAAAACTGTATTGTTCAGATTATATACATTGTCTTGACACAAAGACAGTAAGTTGCTAGCTACTTAAGATGATTTTCAGTTGGCAGGGTTGGCAAACAGCTCTTCCAGTCTGCCATTTATTGTATTCAGCTTTCTTGTGTATCTTGAATAATTAATTGTCTTCTTTGGATAGATTTGTTGGTATTATGCATATATATTTATTGAATGGCATCTTACTTACATGTACATCAACTGATTCCATTTTTTGTGAGTTCCCAGCAATAGAGTTTTTCGTTAATATCGTTCAGCATTGTTTTTATCACTATTATTCAGTGAATAGAACCGAGAGCTGCTGAGAGGTCCAGCAGAACCAGCAGGGATTTTGTACATTTTGTCATGTACTTCCCAGCGTAAATTATTCCCCAAGTTGATTGTGTGTACCCATATTATTATTTTCTTATTTATTTAAATTTATTGGTTGGTGCAGCCACCAAAAAAGTCAACACAATCCTAGGCTGCATTAACATAGGGATAGAATCAAGATCACATGAAGTGTTAGTAGCATATCTTGGTAAGACCACACTTGGAATACTGCATCCAGTTTTGGTCATGTCAATATAAAAAAGATGGAAATAGCGCAGAGAGGACCAACAAAGATGCCGGGGTTGGTGACTAAAACATACGAAGAATGATTGTAGGAATTGGAAATGTCTAAACTAATGGGAAAAAAGGACTAGGGTGAGATTATAACAATTTTCCAACATTTGAGGGCTGCCTGAAAGAAGGGGAGGGTCAACTTATTTTCCAAAGCACCAGAAGAGAAGGCAAGACAAGAAGTAATGGATGGCAAACTAATCGAGGAGAGAAACAACTTAAAACTAAGGAGAAATTTTCTGCAGAACAATTAATCAGTGGAACGACTTGCCTTCAGAAGTTGTGGGTGCTCCATGACTGGAGGCTTTTAAGAGAGACTGGTCTGCTGAAATGGTATAGGTCTCCTGCTTGAGCAGGGGGTTGGACTAGAAGACCTCCAAGGTCCCTTCCAACTTTGTTATTCTGTTCTGGACGGAATATTGGCAATACTTTGACAGAAATACGCTACTGTTACCAAGGCAAAATTAAAATCTAAGGGACTGTTTTGGACAAAACTCAGCAGCACTTTTTCATGTGGCAGTTGATAAAAATATTATCGCCAACATGATTGCCAATGTCTGACGACAGGAATGGAGAATGGGCGTATCAGGTAAGTACCAACGCCCTTTACCAAGCCAAAGAGGACTGAGACATTATTTAATTTCTGGGAAGCTAGATAAAGTTTGAGGTGACCCAGCAAACATCTCCCAGTTATAAGAAAGACAAAAGTACAAACTGTTCCTTAGGTTCCATTAATAAAGCCTATCTCAATAAAGCATACTTTTTCTTGTGTTGATTCTCTGATCTAGTCTATTTGCAGTAACCTGTATCCAGGCTTTATCAAATGGCAGTATCATTTTCATAACATTATCTTTATCAAATGGCATTATCATTATCAACATTATCAAATGGCAGAGTGATGATGTCAATACAGGGCGCTGATGGGTTTGTCCTTCTAGATTTAAGAAGTGTTAAAGCCAGCATTTTTAAAGTTATTTTAAAGCTGTGTTAGAACTTTCAATCCAATAAAATTGTTGTGCCTCAAAATATTAGAAACACACCACCATCCCAATAATCATTGCTGTCTGAGGATGACATTGAGATGCCACAATGTGTTCAAACATTTTGATAAAAAAATAAAACATTGAAGGTTTTTTTTAAAAAAATTATATGATGGAATTCAGGTTTTCTACTACCAGCCCTTCAGTTAGATTTTCTGTCTTGGCTGCTTTTATCAAGCCTTGTCTCTTCAAGGTTCTTGTCTACATCCAAATGTCTAAAACTTAAAAAGCATCCAATATAACTGGACAAGCAGAGGCCACAATTATATTTGTGAGATTTATGTAAATCTTAGTATCCTGTGTCAACAGAGATACCAAAGGTTTTATTTAGAACAGGATGCGTTATCCATTCAGCCTTGATAGCATGACAAGCTATTCTGAATCATCTGTTTCATATTGGTAGGAAATCAGCAACTCTTTAATCTTGTGATAATCCTCTCACCTTAATCCAAATTTGCCATCTATAAGTGTGTTGGCAACTCAGAAGCTGCCATTTTAGCCAACCAATGGGTGTTTGCTGTGTATTTTGCAAAAGTGTTTATGGATTTTATAAATCCATAAACAAGATAGTGGCTTTTACCCATGAAGGTTTATGAATTATTTTTGAGCAGCAACCATATATTAAATGATTTAAACCTAAATTTAAGTTTAAACCCCTGTAAACCTAAACTACATGATGTAGCTGAGTAGCAGCAGGATGGGAAAGATACACTAATATAGGCCACAGAGGAAATCAACCTAACCTTCTGCCTGTTTGTCCTATGTAGTTGCTGTTGCAATAAATTCCTTCAAAACCACCTAAGTACACCAAAAGACCTAGCACCCCAGGAGAAAAAAAAAGGAGATCTATAACCTACAGTGTAATGACTGCAAAACTATTAGGACAAAGATGTAGAAGGCTGGCAGAATGCATTTGTGAACACCAACTAGCAGTCAAAAGACATGATGAAAACTCTTTAATTTCACAAAATATGGTCTGACTTAAACATAGTTTCAATTGGGAAACCGACCATCCTAGACCAAGCCAAGTCCAAAAATATTAAGGAATTTCTAGGGACCTGGCATTCTGACAAATCAGCCATCAGTAGACACACAGACAAACAATATCTACATACTATGCAAAAGAGACAATAAACCAAAAAGAGAACAAAAAGACCAAAATACCTCCCCACAAGCGATCAGCATCCAGATGAACATACATTATCTCCAAGATTAACATCAGATCAACTAAACAATACCCCAATCAAGGAACTGCCAAACAAGCCAACAGCCCAACCAAAGAACCTCTAAGACCACCCCTATCAACACTGAGAGGGCAAGCCATTAGAATATAAGCTGAGAGCAAACTCCACTCCTTACTAGCACTGATGTTACCTATCTTGGGTAATGAAACATTGCAAGAAAACAACTAAGCTCAGAGATCACCAAGGACCCCTTCAATTTCATCATTCCCTGTTGGGAGGACCAAAGTGTAATTTCAGAATACTCTTTTTTTTTCATTCATTCATTCTGCAAATGTATATGGCTACCCATCTTAATCAAATAGGGAGGCTATTATTATGTTAGATGGCTGGAAGGCAGTTTTGAAAGATAATTATTCATAATTGTAGATCTGCAGACATCCAGAGATTTAATACTGTACTTAATTTAATTGAGGGCATATAGTTTTGTGATTTGCATCCATCATTACTATTCGTGCAGGTAGATCGCATGAAGGCCAATAAAAAATTCCAGAAGTTAAGGAGTAAAAGGCTGGATAAATAAGGCAAATGGTGAAGTATCTGGTCTGGTCCCAGCTGGTGAACTGGACAAAAGATGAGTTATTTCAGATTGGTCAGATTTATAGAACCTGATCTTCCCATCATCTATAATATCCTGCTAATATATATATATGCTTTCATATTGTCATATGTAAGTTCTTCATTATGGATTAATAGCTGCTATTAATACTTCTTGTTTCAGCAACTAACCAGTGAAATATGTGTTTCTGTAGCTCTTGGAGCAGGAAGAGGAATTCTGGCACTTTATTATGGCACTTAACTCTAGTATTCTTTTGTATTTCCATAGTGCAAAATTGGCACTATATATGCCTAGTTAAATAATAGCTTTTCAAGAAGGTTTGATGTGAATGGAAGATACTATTCTAGGCTTTATCAATCTTTTTTCAGTTCTGGGTGCAGAGTGAACTCCATGTCCTTTTAAAATAAGCTCAAATAGCTGGAAATCTTCAGAGATTTCACTGATTACATGAGGGATTTTAACCCATGGGATACTGTAATTTTATAATTTATTAGATTTTATTTTTGAAAAGAGGCATCTGAAGTTGCTAACATTTCTCAGTCCTGTTCTGTTCCTTCACCAATATATATTTATAGCAGCAGCATCCTGGCATATAAAACTTTTGTAATGGAGCCTTTATCTTTGTGTTTGATTTCAGAATCTTTTAGCAGAGAAGGTGGAACAGCTTATTGAATGGAGTTCAAGGCGCTCAGTCATCCGTATGAATGGAGACAAATTCAGAAGGTTTGTGAAGGCACCACCTCGCAACTATTCAGTGATTGTGATGTTTACAGCTTTGCAGCCACAGAGACAATGCTCAGTTTGCAGGTAAGTCCTCTCTTCTCCTCTCCTCCCCCTGCGCTCCCGTCCCTCCATTAAAAGTTTCTTAGCTATTTAATTAACACATCTAGCATTTCCTACTTATAGGTTGGAAAAAAGTTAAGCCATTATTTTAAAAAATTATAAAAATTATAATAGTGTTCAAATGTCTCATTCCTTTTCATCTTACCAGTTCCATGCAAAGAATAAAAAGAGATTCTTTGTTTAGAGGAGATACAGTAAAGTTTTCATCTTCTCCTTATTCTGCTAATAGCCTGATCTACTATCAAGTTTGGACCATGTAAGAATGTATACAATCCATACAGCGTCTGGTCCTAATAATGCTTTGGAGCCTATTTTCTATGACTTGCAGTCATTGCTGTGGAGAGTATGTATGAAAGAATGGCTAGCTGTGGGGGGTGGGGAGGAGGAACTGTATGCTTAAAATTATATGAAAGTATGCTACCTAAAAAAGTAGCAGTGATTTGCTTCAATGGCAGTTGTGTAGATGGGATCTTACTATTCTGCAATGAACTCAGTGTAGTTTATTTAATTTATATGTCACTAAATCTTACTGGTCAACTTAATGGTGATTTATAACTATAGACCAATACATAACAAATTCTGGAATAGATACAGCAGTCAGTAAAAAGTTCATAAAAACAATATTTATTATGCAGTTTAATCTCTATTCTACTTAAATTCTTGTTGGTATCTTGTAACTTTCAATTGGATGAAATATTGCATCATAGAGTAACAATTTTTGGAGCAATATAATCCAAAATATATACAAAATGCATGAATCCATGACTCCCAGGGGATTGAAATTAGGCAAAGTTGTGCCCATTATAACACTACCACTTTTTCTAATTAGACTTCCTGGAAACCTGTAGGTTGTAGGGCACAAGAGAAGTTGGGAAGGGTGTACCTTTACTTCTCCCTCATCTCCTTCTGCCCCCTGCACCCAATCAGCTGGTGGCAAGTCCTTGCAAGTGACTGACGATTGGCTGCTTTGGAACTGAGGCCAAATTTAAAACATCTTAATGGCAGTGACCTGTGAGGGAAGAATGAAAAAGTGACCTTGATGCCTGCTGCCAAGGTAGTGCTAGTGGTCTTACTTCCTGGAGACATGGGGCCTTTGGAAACATGCTGGAATGGAGAGTGTAGGTGGGATACAGTTATCTAGCCATACATGGCTTCCTTTGTCCTGCCTCTCTCCAGAAAAGCGGCAGGCAGTTCTGTGAGTTAGCTGAGGAAGCGGAGGAGGAAGAGGCTTCAGTAGGGCTTTTCTGAGGATCATGAGAGAATGGAAAATGGTGCAGTCTTATATGTGGAAAGAAGAAGGACAAGGGAGTAACTGGGATGCCTTCTGGCAAAAGTATGACTGGCTGTGGGAGGAGGCTGCTGTTACTACTGCTGCTTTATTGGGTCTCTCCTGAAGGTTAAGAGATGAAGGGAAATGAGTGCCCCAGATGGGATGATTCTATTGGAAAGAGTGATCCTGGAAGGGAAACATGATTAAGATACATCACCAAATTGATTTGTGTTTTTTACTATTTTAATTATTTTAATTACCTAGTTAAGTTTCTGAATCCCATAGTTATCTAAATAGTTAGATTTGAGTGTTCCTTTTACTGGGCTGGAAAGGTGAAATACATTGTTAAGAAAAAATGATTTTAGTCTGTTCAACTTCAGAAGTACTGGATGCTTCCCTCTGCAGCATGCTGAAGAGAGCAGACATATTCATGAGTTGTTGATGTTGCACAAGATACACATAGTTGCTAAAGGTACACATAAGCACACACTTGCAGTTTTGGCAGCATCAGCCTGCCTTAATACATGCTCGGTTGCCAGAATTTGTTGCATGCTGAGCTCTATCAGGCTTTTCTAGGCATTTATATGTCCATATAGTTCCTTGTTGTGTCCACCTTCAGTTTCCTTTTTCCAGGAAATAAACTCTGAACAGGCTTCTAGTAGTGCCTTTTTTGAGTGACAGGTTGGCATGACAGAATTGGTTTGGCAAACAGTAAAGGGGCTTATAATTTGTTGCCAAATAACTACTTTATCCTCAGGAGGGTGAAGATCAGGAATGATCAGAGCAGCTTTAAATGCTTACTGCCCTGATTATTACATGAAAGAGCACATTCTATTATGCTGATCTTGGTGTAAATCTTTTTGTTCATTGGATTTTATACTGCATAAATATTGTCATTTCAAAAAAGGATCTCATTTACTGACGGGGTGGGAAAGAAGAGGGCTTAAAATTCATCTTTTACAAGCCATAGGCTATGAACATATCCCATCAATTTCAGTGAAATCCATCTCTAAATAAATACTAGGACTGCAAGCTCATTTCATAAGAATGCAGATGGACATCTAAAAAAAGAAACAATTTACTCATTGCTTCTAGTTCAAAACATTTTAAATAGTTTGGATTTAAGATCTCAGCTTTGCTACAGGAAGATATATGAATTAAATGAAGTTGACATTTCTCTACCTGAAAATGATAACAGAAAGTTAATATTTGTTAAACAAGCAGTTAAAAGATAAATTCTGGTCATGCATGAAGTTTGCTGAAAAACAAGTATTACCTATATACTGTTTTACAGTAATGATTTGCAGTAATGCATTTGGAACACATAGACACTTTAATGACTCTTACATTTTGTGTTAGAATTGCTTTGAATAGTTAGAGATTTAATATCTGTGAGCCTCCTTTTGTGGAATATGGTTGTTGTTTCAATATACTTTATATCAGGAGTGTCAAACTAAGGCTTGGGATCTACAGGGTGCTTAGATCTGGCCCGTGGAGCCACCCTGGGCACAGTGAAGGACTGGCTCGTGGTGCTTCTGCCAGCAAAACTGGAGCTTGGGATGGCCGCACATGCCCCCCAGCTCTGTTTTCCCTGGCAGACGGTTGCAGGAGGCCATCGTAGCTGAAAACGGAGCTCAAAACCCATTTTTGCTGGCAGAGCTGTCGGGCTACCACAGGCGCCCTTCACACGAGTGACATTGAGCTGGCCACAGCCCTCCTGGCCACACCCACTCCATCCCCCCAAAGTAAAACACAACCCTGATGCGGCCCCAATGAAATCGAGTTTGACACCCCTGCTCTATATTCATGCTTTAATTTGAAGTATTAAAATGTGAAGAATATTTTCAGTTTTTAAAATGATCCTGTTTTAACATTAATTGCTGGTATAAAAAAAGGAAATATTTTAAAATATTTTTGTCATCTATTGTCCAGAGAATCTCTGCTGGAGAATACACTGATACCTTTTGGAATGAAAGGCATAACAGGATATGTTTGTTTTAGGAAAGGAGAATGATGCTGAGAAATCAGAGGGAACATTGGTTTTGAATATTTTCTTTCCATCTTCTATAATCACGCCATTATGTATAGACTGCACAATCCAATGAACTGAGAACCTTCTCTTAAGTGTTTTTTTTCCTTAAGAATTTGCAAGCCTTATGGTCTGGAAGACAAATATTGTGTGTTGCCAATCTCTGCAAACAGAATGATAGTGGGTAGAAGGCCAAGGCACCAATGCTTGCTAATAATCTTTGTTTCTCCTGGGGCTAGCACAGGAAAAATAAATTATGCAAAGTAAATAGCCTTGCTTAATTGCTGTAATTAGTCAGGTTCTATGATTCTCATTTCTTCCTATTGGGTTTTTTTTAATGTGGATTGGAGTCACAGTTGACATTGAGAGACTGGGGTATCATTTAAATATGGTCATCACTGCCACTACCCTCCATATCCAGGTTATCAAAAAAAAAGGAGGGTAATCTTTTGATCACCTAAAGTATTCCACTGACCACTAATAAAATAAGTCAGTGCATCTCTTAGGTCTGCCTCTTATCATTAAGTTTCACTTGATCATTTGGGAGCTAATGATGATTAGCCCAGGAAATTAAGGATTTTCTCCTCCTATTCTGGAAGATAGCCCAAGTGAAACTATCAATTTTGCTCAGCAAATGTAGTGGAAAAGCAATCTCCTCTATCAAAAAGCTGCTATTCAAACTGTAGCTACAACTAGTGAAAGTTGGATTGTATCTGTATCAAGTAAATGAGTAAAATTAGAAACTGTCAGTGTGAAATATCTGAAAGTATATTACTAGTTTAACTGTAATGGAGTCTAATGTCAACTCTCCCAGCAGTTCAGAGCAAGCTTTCTGCCTTTTCATTGTCCTCTAATCTTTCCTCTTTTTTCTTTTATTTAAGTTTATATTGCTTTTCAGAAAAATTATTATTTCTTATAAAAATTCACATCAATAATCATAAAAGGCAAAGGTTTACAAACTAAAAGAGACAATACACAGAAAGTGGAGAAAAATAGACGAGCAAGATTCAAGGTCATTACTGAAAGACATTGATATCCAGATCTTTTGACCACCAATGATGTTGGTGGTCATCATTGAAGAGAATATAATCATTCTTAATCTCACAGGTAATGAATGCAACCAAGATTTGCTGCTCATTGTCCAGTCTTGGAACAACTGCCAGTAAGAAGGAAATACTTTATCTGTCAGGAAGATACAAACAACATTTTCTAGCAGCTGTCCCTTCTCATGTGATTCCTCCCCTCCCCCAGGTTTACGAGATCAGACCTTTTGAGGCTTATATTTTATTGGTTTTAGTCTATATGAGAGTGGGAATCCTCTTGCCCTTCTAATGCTACTGACTTACAATTCCCATTTCTACCATTATTCATGCTGGATGTTACAGTTCTGCAATATCTTGAGACCATAGATTCAGCAAAAGGTCTGGAATTTCCCCATCTCTTCTCCTGAGCTGGGTAAAACATAGAGAACTTCGTATTCACTACAAATTTCCTGTGGGACTGTTTACTTTAGCAAAGATGCAAAATTGTAGGGATAAGCTCTTGAACATGTTTATGATCCCCTGAACACAGGCCAACATCAGATTTACCACACGCAAGCTACTGATTTAGGCAATTGCTTGTAAAAGTTAATGTGGATGATAAGTAATGAGCTTTTAGTATACATGCATAGATAATATCCTTCCTGCAAGCCAAGATTGTTGCAGGCCTCAGTAAGACTTGATGACATTGCACACTATAATGTATAAGGGTATTGGCACTAGTTTGGAAGTCTCTGGGACCAAGCAGAATGTGAGACCCTTCAGACTATATGTTTATATTCACATTTCAACATGCAAGCAAAGCCTATCCATTTTTCAGGCAATGTTGGCAATGTTACTTGTAGTCACTTGTTTATGAATATAGGTAGTCCCCGACTTACAACTACAATTGAATCCAAAATTTCCTTTGCTAAGCAAGATGATTGCTTAGTAAATTTTGCCCCATTTTACAACCTTCCTTGTTAAGTGTACTTGTTAAGTTAGTAACACATTTGTTAAGAGAATCAGGTTTCCCCATTAGCTTCGCTTATCAGAAGGTTGCAAAAGATAATCACATGACCCTGGGACATGGCAGCCGTCATCAATACATGCCAGTTTCCAAGCACCCACATTTTGATCATGTGACCATGGGGATGCTGCAATGATCATGTGTGTGAAAAAAAGTCACTTTTTTCAGTGCCTGTGTAACTTTGAAAGCTCACTAAACAAATGGTTGTCAGTTGCGGACTACCTGTATAACATGACTATCTGCAGTAGCAAGGTGTGCATGTAAAAAACTTTCTTATGAACTGAATTGCTGAAATAGTTCTGTTAAGCAGTAGGATTTGGTGCTTAAGGTATTAGAGAACCAGATTCAAGCAGTTATTTTCTCTCTTAGACAAAGATACCTTTGTAGGGCTTTCAAACTGGCAGCCTGCAGGCCAGATGCTTCATGCAGGCCATGGCCACCCCAGCTCAGTGAATGAGAAAAACATCACGTTATGTGATGTGGTAAGTTTGACATGCCTTAGACCAGAGGTGTCAAACTCACATCACCATAGCAGCGTCATGTGACGTATCGGATCTTTTTCCCCCTTCCCTAAACCGGGGGGGTGAGTGTGGTCAGCATGTGATACATCTGGCCCACAGGTTAGGAGTTTGACAGCCCTGCTGTAGAGAGTTATGATTAGGAGAAAAAAGGGGAAAATTGAGCTCCTGAAGGAAAGTAGTATATAAATCTAACAAATAAATGTTAACAAACAAATGTGGAAGCATTTGCATGTCTGGAAAGCACTCATCAGCAGACAACTGTGCTGAATATATGTAAATCAGCTGTTCAGTTATATCCTCAATTCTACTTAGGGGAATTCAATGCAAAAAATCTGCAGCGTTTTGGCTTTTGTTTTCCCATGATGTTTACAATATTGGAGAGCTGAATTGATTTATTTCTGGTATAGCTGCATTGCAGTAGAAATCAGTCTGAGCCTCATGTTTGTATAGGTATACATCCATACACACAGATTCTGTGGGTCTATTTCTCTTTTGGTGGAGATCTTATTTTACCCTTGCTCCTAGCTGTTGACTTTCAGGTACTATAAGTGGGTTGATTACTTGATAGCTTTGCAGCTCTTCCTCCATTTCCCAGATAACATATGCAAAGTGTTTGACTATTGTTCTGTTTTGTCTTGCGCTTTTGTATTGAGTACATGTGGTGCAATCACTGTTGAATCTACAGTGGTTTGGGTACAGGACGTTTATTTTTATTACTTTTCCTAAGTCTTTCAGTTGTAAACTGATCATGGATCCTTTTCAAACTGTTTCTGTGAGTTTGGGATATGAAAGGGGCAGGGTAGAAGTGCCCTTACACTGGAAGATTCATAAGTGGATGTAACTCCTGAGCAGAGAATGAAAAATTGTTAAGGGTTTCTGGATCATTATCTAATAGTGTTGGTGTTACATTTATAATCTGTAATAAATATTATGTTAATATTGATTCTTACTCAGTGTAGCCGTTGCCCAAAGGAAATAAAGTATTGGTTAAATATCTAAAAATGTAATGAATGAAAAGGTAAAAAAGAGTAAAAATTACTGCCTTCTACAGTTAAAACACCTTTTCATGATAGATACTAATATCCCATTTTTCCAGTTTAGAGCATCTAAGAGTAAGTGCAAAAAAAAAAATCAAGCCATCAAACTGCTCCCATCTGCTTGATGCTTTCATTAGTCTCTGCTGATTTCATTTGTCTCCAAGTGTCCTACAAGTGTGTCCCTTAGCACAGAAGCAAGTGGGTAAAGAACATTTTTGCAGAGGGAACAAAATAATTGAGTATTCTATGAGGGCCATGGACACATGACCTAAAGCCACTAGAAGAGTGTACTTAAGAATTAGTTGTTTTGTATTTTATAAATTTGTAAGTTCTGTTGCTTTGGAATCAATATCATAATTCTGTAAATGTTTCCTTAGAATAAACTACATTAGAACTATTATTACCACCTCAACATGCTTTTTTCTCTTTGAATGGAATAAATTGGTTAGGAATAGCTTCTCTATCTGTGCATTCTTTTATATGCTCATGTGTGTTCATAGGCTTATAAACATGCTGTCTCTGGAGGTGTATATACATAAGATTTAGGGAGTCAATGCATCCTATCATCCTTCCTGCCACTGTAGTGATTGTTGCTATTTTTGATCATTTGATTTGTCCATTGATCAAACTTAAGTTCTAATGAATCTGACCTTCTCTAAGTTGATACTTCAAAATCTCAGTGCTTGTGCTAGATGGAAATTGTCATCCAAATCCATCTTGGAGACTTCACTTTTAGGGAAAGATCTACTAGGAATGAGTGCAAAATTCCATTATTAGGTTTACATGTGCCTGTTAAGGCACTGAGCATCACACAAAATATTATTTAAAAGGTGACTTTAAGACTTCTTTTGGTCTGTCTTTATCTTCTATGTTGGCCTAATATCCTTAATATGCTAGAAGAAACGGGTTCCCTTTGTGCCCATTGGTTCTTTTGTACTTGAACAGAAGGAGTAGGCAGGTGGGAGTGACGCTCTGGAAACTTCTCCCCAGCAGTTTAGTAAACTTGCTGCTGTTCTGTTGAGGGTATATGATGTATTCAAAACATTTAAACACAGTGAGTTCATCTAGAGAAAAGTCCTTTTACAGGAAAGCTGCTGCCAGATTGTTTTGCAGTTTTGTTAGGCTGAAGCTATTTTAGCTAGCTCAGTTTTGAAAAGAACATCAAGTGTATTAAATGTAATAAAAAGATGGGGGCAACATTTTTTCAGGCTGCTGTATTTGAACCTAACTGAATATATGAGCAGCTTATCATCTTTAGTAATGTTTTTTACTATATCTGGATGGAGATTTCAAGTTTACAGAGCTAGAAAAAGTCATTAGGACCTGCTCAGCAAACAGCCCACGGAGCATGCTCATTGGCTGCAGGATGTTGAGGGGGTGCAGGGGGTGGAGAAGAGAAGCAGAAATCGAATGGTGTATGTTGGCTGGGGAATTTTAGGTTTTGAAGTCCAGGCATATTAAAGTTCCCAAGGTTGAGAAACACTGGTCTGTTGGGGCTCTTAACAGAACAACTTGCACTCCTGTATTTCTTTTTCTGCAGTGGTTCTGCTTAAAGTTACTAAAAAAAAGATATTTTAAAAAAATCCTTTCCATTTCTTACCTTGACTCTCAACTTTTAAAGATGGCATAAGAAAGTTCGTGAAATTTCCTCCTCTCTCTACACCATAGATCAGGGATGGGCAGGTATGGCCCCTTTGCGACCTGGGGACTTCAACTCCCAGAATTCCTGAGCCAGCATGGCCCCTTTACAGCATGGCTTAGGAATTCTGGGAGTTGAAGTCCCCAGGTCGCAAAGGGGCCAGAGTTGCCCACCCCTGCCATAGATACAGGATTGAGACTGGCCATTTCTTATAATATAGTTTTTCTTTTCTTTTTTAGCCATGAAAGTTTGTTTTTGGAGCACCTGCTAAATTTCAACTGAAGATACAAACATATATGCCAGAGGCTTTATGAGGCAAAGAAAAACCTCATCCATTTCTCTGAAAAAAATTGTTTCTCAGATCTCTATTGTATAATATGGAAGCTAATGTAACATAATGAGCTTGAAATTTAGGTAGAAATCTTTTCCCAAGTATACTAAACATTTATCAATTAGTAAACAACTCATTCATAGAATGAGCTTTAATATAAAGATAGATATATTATTAGTCTCTTCATGGTTTTGCATTAATGTAACCCAATGTGTTTAATGTAATTTATTGACTTGGAGAGAATGGATTTTATTGTCTTGTTGTATTCAAATTTCAGAATTTTTCTGTTAGACTTAGTTTAACACAACTAAGCATTGCAGTTATGACTTAAAGCTTGGCATGTATCATTCAGTGCTGTTTGACTGCCCTCTACAGGTTGTTAATGAATATACTACTGTATAATACTGTTCATTAATTAATGATAGTTCAGCACCACAACTAGAAGCTTTGTTTTCCAATTTTGCCACTCAAATAGGATTTTGAAAGACAAGAATACTGTAACTCTCTGCTCACCCACTAAGAGCAAAAAGATATGGGGAGTCTTCCCTCTTCCCATTAGTTTCTATACTAATGAATGTTCCCTCTTGGAAGTGAGCGCTTATTTTTCTTCTTAAAACCATGGTGTAGAAATACTGGTTTTCTTTTCATGGAGAGATCAGTGCACTGAGCTAATGGGGAAATGCACCTTTTTCCCCAAGTGGCATTTTGTTTGCTTAGCAGTGACTGCATTCATCTTTCTTGAATGCCGGTTATTCTTCTGTGCCAAAATTCTATAGTTACGCTGCAGTACACAGAAGACAGATCTCCCCAAGCAAAACTTGCAGCAAGAAAATATTTGGCATGCCCTGGAAACTGCATTAACCATTTTAGAATTTTTCGTCACTGCCACGATCTAAAAAGCTTGGATTAAAACAAAAAAAGATAATGTAGCTTTTTCAATTTGAGGCCTTTGAGATGTGGAGCTTAGTTATGTGTGGGTGGATGAATGGGCTGCAGTGATGTTGATGATGATGATGATATAATAATAATAAATAACAATTTAATAAATGTATATGCTGGATGACTTACAATTGTTAAAATATTTTAAAAACAAGAATAAAACTACAAAAACAACACAAAGCAAAGGAATAATGATGGCAAAAAATGAGCAGAGGGAAACAGAGAAGACAAAAAGGGCATTGATTGTCATCTTTAAAAAGTGAAAAATCAGATTTTTAAGATCCCTTGAAATAGCAGTAGGATGGGATCCATTTGAATTTGCGGGGAACCTCATTCGGGTGCTGCTACCAGGGTCCTGATGAATGGCATTTTCAATTGAAAGAACCTGGAGTGCGCCAACCTTAACAGATCAATCTGGTCAAGCAGATATTAAGGGTAGCAGGTGGTTCCTCAAATAAAAAAAAAACCCTGTGCTGTGTAAAGCTTTATAGGTCGTGACCAAGTTTCTTAATCGCCAATAAGTCAAGTTATTTAAACTGTATTAATCATCTGATGAATCTGATTATTTAACAAGCCCTTAAATATTCTTTTGGTTGGTTGGTTGGTTGGTTTTGCTCTTGTCAGTAATTATCATGAGATACTGTAGGTAAGATATGAGATTCATCTATTTTAATAAACTTATATATACAGCTCATCTTGTGGTTCAAAGTGACTCTGGGCAGCATATACATTTATGATGAGATGAGGTTGAAGATTCAGCAATTGTATGAGAAACGGATTATTTGGCTGAATATAATATATTAATTGTTTTTGTATCACCTACCTACTAAGAAAATCATCAAGATAGTTATGGCAAATTCTAAATAAAAACAATGTTAAAGTCTTAGGAGAAATATGAAATGTCCATCAATTTGAGCTTATCTGCTAACAATTTCATGAATTCATCTAGGTAGTTCCACTGGCAATAATATTGATGTAATATTTATTGCAATTTGTAGTGCAAACTCTAATTGGAGACCTGGCAATTACTCAGTTTACATAGTTTAGTTACATACATGTTTGTGTACGTGTGCGCACACACACGCACACGCAATCTAAATTGTATTAAATCCCTTTTGTAGGATGATGATCTGACAATCTTACAGTTAAATAAACTCTTCTGTTTTAATCATCTTCCTAAAAGTTGTCATATGTTATTCCATGTGTTTTTTCTCCCAATTTTCCAGTCTATCATTTGGCCCTGGTATTTCCTAATGATGTCTTTCCCCCTGCTAATCAACCTGATTAGGTTTTGCAATCATCTAGTTTTACTGCTCTCACTAAGTTGTGCAGGGTAGTTATGTCCAGACTTTTAGACTGCAACAAAACATTAAAAAAGAGTGAAAGATGAAGTCAAATACTTTACTATGAATCTAGATGCTAGAAGGTAGACATTTCTCTGAATCAGTTGAATTTTGCAATTTGAATAGGACGACAAATGCATTTTTAACAAATAATTTGAGAACAGTTTACAATACCATTGAAAATATTCAATTCAGATGACAAGAATCTTAAGCATATATTAATCAACATTGTATTCCTGCAATGACCAGCCAGATCAAAGGACAATTCCCATTTTGATTGCACTTTTTGTCTACAAACATGGTAGCTTTTTTTTAAATAAAATCCTTTAAGTTTATATGATTATAAATAACATTATTGGAAGTTTTATTTTGGATTTAGAAGATTAAGAAAAGCACAAGTAATAGAAAGAAGAGAAAATATTATCCACTGGGTGCAACTTCCAAGAAGCAATCCTAAATTTTCTACCTTAACTGGCAATTAAAAAATAGGGTGAGGGATTTTCAAGAAGATTTACTCATTTAATCCATTGGTAAGGGCTCCCATCTTGCAAATGCAACTGTGCACGATTAAGAGAATTAAAATATCAAAACAAAAAAAAATAAGAAAATGTAATAATAACAAAAGCAAAATGGCATAACGTGGCAACTGAGGAACATCAGTCAATCACCTAATCACCCAATCCCTTTGCCTAGGAAAACACTCAGGATAGCTTTCTGGAAATCCAGCAGCATCATGGTTTATCTACAGAGTGACATGGTGCTCCAAAGGGTGGGTGCTGCATCTTATGCAAAATAGATCTGGAAGTGAATCCTGTACTGCTCAGTAGGTTTGATGTGCACAACCCAGCAAAGTTTGCAGCCTTTTTCTCTTTAGGTAAGATTTTTCAGATAATTCTCACTTTCAATGTCTCTTTATGTTTGTAGGAGAGAATCTCTCATTATTTAACTCAGGGGTGTTAAACTCATGGCGTCAGATGATGCATTGTGATTTTTTCCCCCTTCGCTAAACTGGGTATGGGCGTGTCCAGTACATGACTCATCCAGCCTGTGGGCCACCAGTTTGACAGCCCTGATTTAACTTGTCAAATGATGGATACCAGGATGAGCCCTTTCACATGTGCATGGTACATTTTGAATCTATATACACAATGTATATTTTAAGAATTAAACAATTTCACAGCCTTGGGGCTTGCCTTGGCTGAGCTTCAAAACTGTTCTTCAAAGTCCTTCTGCCCAAAAATCTAGTCTGCCTGGATTTTGTTTTGTTTTGTTTTATTATTTCAGCAGTATCATTTTGGGAAAGGGTGAGGGAAATATTATTGTTTTATATGTTGGAACTGTTTATCTTTGCTGTGATCCAGGTACACCTTCAGCTGCCGAGATCAAAATTATTAAAAAAAACTGGTACAAAAGCAGTTATTCATTTTTTTTTTGTAGAAATGCAAATATTCAAGTTCTGGGCCAGTTGTTCAGATGTGTACAGCAAAAATTGACTCAGTGCCGAGCTAACTTGTGCAGTGATCTGTCTCTATAGAAGCAGCTGATTCTTAATCAGCTCTCATCTCCTGGGAGCAATGTGTTATATTTGCCCTAGATGAATGATAATTTTGCAAAGTCAGTTTATCTAAGTGTGCCGCAGAGTTCACCTATCTCAACACTTCAGTTCTCTTGTAGGAACTCGGTGTGCCTTGGATGCCCTGTGTTCTCTACTCTTAGAGACTGTGAATGAACCTTATTTCTGTATCTATCTCTGTAAGATAAAGCATGGCTTGGTGTGTAAAGAAACAATAAAAGCCAAAACTCACAGCTTTAGAACCCTTAAGATTCTTTGCTCTCTTTCTAATGTCCATTTCTTAGAGAAGTGGAATTCATGATAATGTTTCCACCTAGAAATGATGCCTATGTGTAAGAGGGCTTACCACATTTAAATTGCTCATCATTGCTTTGTAATTCCGAACAGGTAAAACACACAGCGATATGACTGGAAATAAATCAATATTAAGGAGTGTAATAACTTCTTAATGATGGCACATTACCTTATTTTAGGGATGTGATGAAGAGGTATCAGTTATGCATCTCTATACTGGTAGTCCTTGACTTACAACAGGTTAGTGACCGTTCAAAGTTACAATGGCCCTGAAAAAATGACTTGTGACCATTTTTCACACTTATGACCATTGGATCATCCCCATGATAACCTGAATAAAATTCAGATTGGCAGTTGAACTGACTCATATTTATGACGGTTGCAGTGTCCTGGGGTCATCTTTTGCGACAAACGAAGTCAATGGGGAAACCAGTTTCACTTAGCAACCATATTACTAATTTAACAGCTGCAGTGATTCACTTAACAAATGTGTTAACAAAAGTCGTAAAATGGGGCAAAACTCACTTAACAAATTTCTCACTTAACAATATAAATTTTGGGCTCAATTGTGATCCTAAGTGGAGGACTACCTGTACAAAGTTTTCAGGAGGAGCTTGTACGCTTGATTCAACATGCATATAATTTTCGTCATCTTTACTAATGCAGAGTTTCCTGTGAAGAATTGGGGTGCAATGGGGGACACTGCATATTCTGACCTAAGCAGTTTTGTACTATTCCTGTATATTTGGCTACACAGAATGGTATTACTTCATTCCATGTTCTTACTATTCCCTTCAAGGATACCAGTTTTCCTGAAAAGATGTTTGCAAAGTGGTTATGCAAAACTCTGTGACCTTTCAGTATACTAAAAGGAAAGAAAGGCCAAGAGAGTTAATATTTGTTGTTATTGCTTGAGGCAGTTGTGCCAATATTTAAACTGAAGGAATATAAGTATATGGCCATGCTTTCTATGTGCATTCCTCTCAAAACATGGATAATGGTATTTGGCAGAATACTAAGAAAAATGAAAGAAAGTTAATTGGATCCATTAATGCTTCTCTTTTAAGTGAACATGATTAAAAACACATAGATTCCCCCAACACAATTTAATTTTAGAAAAACTGTTACTTAAAAAAAAACCCACAGCCACTAAATGACTATAATTTTGTTAATGGTATTGAGTAAGATTTCCCAGTTCTCTCCTTTCCACTTATTTCATCAGCAGCTGACATGCATCAGTGTTCTTGGGGTTTTTTGTTTGTAAACAACCCCTATAGTTTAGACCAGTCTTCTAAAAAAAAGAATGAAGGTTTTCTTTTCAGTGTAGATTGACTTTCTCCCCTCTCCCCCTGCCCCAAACTAAATTTCAGTCAAGGTATACTTGTACAGGTATTCCTCAGCTTACAACCTTTTGCTTAATGATGATTTGAATTAACCTTGGAATTAGCCTCAGGAAAAGTTCAATGTAATCTAAATTCAAAGTTACAACTGTCACATCTTGCCCACAGTTGCATGATTACAATTTGAGCAGTCAACTCACATTTATGATTGCTTGCAGCTTCCTATGGTCTCTGTGATCACAATTTATATTTTTGCCAGTTTCCAGGAAAAAATGGTTAAAAACTGCCATTGGGGAAGCTAGACCACATGATTTGATTTACAACTGCATGATTCATTTTTCATGAGTAATTTTATAGTTGAATATAGTGACTTGACTCACGGCCATGGTAAAAATAGTTGTAAAATTGGATCCAGTCATGTGATGACTTGAGTCATCCCACAACGACTTACAATACAAATTGCTATCCCAATTGTGGTCATAAGTTGGGAACTACCTGTTTTCAGTTTATGAGCATGCATACAGTTATGAACAAAATGAGAAATACACCTCTCAAGTCTTTTTGGACAGGGGAAGAAGATTCCATAATGCAGGAAGCGTAGAACTCATTAAAGGAAGCTTCTTAGGAGATAGAACCTATATAATACGTTCCCTACATGGTAAGAATGCAACTTTAGAGGACAATCTAAGAGATAGTCTTCTCATTTTACAGGAGAAAACTGCTGAGACTGATAAACGGATAGTCCATGTTAATCAACGGCCTTGAGTTACTGAATTATGAATGATCCACTTCTTTCTCCTGTCTATTTTTTTTCATTCCTTCTCACTATCATTGACATATTTGCAGAAAGGGAGAGAAAAGACAACCTCTGCTCACGGCCATAATTTGTTCCATAACTTTGGCTGTTTCTTCATCTTTTAATGTTTCGTCTTAGGAATTTCTGGCTCATGGGTCGTGTTTGATCACCACCCGAGTATGTGTTTGTGACCAGATTCAAAAATTTTGCAAATTTTTTTGGTCAGAACCCAATTTGGTCATGGTCAGAAGCATTTGTCACCAGAGGTTCTACTGTATAAGGGAAAATGGACATCATAATTTTCCATAGGATTATTGTTTCCATATAGACACACAATTACTGCTTTTCCTCCTTTGTATTTCAACATTTTCATCCATGTTTATATTTTATATTATATACTATATTTTTGCTGCTATTGTTATTACTGTATGCATAACAATATGAAATCACAACTGTTAGTAACTGTAGTTGGCTTTCATATGCATTGAACTCTTCCCAAAAACCTAGGATGTCATAATGTATTACATATTATATATGCAGGTCCAAGCAATATTTTCATTTGTAATTGATTGATAAAATATACAGATATTGTCAATATATAGATTTTCTAGGAGTTTTTTGATAACCACTGGGAGCATCAATACCAGTTTATGCCATAAACTTTCAACTTTAATTTTCAGATTTTGATACTTTGTAATGGTATCAATTCTTATTGTGCTTAGTTGCACACTCTTTATTGTATATTTACAGTATAATTCTTTTTCCTTTAGTATTATTTAAAGTCCATCTAGATCTCCTCTTATATCCTTTCCAAATAACTGTCTTTGGATTGTGGTCTGCCCAAGTGCTTGTTTGTATTTCAATTTCTCATATGTAGTAAGTAGTTCTGCTGACATCCATATCATATCAATTCTAGACCATGATGCATATCTGTTTGAGTAAAAGGTATATTGCTTACTTTCCACATTTCTCTTTCTCCATGCATCTTTTAGTTTAATTCTTCTATCATTTGAAAGAAAGATTTTGGTAATATCTTTCTAGCTTTCTTTGTTGATTTCTGCATTTTATAGTCCAACCGATCATTAATTATTCCATTAAGATCTCCCATCCTACAAATATTAACATAGCCCAATTCAATTATTTTCATATGTAATTTCCTATAGAATTCATGTTGATTATCATTTGGAGCATAAATTGCAATTAAAAGTGTTTTAACATTATTGTCCATTATTTCTACCATCAAAATCCTTCCATCGTCATCTGTATAAATTAATTCTGCCACAATTGTATCTCTAATATATAAGACCACACCTCTTTTTTTCAATTGTGTCAGTGACGTGTATAATTCCCCTAATTTTTTTTGTTTCAATATATATTCATGTTTTTTAATATGTACTTCTTGTAAACAAATTTTATCAAATTTTAATTTCTCTAATTTATGAAATACTTTTCTTCTTTTAGCAACCAAATTAAGTCCATTTATGTTAATCGTGATCAATTTCTTTTCATCCATGTTAAGCTTTATAAGAGGGTTTTATTGCTTTAGTGGATCTTAGTTCTCGTTGCTCTCTGGGTTCACCACCTACTGCACCTTCTTCTTCTTTTTCAATTACTGCTATACACTCCTCTTGAAATTCAATTAGTGGCTCTTCTTTTCTTTCTTCTTCCTTCTTTCCTCTAAAATATTCTAAGTAGAATAACTCCGCTTTTCCAACTGTGTCACTTCTGTGTCTTTGTTCCTGCCAAGTGAACAAGAGGCCTTCTGGCATCAACTATCTATAGTTTATTCCTCTTTGAAATAACTCTTTAGTCAAAAATGTATATTCTCTTCTCATCTCTCTTACTCTTCTTGGTACTTGTTTCAGCACCACAATTTCTTTGTCTTTGTACTTTAACGTTTTCTCTCTTGCCACCTGCAGTATCTGTGTTTTAATAGTTTTCTTAGTAAATCTGATGTGAACTTCTCTTGGTAACTTATTTCTCATTGCATATCTTGTATAGACACGGAACACTTCATCCATCCCATCCATCATCTTCTCTTTGGTTATCTCTAATGCTTCTGCCAGTATTTCTGTCATTATTTCAGCAAGATTTTCACCTTTTCCTTCTTCCACATTTTGAAATCTCAAATAAAATTCTGATTTATCGATTTCCCATCCCAATGGTTCAATCCTTCCCTTCTCGACATCGCTCAATTGAGTATCAATATCTCCAATTTTCTTAACTCTTTGTATATCTTCTTCTTCAATTTTTTTGAATCTGTCTTCATATTTCATCATCTGTTGAATATTTTCCAGTTTCTCATCTGTCTTTTCAATTTTTTGCTCAATCTTCTGAATTCCCTGCATGATCATCTGCAATGTCTCCTGCTGTAACATTGTCTGTATAGATCGTTGTCCTCCAGATGGTGAGGAGGTTGGTATCGAAGAAGGTGGGGCTGTTATCTTTCTACTCATGTTGTAATGCTTATCTGTGAAGAAAGAGAGAGAGAAAAGAAAAAAGGGAGAAAAAAAAGAACGAGGACAAACAGTTGCCACTCCAAAAAGAAAAAGGGAAAAAAAAATCTTCAGGCACTTGTATACCTTAATCCAATTAGTGCAATAAGATATAAAAAAAATAAAAATAGAAAAAAAGCAGCAAGAGAAGATATGGAAAAAGGGATAAAAAGGTTTTTTTCTTTAAAAAAAAGAGGATAAAGGAAAAAAAAGAAAAAGAAAAAAGAAAAAAAGAGAAAGGAAAAAAATAGTCTTTGTATTTCTCTTAATAAAAAGAAACAAAAAAAAAGAAGTTTACATTCTAGTTCCTGGTTTGAAAAATTTAATCAAATTTTAAAAAGCCCAACTATAGGGGAAGTAGAAAAGAAGGCAAAAAGTAACAAACAATTCTAATGTAAAGCAAGCCTCTGCCACTAAATATCCAAGGCTCTTTGATAAATCAACTCAAAGTTTCCAGTTCAGTGTTTTCAAGGTCACTTCAATCTTTTTTCTTTCCACTTCAACTCCAGACTCCAGCTATCTATAGTTTCACAGATGAGCACCTATGTAAACAAACTGCCATGCTCATCCCACTATCTTTTCCAGTGCAAAGCTCAGGGTCCTTGAGTATAACACAAATACATAAACAAGTAAAGGAAAAAAGAAAATATATCCAAGCCTCTAGGTGGCAGTGCTACTTATTTTCCTTCACTTTCACTTCCCCCTCATACATCCAAAGGCAGGAACATTAAAAAAAAAATCTTTTCTTTTAAAAAAATAAATAAATCTCAAATCAGAAATAAGAGTCTTCAAAAACAAACTTTCAAGAGGATTGTCAAAAAAAAAAAGAAATAAAAACAGAAATATAAAATTTAAAAAGGACCAGGCCAGTTTAAAATTAAGAAGCTTTACCAAGTTCAAAATTCCAATAAAAAGGAAAAAGAAAAAGAAAAACTTTCACTTTAACTAGCTTAATCTCGCCGCTTAAACTCTTTTCTCTTCACTTTTAATTCCACTTTAAGTCTTTCAGGGTGTTCTCTTCAAGAAATAGTAAGTAAAAGTTCATCTCACCAAACTGATACACTTTCTTTCAATCTCTTCCATTCCGGAGCTGTCCCAGCTTCAGCAGCTTGAATGGCTGCCTCTCTGCAGCCACCAAAAAGGGCTTTTCCTGGATGAACCAGGGACTTTGCGATATCCCTGGGATCAGCAGGACATGCCCTTATCAATCATCATCTCTACGGGACGGTTTAGGTTTGACAGACCGACCAGCAGCTGAGATATCGACGACGATCTTAGAGGATTAAGATCTCACATCATACCGCCGCAACGCCAGCTCCCCTCCCCAGCAATATGTTGTTTGATGAGGTTAGATCAGGGCTGTCAAACTCACTGCCCACGGGCCAGATGCGTCACGTGCTGGCCACACCCACACCAAATTTAGCGAAGGGGGGAAAAGTCACAATATGTCACGTGACAATGCTGTGATGACATGAGTTTGACACCACTGGGTTAGATGAATCATCATAAGTTATAAGTTGTTCCAAGTAAGGTGCCTTTTTCAATTGACCAGTGGTGATTTTGTCAATGCCAATGTTCAAATGGTGTTCCAGATATTTTGGAATTGCCTCCAGGGTGCTTATTACTATTGGTACTTTAGAAACAAAAAGTAACTTTGCTCTCATTATTTCTTTGTTTTCAATCTTTGCATATTTACAGTGGGTAAACAACTATTATTTCTATTTTATTCTTCTGTCTTTTGGTTTGCTAAGATAGCAGGGTTTTACAAGAAATTATTGTATATCAATAATTTTTTGCAGGGAAACAGGTAATTCAAGCTGTTATATTTGCTAAAAGTTGAACATGTTATGTTTATGTTTCACTTTCAGGCAAGCTAATGAAGAATATCAAGTATTGGCTAACTCATGGCGCTACTCTTCAGCATTCTCAAACAAGCTCTTCTTCATTCTAGTTGATTATGATGAAGGTGCAGATGTTTTTCAGCAGGTGAGGGTATGCCTTAGAAATTACTAAAACTACATTTAAAGCAAATCCTTTCTTTGAGAACACTTTGTATTTCTGTTCTATGTATAATAGTGTAGTATTGATACCTATCTTGTAACTTGTGTTTGGAAGCTAAATTGCATTAGGCTACAGCTTTTTTGTAGCTGGATAGGAGATACCTCAGAAATATCAGGCCTATAGGTAACATAAGACCCTAAAAATAAGCAGTGGCAAATGACTTCTATACATTTGCCAAACTTCATGAATTATTTATAATGTCATTAAAACCCACATTCAGCTTGAATGAGAGTTTATTAATACCTCTTATATTCTAACATTTGAAAAATACTCTAAGATGAAACATAGTCCTCTTTTGATTGAGATTATTGGGATGCAACCCCACTGTAAACCATTAGTTGGTATCAGAGAAAAGCATCACATATCATTTTCCCCCTGCTTATAAAAATGCTAATGTACTTGATCTTTTCTGACCCATCTCCAACATTTATCTAATCCAGGCTTTAGATTCCCCAGAGCAAGTCATTGTGAATTTTTGACTAGTTTTCCCCTTCTTTGTCCAAGGTTGAGTTTAATTTGAATTGAGCATTTGTACCTGTCCGGTAAGTCATACATAATATGGAATTCTTATTTTCCCCAAAGGCAAGATACAAAAAAAGAAGAAAAGAGGAGATTTCAGCTTACTGCAGAGACTGTATTTTAAAGTTCCCAGAATAGATGGGCCAACAATTATTCTCCTGCCCTTTTGGAGGTGGGGAATTTCTGGAATGGGAATATTAAAGAGATATCCATAGCTCTTAAAATCCAATGAATCTTAGCTGGACTTTTTATAGGTACCCTCAAATGTTACTCATGCTATCTTTCTTGTGAGAAATGCAGGAAACATGTGATCTACTTCATCCTGTATCGGAGAAAGCTGCACCCCCAGCAACCCTTCCCACAGTTTTGCATAATTGAGTTTGTGGAAATAACTTATTTGAAGAAATTTAAAAAAGATGAAAACTTTCAATTATCACAAAACAGTTTCTTGTTTCAGGCAGTAAATCCACATATCATTATCTGAGATATCACATTTGATAAAAAAAGTGTTTTATAGTATCTTATATTTTATAACACATTGAGCTGTCAACAGATATTCAACAAAAGAACAGAATATGTTGTACTAGGAATAAATACAATTATTTAGTATCTCACTTGATTGTAATAGACAATTTGAATTTATAATATTTAAATAATATATTTATCTAGCATAATTCAGTTGTGTAGCATAGAATCCTGCTGAATGAAAGTAGCTATGCATATATACATCATTAGAGAAAATTTTGTTCCAAACTTGTAATCGTTAGAGAGTCCTAGCTCTATCAAATTGCAATATGACTTTATCCATGTTTATTTTGGTCTGTTCTTATGCAAGTAAATACAATTATTTACTTCAGTAATGGAAAACAATCACATTGAATGAACGTTGCTCCGGGGCAAATGCTGAGGTTGCAGGGGGAGAAATGACCTCTTTTTCACATATAGAGCTGCTTCTCTCACTCAAAATTCCCTTCAGATTTTGCCTAGTTATTTAGCACTTTGGGATATTCAAAATTTCTGAAATTTCAACATGTCAGCAATTTTTACAGAGACTCTACAAGGTTTTTGATATTATTATTGTAGTAACAACTGGAAGGTTGTGGGAAGGTTAGTAAGTTTTGGAACACTAATTAGAATTTCTGTATCATATTGGGACTTATGGTAATGGCTTTCAAAGAGACTGATAAAGGCAAAGAATTGATATGTTTATTTAGTATTTGATGGCATCTTTGTTGTCGGTTTCAGCTCAATATGAACTCTGCTCCAACCTTCATGCATTTTCCTCCAAAAGGTAAGCCCAAGAGAGCAGACACATTTGACCTACAGAGAATTGGATTTGCTGCAGAACAGTTAGCTAAATGGATTGCTGACAGAATGGATGTTCACGTAAGTCATTTAACAAAAGAAAAAGACTGACCCACTTTAATCTTCTAGTTTCTGCAAAAAATTGGGATTCACCCTTCAATGATTTCCCTCCCCCCCAACAATATTCTTCTACAAAAAAAGGGTTAAAATAACAGTACCAACAGTGCCCTTTCATCATTCTATAGTAATGTAAAAGATGAAAACATTAATGATATATTTCAAACTTGCTTTGCATATCTAAAATATTAATCTCACTGTCTCCTAACAGAACATGAGGAATGATAGTATACCAATTAGATGATTAATGTAAGCATCCACTTGAAATATTACTTATTGCAAGTAATAATTCCAGAAGTCTGACTTTTTAATGCTATAAGTGACCAGTTACATAAATACATTGAAAACCATTATTTAACTGTATACAGATGTAGTAGCAAGAGTGCTGCACAAAATTATTTAAATCACTTTTCCACCCATTTGAATCCTTCTAGTTACATTGATTTGTCTCTCATTAATTTCCAATGAATGGCAGATTTGGAATTCTTATACTGTTAATAATACTAATAATCAAATGAAGAGGGATTTGTTTCACATCTTTTGGTGAGGAGATGGGTATAGAAGCAGATCCTGAGCTCGCTTATCAAATGATTCCTAATTGTATTCCTGAATAAGATGGGACAAAACAAGAAAAGAACTCTTCTCACTAGGAAGAGTTGCAAAATAGATCTTTTGCATTCATTTCTATTTACAGAAGTTAAACAAAACCCTTTCCAATTTAAATTTATTCAGCTTGTTCTCTTTCTATAGCTGCTTTGTTTCAGTTTGATAATTGCTTCATTCATAGAACCAACAATAAATGTTTCACCCATTATCTTCAGCATATTCTCTAAAATATAGTTTTATCCTTGATTGCTGTTATGTTGGACACAACCATGTGTTTCAATATCTGATTTACTTGGGATCAAACTTTGAACCATCTGGTTGGAACTGCTGGGACTTACGTTCAGTGATATCGAGAGGGTACATAGATTTTCCAACCTTGTGTTAGAAGACACATTGGTCAGAGAAGTAGACAAAAACTTCCTCTATCAAAAATACAGGAGTTATTGTTGCCATCTAAATACAGTGACGATGCCACCAATGATTACTTTATTTTTGGTAGTAGTCAATATATCCCTGGTGCATTGTATATTGAACTTATTTTCTCTAGCCAGATACAATAATAACACTTATGAAGACTGCATCTTATTCTGTTAATATTTTACTATATACCTGAAGATAGGCCAGGACTCTTCTCTATAGCTAATGCAATATGAATGGGATAGGTTTTACTACTCTGCATAGTGAAAATGAGTGACAAATAATTTAATAAATATATTTTAGTTCATTGCAGATTGATCCTTAATTTCCCTCCTCCCTCCCTCCCTCCCTCCTTCCCTTCCCTTCCCTTCCCTTCCTCCCTCCCTCTTTCCTTCCTTTCCTGTCAGACTACAGAACTCCAGACTTTGGGAGATTTTCTGCAACTTTATAAAATCCTTCTTTAAAGAATTTAAATGTTAAGATTGATTTTATTTAATTAACAAAGTGCAAATTATGTATTTATAATGTTTTATTTCCTGGAGCATAACGGTTTCTATTTGAATTTAAGTGTGTATGAACGTTCACAGAAACACCTTCTCTTCATATTGGCTTTATGGTTTGAAGAATTATTTTTTTCATAACAGCAGATAAAGTTGTACTAGATGGCTTGATTGATTTTCATGCACCTTCATGCAGATGAGTTTTATCATGAGCTGCCAATTTTGTTTACAGGTTGCATTTTCTTTTAGTGTCAGAAAGTAGAATTATACTAATCAAATCCCCCCTTCCCATTTTACAGATCAGAGTGTTCAGGCCACCAAATTACTCAGGTACTATTGCCTTGGCCCTCCTGGTGTCGCTGGTTGGTGGTTTGCTCTACTTGCGACGAAACAACCTGGAATTCATCTACAACAAGACCGGTTGGGCAATGGTTGCATTGGTATGCCAACTTAAAAATAAAAAAAGTTTTGAATTTAAATAATTCATTTCTCTATATCCCAGACTTTCCAGTCTCCTTTGGACTATTAATGAGAAAGTGCTGCATCAATGAATAGCTTAGAGAAAGGCAGCATTGATTACAAAATCATAACAGGAACAGCTGTGCCTAATCTCAAGGGCAGTAAATAGTATTGGTTGAGTAAGGGCATGCAGTCAGGAGAGTACTGGTATTTTAACTAAATTTTAATTGGTTCCAGCACTGGTGAGTGCTTATTAAAGTGACAGTAGTTCTAAAGGTTAAAATGTCAAAAGAAAAAGAAAATCAGAAGTATCTAGAAGGCATCACCATCTGAAAATCATATTCATTCCTTTTTTAATCTCATACTACCCTTTGGTTGGTTCCATGCACATTTATGAAATATCTCCAGCTTTTTGTTTCAATGCAGTAAACCCATGCCTAGAAAAACTCCTTTTTTATGTTACAGCTTTTAAGTAGTGCAAAATTGGTTACTCGCTAAAACAGAATTTAAAATGTCCTGCCTGATACTTCTGAGCTTCTCAGTGAAATTCTGCTTAAAGATTATAATTACTGTTTTAAAGCCTGACAGACCTGAGGTGCAACATACAAATTCGCCCTGCTATAGACCTATTCAAGAAGAGCAGCTATGGGTCAGATTCCATCTTAGTAATTATTAGGGCAGAACATTCAAAAGCATTGCAAAGTGTGTTTGTGCAGACAAAATATCCTCCTTTGATGTGTTAAAGCAGTAGCATCCTTTGCCAAGATTAGCAGTTGCTTAGAGAGTTGTCTCCAGCTGTCTTTGTGTACACGCAAAGATGATTCTCTTGACTGGTGTCCCAGTGGGAAGGGCTGTGCATACAGGTTGTTTTTGAAGGAGCTTTACCAGCTTCTCAACAGCTATATTAATACTTCAAGGAGTGATGCTTTGTTCACATTGTCATCTTTTAAACATCTTACACAGTTCTCTGTCATATCTTCCACCAGAACTGACTGCAAAGTGATGAGCAAATTTCCACATTTCCTTGATTTCAGCCACTCTAATGTTGAAGCTTTTGCTGGTCAACAAGGAAGACCAGTATCAGCAATTGATCCCAGAGTTGCTTTTATATGATATTCAAGCCATCTGATTATTATTGTGCTTTTTATTATAGAATAATACTGTAATATTACAATTATTTACAGCAAAGACAGATAAAACAGATCACTTTCTGATAATATCATTATAATATACATAAAAATGTGAAATCAAAGCTGCACATTCTTAAGCTGGTGTTGATTTTTTTCTATACTAAATGAGTTCTTCCCCAAAATTTAGGATGTCATAATGTAAGTGTGGTATAAGTGTGAACCCAAACCTTTTGCAATTGGCAGGTTTGCAATTATTGTTTTCTGTGCTGCCAAGCTATATAAGTCTTTTAAAATAAAATAAATAATATAATTAGGAGTCTATACAGGTGAGAGCATGTATCTGATCCACTGATCAGTTATATAATCAGTATTGTTAGCAATCTATTTCTGTCTGGTTTAGAATTAAATGGAGTGACTTCATACATCATAATTTGTTCTTGGAGAAAGCATGGTATCAGACTCTTTTTTTTGGATGGGAAAAGTTAGCATATTTCTTTAGAAAATATCTAAATAATTTCTTTAGAAAATAAATTGTATAATAATGCTTCAATAATTTGAATATAGAATGTTCAAGGGGTAAACAACCTGAACAACTGCATTACAGCATTATCATGACTTAGAAAGGCTGATATGTTCCACAAATAGGAAGAAGTTATTTGCATATTATAGTACAGAATGTTTCCTTTTAAGCATGTGCTTCATGAAGGAATTGCATTTTTGTAGACCATGGAGTATGTGAATTTGAGAAACCTCAAATATGCAGTAATAGGAATGAGGAAATGGAAATGAATATTATAAAATGTGAAACAATAAGAAAATGAAAATAAAATGAGCTATATTTCCTAGCCATCTGAAAAGAAAAGCAGCCCAGGGGAAACTACAACGAAGACCAGTGTTCTCTGTAAACCCAATTTCCCAAGCATTGTGTAATCATCCAGTTCTAGATGTAGAGGACTTGTATAATAATGTGAGTTTATGTTGCCTTCAAGTTACATGTGAGTTCGATGGCTCATTAACATCTGCTAGCGTTCATATTAGTTTGTTCCTTGTTAATAGATAATGCATTAAAATAGCAAGGTTTTTATTTTTTTTAAGACAAACAAACAAAACATAAAAACTTAAAAAACATCTTCCATTTTATATATACATACAGTGTGTCAGTTGGTTACAAATCTTTTGTGCTATCCTTTTGTAGTCCTTACTCACAATTTATATAAATTTTCACATTGTCAAACTAACATATATTTATATATTTATCAATTATTAATCATCCATGATTAAACTATTTATTCCATCATTTTATACGAGATATTCCAAATTTTATTTTAAACTTTATATTATACTTTCATCCAATGTTTATATATGTCTATATTATATTTTATATCAATCTATTAAACTTCTATTACAAAATCATCAAATCTAATATATTGCCATGTCTTTTTATCCAACCATTGATAAAACAAACCCCATATCATATAAAACTGTTTATCTTCCTGTTCTCTAATTTCAAATGTCAGTTTACTCATTTCACCACAGTCCATAATTTTCTTAATAACTTCCTCCTGCATAGGTATTTTATCATTTTTCCGATTCTTAGCAAATACAATTCTAGCCGCTGTTAAAATATTTACAATCAAATATTTCAATTCTTTATTGTATATTTCAGGTATAATTCCCAATAAAAAGATCTCTGATTTAAAGTCTATATGTTTTATCATTTTTTCCAACTACGTGTGGATTTTAGTCCAATATATTTTTGCATCCGAACATGTCCACCACATATGGTAATATGAACCAGGTATCTGATGACATTTCCAAGATTTATCCAATTTGTTCTTAAACATTCTCGCAATTCTCGTCTAGGGTAGATGCCACCTGTAAAACATCTTATACAAATTTTCTTTATATGCAGTTGACATTGTCATTTTATAATTTTGAGACCACAATTTTTGCCACTTCTCTAAATCAATCCCATATCCAAAATTTTTCCCCCAAGCAATCATCGCTTCTTTCACTTGTTCTTTTTCCAGTTTAAATCCTAATAAATGTCCATACAGTTTTTTAATTAGCTTTTCATCAGTACCCATCAAAATTTTATCTAAATCGGTCAACTTATCATAAAAAGCTTCTGTTTTAGAATCTTTATCAAATCTAGATTGTATTTGCAAATATGAAAACCAATTCATTTTTACACTTTGTTCTTCCAACGCTTGCATAGATTTAAGTTCATCCTTTTCATTCAATATCTCACCATATCTAACTGTTTGTTCCTTTTTATATATTACTGGATATGAAAAAGCTTCAATGGTAGATATCCATTATGGAATTTTTAAGTAATATTGTCTTTTTGTCTTCTCCCAGTTCAAAAACAATGCCTCTCGAATATAGTGTCTTCTAAAGTACCCCTGTGTTTTGGTTCCCTTATACCAAAGAAAAGCATGCCATCCCAGCAGCAAGTCATGCCTTCTAAAGTCAATAGTGTTCCTTAATGTTATCCATTCCTTTACCCACATCAAACTTGTTGCCTGGTAATATAACTCCCAATTAGGCAAGGCAAACCCTCCTCTTATTCTTGCATCTTGTAACAGTTTAAGTTTATTCTTGCTTTCTTACCCTGCCAAATATATTTCAACACAATTCTATTTAAGTCTTCAAAGAACTCTTTCCCTAGCCGAACTGGAATTGTTTGGAATAGATATAAAATTCTAGGCAATACATTCATCTTAATTATAGATATTCTCCCAATCAGTGATAGTTGTAAATTTTCCCATTTTGCCAAATCTGTTGCAATTTGCTGTTTGAGTTTAAAATAATTGTCCTTCTTCAGCGTGCTACAACTTGGTATAATGTATATCCCTAAATACTTAACCTTATTTGTGACCTGTATTTCTAAAATTTCTTCCAGCTCTTTCTTTCGTCTTGCTAACATGTTCTTTGTTAATATCTTTGTTTTATCCTTATTTATTTTCAAACCTGCTACTTTTCCATATTCTTCTATCTTTTCTATTAATTTAGGTGCTGTTTCCAATGGATCCTCTAATATAAATACCAGGTCATCTGCAAAAGCTTGCAATTTATACTCTTCCTTTTTGATTTTCATCCCTTTTATTTCTTTTTCTTCTCTAATATTCCTATTCAACACTTCCAATGTTAACACAAACAACAAGGCGACAGTGGGCAACCTTGTCTTGTCCCTTTTCTTATATCTATAGATTCTGTTAATTCTCCATTTACCGTAATCTTTGCAGT
Source organism: Naja naja (assembly GCA_009733165.1). Classification (NCBI taxonomy): domain Eukaryota; kingdom Metazoa; phylum Chordata; class Lepidosauria; order Squamata; family Elapidae; genus Naja; species Naja naja. The sequence continues at coordinate 45,597,193 of CM019151.1, forward strand.
TTGTTCATAGTATATTGTTTCAATGCCTTGAATAATTTTTTTACCAAAGCCCATTTGTACCATTTGCAGTAAAATGAATCTCCAGCTCACATTGTCAAAGGCTTTTTGTGCATCTAAAAACATCAAGGCCATTTGCTTTTCTGGATGTGCCTCATAATATTCCAAAGTGTCCAGAATTATTTTCACATTGTTATTAATTTGTCTCTTTGGAAGAAATCCATTTTGATCAACATGGATAAAGTTATTTAAATATCTTTTCAGTCTTTCTGCCAGAATTGAAGCAAAAATTTTATAATCCAAATTTAATAGAGATATAGGTCTATAATTTTTAATTTGCTGCAGGTCTGTATCCTCTTTCGGTATAAGTGTAATATATGCTTCTGAACATGTTTTGGGTATTCTTTTCTTTAACATAACTTCATTCATAATTTCTAGCAGGTGAAGATTCAGTATTTCCTGAAAGGTCTTGTAAAATTCTGCTGGCAATCCATCTGGACCTGGTGCTTTTCCAACATTCTGTTTCTTTAAAGCTTCTGTTAGTTCCATCATCGTTATGTTCCCTTCTAGCATTGTTTCAATGTCTTTAGGTATCTGAGGTAAATTCGCTTTCTGTAAGTATTGCTTAACTTTTTCTTCTTGAATATTCTCTTGAAAATACAGTTTTCCATAATAATCTTGTATAATTTTTTTCTTCTCCTCATTTCCATAGCAAACATGTCCTTCATTTATTAATTGATTAATCCTTTTTGATTCTCTTTCCTTTCTATAGGCTAGCCATCTGCTTGGTTTGTTTGCATCTTCAAAATAATTCTGTTTAGCATTTTCAATTTTTTGTGCTAATTTCTCTTTTTTCCATTAGTCCCATTTTATGTTTAATTATATCCATTTTATTCTTTTTTTTTTGCGGGGACTTCTGTAATTCTTTTTCCAGTCTTTTATAGTCATCCTCCAGTGTTTTAAAGGTCTTTTTCTGTTTTATATTTTTTTTTCCTTGTATAGTATATTATCAAACCTCTTGTGTAGGCCTTCATCGTGTCCCAGAGATTCTGCAAAGATGTACCCTCTTTTCTATTTTCTTTAAAAAAGAAGGTCAGTTATTTCTCTATTTTCTGTTTAAAGTCTTTTTCCTTTAGTATCGTATTATTTAAAGTCCATCTAGATCTCCTCTTACATCCTTTCCAGATAACTGTCATTGGGTTGTGATCTGCCCAGCTGCCTGTTTCTATTTCAATTTGTCGTATGTTGATAAGTAATTCTGCTGACATCCATATCGTATCTATTCTAGACCATGATGCATTGTTTCTGTATATTGAAAGAAAATCTAATATCTAGCTTTTAATATCTTTCTTTTTTCCTTTATAGTCCAACCGATCATTAATTATTCCGTTAAGGTCTCCCATCATACAAATATTAACATAGTCCAATTCAATTATTTTCATATGTAATTTCCTGTAGAATTCTTCTTGATTTTCATTTGGAGCATAGATTGCAATTAAAAGTGTTTTAACATTATTGTCCATTATTTCCACTATCAAAATCCTTCTGTCATTATCTGTATAAATTAGTTCTGCCAAAATTGTATCTCTAATATATAAGACCACGCCTTTTTTTTATTGTGTCAGCGATATAAATAATTTCCCTATTTTTTTTGTTTCAATATATATTCATGTTGTTTTTTAATATGTACTTCTTGTAAACAAATTATATCAAATTTTAATTTCTCTAATTTATGGAATACTGACATTTTTCAAATGGGCTATCACAATAGGCTCATAGTTGTTGAAGCTGCTCTTCGTTCAACTCTGAGAATAGTTGACTGTAGATGTTTTCTGCAGCTTCCAAAAGCTTTAAACTCAAGCTACAAAAGCTGGTCAGACTGGAATTATTCTGTATAAGTATAATGTTTTAGGTAAAGTTCAAATACACTTTTAAATTTGAGGCTGACAAAATTTAAGAAAGGTAAGTCCATTCCCACTCTATGGCCCTTGGCTTCGCAAGGAATTTGGGGATACATTTGTTTCTGCCTCCTAGACTTATTTTATGTATTTATTTAAGAAAATTCATATGGCCACCCAACTCACTCTCAGTGACTCTGGATGGCCTGGAAAGATAAAAATAATAAAGCAATAACTTCCATCCAGAATATTTATTTTTATCCTGACTTTACTATTTTTATTAATAACTTAAGGTAGTAAACATACAGTATCTTATATTCCTTTTTTCCTCTTATTTTCCCCACAACAACCCTGTGAGCTGAGTTGGGTTGAGAGAGAATGGCTGGCCCAAAGTCACCCAGCCAGGTTTCATGTATAGAAAATGGATTGATTTGTAGATTTTCAGCAACAGATGAAGATCCACTTATTCAAACAAACTTTTGATTGAATCTGCCCTGTTGTATTTCCTTTTCTGTTCTTCTTGTCCGTTTGTGTTAATGTTCATGGTTTTCTGGTTTATTGTTTATATTGCAGTCTGATTGGAGATAACTTAATAATAAAAAGGGGATAATAAATAAATGAATAAATAAGGATGAATACATTCGCCAGCATCATTTTTTTCTTAATCTGAACTCATAGATATGAAAGGGGCCTAAGTTCCTTTTTTGAGCAGAACAAAATCCTCATGACATTTTTTATATCTCATTATTAGCTTGAAAGTTTGATAGAAGATAAATAAAAAAGAATGACTATTATAATTCCTATTGCTGTAGATTTTAACAGAATAACAGAGTTAGAAGAGACCTTGGAGGTCTTCTAATCCAACCCCCTATTCAAGCAGAAAACCCTATACCATTTCAGACAAATAGTTGTGCAATCTCTTCTTAAAAACCTCCAGCATGTACAACTGGAGCGCGCTTATTATGACCATTGTAAAAATAGCACTGCTTCCAGGCTGCATTCATGTGGTTTAGGGTACTGACAAATGAGGCAGCTTGATCTCATTCTCAGTGCAATCTGCTGAGCATCCAGAAGGAGGTCTGTGGTAAAAGGTAAGTGAGCAATCAGTGACTGAAATGTGTAGAAACACCTGCGGGGTGTCAAAGTAGACCTGTAGGGCAGGATTGTGGGAAATAGGTGGGTGGGTGCACTGCAGCATCTCTGGAGTCAGTCATAAGGATGAATGGCCACAGGGAAGCTGTAGCAGCTGAAACATTTAAACTGGATCGTAAATTACTTTGGGGGCATTTTTTGTAATTTTGCATAATTGCTAGGTGGCGCTTAAGTGCAGGACTACTTGTATGAGGTTCCAGATGTTAACCTGCTTCAATAGTATTGTTAAAAAATACTCATCTTTTTTTGTAGGTATTAAGAAGCAGAGACGGTTGTTTATTACCTAGTATATTTGTTGCTTAATGGCATATGAATTCTGAGTGTAATTTAGCATTAGACTTAATTTAGGGTCAAATTTGCATGTCTTTAGGAATCTACTCCTACATTCTGTTTGATATTGTAATTGATGCAGACATGGGTAGAATACCCTGTTGCTTTTTATACTGACTAGCATTTAGATATTCTTATTTTTTTTAGTTGCATATAAATAAAAGACAAATAATGTAAATGTAATCCTTGCTTTTCAGCTAAGATTCTGCTTTAATGTGGTGAAAGTAGCAACCTCACTTTTTAACTTATATTTTCACACTATAGAACAGATTTTTTTCCTAACTGTATAAGCAATCATGCTGTGAGAAATGGCTGTAAGTAGTTAATTTTCCGTTTTCCATTATCTTATTTAGTAGTGGTGAAATGTGGAAGTGACTTAGTACCCATGGTGGCATATAATTGTTACAATGATTGGTAGTCATTGTAAAGTGAGATAGTCCTCACTTTACAGACTGTAGACCATCCCCTCCTATCATACATTGTAAAAGATTGTGCCTCGCCCAACCATGGTCTCCCGACTGCATGTTGGGTAGCCAAATTGACAACTGCTTGAGCCATTCCTTGGTCACAGGACCATGATTTCTGAATTTTTTGCCAGTTTCTGGTTGCTTGTGTCTGACAGTAATAGGGCCCGGGGTTATGGCTGTAAGTCATAATTACAGTGACTTACAGCCATAATTCTATTACTGTCAGACACAAGCAACCAGATCACATGTGTAGGATTCAATGTAACTATTGTATTCTGCCTATAATACAAGAATCTCTCCAGATTGCTTGCCTTCTCTTGGAAACAACCAGATGAGGTCCCATGGAACTTAGAAGGAGGTTCAACCCTAGGTGTCTTGCAGCTGCACAATAATTCAATTTGATCCCTCCTCCTTGCCTAGGTGGCAGTTTCCCAACAATTACTGTCCTAAGTTGAGAACTATCTGTGTTTTTCTGTCCTCCCATTTCTATGCAATGGGTCATATGAAAGGTGTATTTCCTAATGCTGGCTGGCATTGTCCTCCATTACATCTTGGGCTTCTGGAAGAATGTATTGTACACGTGCCATATGGTATGAATCTAAAAAGAGGATTAGTTTTTACTTTAAAAGGAACTAGTTTCCAACCCCAAATAAATTTCTTATCTTGTAATTTTTCATATTGAATGAAAATTAAATAATTAAGGAGCCCAGTCTCATGATGGAATTAAATCATATTTTTGCTTATCTACAAAGACTTCTTTTATTGATAGTGAACCTAAATCACCAGGCAGATTGCAAAAATGATTTCCACAAATTAGGATTTCCTTTCTAAAGCTAGTTTACATCAGTATGTAATGTATTCTTCCCCTCTTTTTCTATTTCCTCTAAATAACGAAAATATAGCAATATTTTAAAAAAAAAACAAGAAATATTTCCTGGTGATGAAGTAAAGTAATATTTTATTTCTGCTTGTTTCTCAGTGTGTTGTTTTTGCAATGACTTCTGGCCAAATGTGGAATCATATCCGAGGACCTCCATATGCTCATAAAAATCCTCAAAATGGGCAAGTGGTAAGTTCTTGTATCAGTGCACAAAATTAACTGTCATTCTCAAAGCTTCTAGATGAAGTGGTAGAGTGTGAAAGTAAATATGAAAATTTCTGGTGGCTGTTTACCTTTGGGGCAATTTGCTCCCCAAACTATTTAACTGCTCATGGACATTTAATTGCACATATGCTTAATGGAATGTTGTTGTAGAGACTGGCAATGAATTTAAGGAAACTTAGTTTGTTAGGAACAGTTGATATGTAATTGTTCTTCAGTTAAATGTGTACCAATTATCTTTAAGTCTTCGTAGCAGAGGATGGGTGAACTGCACCCTCAGGTTTCTTCATTCTGTCTATATTTTTCATGAAACTTTAAATATTCTTTTATAGTTCCCTGTTTGTCTTAAGATGGCAATTTTATCGAATTGTAGATTGCTAAATCTTAGCACAAAATACAGATCAGTTAGTTGCATTCCGATTAGCTAATGCAATTAGTTTCTTCACATTAAATGTATAAATAATACAGCTTAGTTGTAATAAATATAAGTTGCACATTGTTTTTATAGTTATAAAATATTCCTTTTATGTAACGAAGTCTTTCTAAGTCTGTGTTAGTCTTTTTATAATGTATGTTTAAGCATTTTTGTGGACACTGAACTCTTACCAAAACACATATGGTATTTGGCAGCATGACAAACTGAGGTACTTTTGAAAAATACACTGATAGTTTCCTAATATGTTAGAAATTGTATCTTGGAACTCAAAGTTGTTAGTTAGCTGTTACATCAGACAAAGTCATTAAAATGAACTGATAATTAGTATATAGGCCTCCTGTTTCTCACCTTGGCAATAATCTGCAGTGAACAATTTGTCACAAAGTATATACTGTATCAAAGTAGGGCAAGTCCCAATCAAATTAGTGGATTTCTAGATTCAAGTATAGGAGGGATGTACTATATTGAATGTACTATAGGAGGGATGTACTATATTGAAATATATACCATATTTTTTGTTCCATAAGACACACTTTTTCCCCAAAAAGTGGATGGAAATGTCTTTGCGTCTTATGGAGCGAAAAATATGGGCCACGGTGGTGGGGTCCTTTTACAGTGCTGAACCCTGCCTCTTTTGTCTTTGTCATTGCCTGTTTTCCTCCTCTAAACCTAGGTGCATCTAATAATGTGAAAAATACGGTAATTAATTTCCCACTTGTGGCATACCTGAATTAATAATCCCAGTGTTTACAATGCTTAAATATGTCCTTTTAATGTGAGCCAAGAACACAGCATATTATTATTTTTAGCATATTAATATTTTTTCATCTTTTTTCCCTTTGAATATTTAATATTTATATATTTATATAAAAAGTATGTAATATTTTTTGTTACAATGCTCTTCACCTTTCCTGCTTGGATAAAAAGGAAGCACACATACTGGTGTTTGATAACAAATAGTCAAAAAAATTATTACAAGAATGCCAATAATCAGAGCTTTGACATTAAGGCATCCATGTGGTCAGTTTTCATCCCATCATAGAAAGACTGAATTCGGCCCTATTATTGGATGTACTTTGAAGCAAGATGAGGAAAACGAAATTGTTGTGGGATTTTGTTTTCTGTAAATAACAGAAAACAAAAGAATAATTTTTGCAAGAACATTTTTTATTGGAAGCTTACATGAAATTATTGTTTTTCTCTTCCTCTCCCCACTTTATATTGAAATGAACTTCCTACAGTTTTCAAACTTTCTCATTATCAGTTAATAGAAAATAATTTACCTAGCCTTCCAAGAGGAAATTCATTTTTGGTTTACTTTGATGTTTTACATCATAATTAAAGTAAGAAGCAAGTGGCAACTTGAATTTAATGACTGATCAATTTGGTGACAGAAGGATAGGAGCTGATTGATGACATAATATGACATATTTGGTCTGATAGATGTACTATGCCAATCTTTGACCAAATAGGTATAAAATAAATAAATAAATAACATTGTTTAAAATAGCTCAGACTTTTAATTATTCCATTCCATTATTTAATTCATGATGTGTTTTATATACAGTGACAGATAGGTAAGAGATTACAGGAGCAGGCATTGATTCTAAAAATTATGTTTGTGGGAAAGTTTAACAATTGGTCCATTTTTATTAATTTATTTGGTTGAATTTCTGTATGTTCAGGAGAACTATAAAGGTACATTATTCTTGTTACCTTGTCTTTTTCTGACTTTTTCAAGTGTATTGTCAATCTTTGTATAGTATTTGAACTCTTTTTGAATTGTTTCTTCATAAAGATAAAAAATACCATACAGCAGGACAGTTGAATACAATACATACTTGTACTTATTCCAGTCATAAGTAATGTCACAATTCTCTTTTTAAAGTCTTATCTAAAGAGTTTACATTTCCCCTTATATTAAGAATGTCAGTAGAAAATAACTGTCAAAGGCTCAATTTTAGACTGAGCAAATTAAAACAATTTTTTTCCCTTTTTACCAAATGTTTTATTGGAACTGTTGAATTTATCCAGAATTGCATGAAAAGGGTTGAAATATTTTACAATACCATAGAGCAACATATTTTTCTCAGTTCTTCAACAAATAAACTGAACTCCTTAAAATAATTTTAAATAATGTATTTCCTTTTTCAGACTGAAAAAACTAATGCTTTGTACTGCCTTGCCTTCAACTAACAGAACAAGTATTGAAAGCATATAGATTGCTATCCAGGCTCAATGAATTTGAAATGTTTGGCAATTCAGATGAACTATAAATCACACAGGAAAAGATCCATAAAGTTGGCTTTGAAGGCTCAGAATGAATTTCCTTATTTTCACTTGTCTTCTAAAGGTGCTCTGGAGAGCAATAGAGATGGAGCCAAGCAGCAGCTTAGCACCGTGAATAATGCAGAGTATAATGTATGCAGTGGAGAAAAAAAGCTGCTTATTTATTTATATGTATTTGTGGTACTTTCCATCTTTTTCTCTAAAAGCTTACAGCAATATACATAGCATTTCCTCCTCCAAGTTTGTCCACAGTTGGGATCGCTCCTCTACTGTGGCCTGGAAACAAGTTATCTGCAAAACAACCAAGCTCTGATATCAACAAGAACCCAACAGTATAATTCCAAGCTCTATATATTTCCTACTGTTTGCCGAAAGTGAGCGGGTAGGTTTGTCCAGGAGATGACTCATTGCCCTGTAGAAATTAGCTTTTTATTACAAAAATAGGTGTAAATTAATCTGAGACCTATGTAGCCCAACTAATTAGCAAAGTCTAAGATACATCCAGCAGTAGCAAACAAGTTACATCTCTTAACTATATACTCTGACATGGCTAATAATATATAGTATCAATGAATCCAAGGTATCCCTAATTGCTACATCATAATTCTGAAAAAAAACCTAGATAATATATTCAGTGAGCAGAATATGAGTAGATCAACTGCAGTTTGTGAGCCAGATCTAAGACATCAGAAGTGATAAGGTCCATTGTTGAGGCAAAATAGATCGTCAATCAAAAGCCTTCTTGAAGCACCGTCTTTTGGGGAAGCTATACAGAGAAGTAATAAAATTGGTTCTAACCATTTTAAATCTTTCCTAAGAACAGAGAAGGCACATACCAGACAATGTCTGTATTTTCCTATTTGGCCAAAGACCATTCATTTTTGAACAGATAGTGAGGAATAAACAATTATGTCTCTCACTCTTGCCAACTAAAGCATTAGCACCAAGCAGAGGAGATAAGAACTAAGTTAAATACCTACAGCACTGTGCCACTTCTACAATTTAGATGCACTGGAAAATACTCTTACAGAGATAGCCAAATGCTAGAGACAATCAGTTAGAGATATGCATTAGAGCTCACAGGAAGCCCAAACGACATCTATCTTTTCTATCTCCAAGATCAAAGTGAAACATTTTAGGATAAAGACGAACAATTGTATTTTCAAAAGTAGAAATTGGATAGATATCCAAACCTTAAGGATCCAAACCTTAAGAATGGAGGCATCAAAGATAAAGGTGGAAACAGTTTTACATGTCCACTTTCTAGCCTCAGTAGCTTTGTTAAAGACCAACTTGCACATTCCAATCATAGCCTCTCATGAAAGGTTGCTTGTTTCAATTAAGAAATTTCACATCAACATCAGCACCAAGTATTTACAAAAATTATAGGCCATATTAAAAAAAATGTTTATGCCTATCTACTCATCAGAATGATCTGAAAAAAGCATGAAGAGCCTAACATATGCTGTTTACAGAAACAAAACTTGGTGACGAATCTAGCCAAGAACCTGCTAGTGCCATCCAAGCAGGTTCTGTATCTGGGAGTCAATATTAACACAGGCTGGGTGTGTGCCAGTGGGCCTGACATCTGAATTTTTTAATGATATGTCAATAAGATATAACATGTTTGTAGTCAACTTCTTCGTGTCAAGGTTTTGTCAGGTTTTCTTCCTTCAGCTATGATTGGAATTCTTGGTACTCCAGAATATATTTCAACAAATGTGATGATTTTCTCAAAATCAACTTCAATGTTGTAGATCAAGGGTATCAAACTGGCAGCCCGCAGGCCAAATGCCTCACGCAGGCCACACCCACCCCAGCACCGCAAAAGGGAAAATGTTGCACATCGTTACGTAACAGCAACATGATGCCGGAAGTTTGATACCTGTGTTGTAGATGGAGATGAAAATTGATAGGTGCGCCCCCCGCAAAAAATGCAGTGGTCAAAGAAGGAACTGTATTAGTTAAAGAATGTCTAGTAATGATTCTTCAGATACACTTAACATCATCTCAAATAATGAGATATTTCAGGATGTCTTCAACTATTACAAAGGTTGGACATTCCATTCTTTATGTTGGATGAAAAAAATGTCCTCAAATAATGTTGTGTGGCAAAGGTCACAAGGTTTAGTGAAATGACATCTCATTAAAACAAACTGAGGAGGAAAAAATGTTTTTTTTTCTCCATTTATAAAATGAACATGTACCTCACACTTTTGAAAACTTCAGGCTCCATTAATTTTTATTTCTGGTCTTTCCATTTCCTTGTTGAATTATTCAAGATTTAAATAACTTGAACTTCAGGACAATCCAATCTGTACTTACTCTGAAATAACAGTGTATTCAATGTGCCTTACTTATGAATAAATAGGTCTAGCTTTGTAGCATTACTATTTGAATTTAATATATTTTGCGGGATTTTTTAGAAGGATGTCAAAAGTACTTGGATAACTGTTCTTACAGTCTATAATGTTGTATAGATGGATAAAATAATTGTTCAAGAATTGGTCCAGGAAAAGAAATACAGGAATATCTTCTCTGTGATTTCTCACATTTTAAAAAAAAGATGTCTCATCATCTCTAATTTACTGAGTACTGGTTTATAGCTCTGCTTGAGAATTTAACTAACAGACTGAATTCAGTTATATAGTGGTCATTAAGCTAATAAATTGGGAAACTAGTTTAAAGTGAAAATGGTTAAATTAGTTGCACTATTACAGATAATGAAACTTACTTTGGTAAAAGAGTTTACTGTGCAGTTGTTACATTATAAATGTATGCATCTTATAAATGAGCATTAGTAAATTAATTTACCCTGTTAAAATATTATAGTAAAATTTGTAGATTGTTAGAGAGAAAGGACTTTTACTAAAAAAAAATAGTAGAAATATTTGCACTTACATTCAGTGAAAAATGTCCTCTAATTTTTAGGGGGGAAATGTGATTAAGGTTGATCTGGTTGACATTAAGGTTGCTTGTATGAATCTTTTTTTTTTTTAAAATTATAATAATTGGGAACTTGGGTTGGAAGAGGCAAAAAAAATTATTAGAAGAAAACGTGCAATTGTGTACGAATGCTCATCAATATACTTTCTAAAGTACCATACATTATATTTGAATTTCCAAAGAATGTAAGCCTCTTGATTATTTTGCATTATAATAGATCTTCTAATGAAGATTATGGGTGTAGCAGAGTCTTCCTCCTTCTTCCTTTTCTTTCTTGCCCTCACATATCTGTTGGGCTTTATCAACCTCCAAAGTAACAAAATGTGATTTTTAGGATATTTTTGGCACCCAACAATGTAAGTCAGTTAAATAACAGCTTCTCTTCCATAATTATATAAAAGGTTATTGATTTTGTTCCATTTTTATACTTTCATCAAATATATGCTTGATTTTTTGTTCGTTTGTTTTTCTGAGCATTACATAAGTACACAATTATCAATCTCATAGTAGTTGATACCATGACTCTCCAGTACTTGAGAGTTGAAGATGAAAAGATGCTTTGAAATGTATGAATGTATCTCCTGTCCTTAATTATTGAAACTGTTTTATGTTCTTCCCTTAAAAATATTCTCTGTCCTTCCATATTTTATTTTTTACTTTATGTTTTAAATAGATGAGAACTAGTAACAGTTTTTCTTTTTTCAACATCTAGACTATTTTCTATGCTCATTAGAATAATGGGAGATTGGTCAGGATTCAGCATTGGTCTCCTCGCAATAATCCTTCTGAAGACAACTCTTTGCATCTTACAGGCCACCTTTAAAGCTATGTTTGGCCCAGCCATGGAAGTGAATGACTCCTACGGCCTATTCAAGTGTGATTAAAAAAAAATCCATACTGCTTCTCAAGTGAGCACTTTGGATAAATCTCACCCTCTGCCAATATCACTTACTTGACATCAGCCTCCTTTAGATGTTCTCATGCTGAGCATACATGTTTGCAGAAGAAAAAGACATTCACATAGCAAGCTGCACTGGCTTCTAGGGTTCTAGTTCAGGTGAAAGATAGCACAGCTCTGCTTTGCAAACATTCACAGCCAATATTTGAGTGTCTGCAAGAAACCTGCATTATGTTAGGGTTCTGTCTTATTATAGTGGCTGCATTCTTTCTTTGCTTCTCTTAAAATGAAATCCACAACATTTATACAGGGTGATCAGTAAATCAGCTTCTGAAGGTTTGAAGGTTTGAATAGATAGGACTGCAAGAAGTTATCCATGTTTATAGGAAACATTTTGAAGCATGGTATTTCTACCATCTTTGCTCCTTTTTTATTTGCTTTGGTTTATTGCTTTAAATATTCTTAACGATTTGTAAACTGCTGAGGAATGTTGGAGTTGGGCAGCATATAAATTTCATAATTTGAGATGGTGAGGATGATAGGGCTAGGACTGGAAACACTGAAAGATAGCTAGGCACCATATTAAATTAAGCGATGGGAGTGTTTCCTTTAAGGTAATGTTATTTGCAGAAGACTTTGAAATAGTCTTAATCCTATAAGATTTCGGTCTTAACTTTTAATTTCCTGGCCTGAATTCTCCTTTCTGTGGCTGCGAGAGTCCAGAGAGATTGGGTAGGTTCCTGTCCTCGCTGATTGGATTGAATCTGCCTAATTGAATTTAGCTCTGCCCTGTGCTGTTGGCCACACCCAGCTTTTGACTCAGTCCCAGCCAGGATGGACGTGTAATTTGGAGGTCCACTTCCATTTTAAGGAAGTAGAGTTTTTTCTATATAAGAGGATCAAAATCGATGAAAACGAAATACAGTTAAGTGCCACAGGCAATAGTTCTTAGGAACAGTCCAGAGGCTTGGGTAGAGGGGTTTCCAATACCCCCAGCCAAGTGTGGTGAGCACTAAGGGTGGAGGCCCTAGCACGTAGGCTGCAACCGCGGGGAGTGCAGTCAGCAGCCCGAAGATCAGCTGGGGGGTGCGACTGCATGGCAGCGGTCCGCGCAATCAACGGGCAGATCAGCCCAAAGGCCAGCTGGGGGGTGCGACCATGTGGCAGCAGTCTGCGCGATCAGTGGACAGATTGGCCCGATAATCAGCTGTGGGGTGTGAGATCGACCATGTTGCCAGTGCTGGGTCTCCTCCCCAGCACTGAGGCAATTGCATGGTACACCCATGAGCATCTGCAGCAATGCAGGTCATGTTATTGTGTGGATCGGAGGCTGCTTCAGGTGTGGAAGTTGTCACAAACCCGCACATGGCCTGAAGGTAGGAGCAGCCAGCAGGGTGTGGTTGCAGCCCAGCATTTAGGCTCTGCGAGGTCTGCTTCAGCTTGACGGAAGTAAGAGGGACTGTGGTAAAATGGGCTTTGGGAGAAGTAAAGAGGGCCTAATTGTGGCATTAACCCCTCATCTCTTCCCTACCCTAGGAACCAGTCTCTCCCTCTTGTGGCACAACTGTCCCTATCCTTCAGGCCAAGATGGCAGGTGCACAAAAAGAAGGCAATAGTCCCTCCTCTTCCAAGGACAGATCAAGGGGCAGGCAGACAAGGAAGGCCCCTGATCCCAAAAAGCCTTCCAAGGCAGAAGAACAGGATGCCATGAGCAGACAAAGAGCCCTGGAGAAGCAGGTGGAAAAGAGCCAGCGTGCTGCTGGGGTGTGGGAGCCTCAGATTGCCTCCCCCAGATGAGTCAGGTTGGGCTGCACAGGTTCTGTATTGCAAGTAGAGCCTGCGCCTCCCTCCATGTAGGCCTCCTTTGCAGGCCTGGTCCCCTGATAAGACATTGGATTCTGCTAATCCACAGTTAATGGATGTGGGTAGAAATTATGAGAGGGCTCCTCAGGTAGCCTTCCAAGGTGAATCATGAGAGCAACCCCATTACAGGCCAAGACCAGGGGTGGAGGCTACATTTACACCCACTGCTGCAGGCCTGCGTGATCCTGAAGTTTCTGAGCAGGAAGTGCCTGCTCATATGGAGGCAATCATATCTAAGGCTATCAGGAAAGGTATTATTGAAAGCCTAGAATTGTTAAGGCCTGAATTTATTTATTTATTTATTTATTTATTTATTAATTAATGGGACTTATATGCCCCATCTCCGAAGACTCGGGGCGGCTTACAAATAAAACAACAGTAATAAATAATTTAAAAGCAGATTAAACTAAATAAGCCCCATTACAACTACAAATTCGACCCATAAAAATTATCCTATAAAAACTATCCCATAAAACCATCCCATCCCAGAAAATCACAACCCGGATTGGTTAAACAACCAGGTCTTCAAATCATGGCGGAAGGTGCGGAGGTCAGGGGCCAAACGGAGCTCCAGGGGAAGTTGGTTCCAGAGGTCAGGGGCCGCTATGGAGATGGGACCCCAAGGAGTCCTTGCCTATGTGCTCGCACAGGGCGGTTGGCATTCGATGTCGGCAGGAGCCGCTCCCTTAAATATTGAATCAGTGACTACTGATCATTCTACCATGTCAGATCCTGACTCCTCCCTTCATCTCAGAGGTAGGCAGACCTTGAGGGATAAGGTTTCGCCAGACCATAGCCATTCTTCTATGGTGCCTGAAGAAGACAAAAGAGAGGCAGACATCTCGGAAGATGAAGGCATGAGTCCAGATAGACCAGCCTTCACTGGCCAATCTGTTTCATTCCTTGTTATTCAAGGCCAAGAACACAGCTCAGTTGGGGCCAGAGGCAGATGTTGGGGAGACAGTGGGAAATGCACCAGCCCCTCCAGATCAGTTCTTCTCTGAACCAACCATGCGCACAGAGGTGGTTCTGGCCCCAAGACCATTTTTAAACATAGTAAACAAAAACAAATAGAATCCCCTGGTACAGCACCCACGTTGTCTGCTAATGAATGTTGTTATTTTACTATAGGTCCTGAGCTTACCAGTTCTCTGCAGGTGCTGACAGTAGGCAGCCCAGTATCTGCTTTGGTGTCCTTTTCCTCGAATCCAGCAGATCAAGAGGAAGCCTTGAAAGTGGAGGATAAACAAATAGAGCAATCCCTTCAGAGAACACATCAGGCAGCTGCTTGGACAGTCAAAGCTTCAACAGCTGCATCCTTCTTTGCAAGAACTTCCTTGCGATGGCTCAGACAACTGCAGGTTAGGATCCCCAACACTGATGTCAGGGCCCATCAGGACATCAACAAACTGGTTGTAGCAGCAGAATTCATGATGGATTCCACCTTGAATAGAGCCAGATTCACCATTAAGGCCATAGCAACATCAGTGGTGGCCCGCAGAATGGTCTGGCTCAAGAATTGCAAGGCAGATGGCAGGTGCAAGTGGAAGGTCCCCACCTAATTGAGACTAGGGACAAGAGGAAGTTCCCCCCTCTGTCTAGGCATTCTGTATACAGGGTAGCTCCATGCTTCCAAAGATTGTCCTTCAGAGCAGAAGCCAGTCCAGGGACGCAAGGGTCACAGAGACAAGCTTTCACTCACCAGGAGTGACCACAAGAACGAGCTGCCAAGGACAGAAGCCAGTATTCAGGCAAGCGGCCCTTTCGAAGGGGTGAGTCACTTTTTCCGACGTTCTTGTTAAATGTGACAGTTTTCCCATTGGGGGCAGACTATTATGTTTTGTCAACCAGTGGGAAGCTACAACATCTGATGCTTGGGCAGTCGATACAGTTAGATACAGCCTTTTCTTGGAATTCAGATCCCAACCCCTCAGATTCTATAGCCTTGTCCTGTCTCCAGGGAGGCATCATGAAGAGAACTTATCGAACAGGCTATACAGCATTTGCTGGATTAGAGCCATTCAACCAGTTCCTTTTGAATCAACAGGGAAAGGGATTTTACTCCTGGTTTTTTGTCCTTCCCAAAGCCTTGTGGGGGGTGGTGTGCTATTCTAAACCTTAAAAGGCTTAATAAATACTTGTTATACAAGCGGTTCAAGATGCATTCACTACAATCCATTCTGGAGAGCATTTGGGAGGGTGACTTACTCACCTCAATTGATCTCACCAAGGCATACCTGCATATCAGGATCTGCCAGTCGCAGAGGTACTTCCTGTGATTCAGCTATTCTGGGAGGCATTATCAATACAGGACCATGCCCTTTGGACTATCTTCGGCCTCTAGGGTCTTCACTAAAGTGCTGGCAGCACTTGCAGCTCATCTAAGGGCAGTTCCAGTAAGAATGCAATGCTACTTGATTTTTTAATCCAATCATCCTCAGAGACCAGGGCTTGGCAGTTTCCCTATTACAAGACCATGGCTTTTCAATTAATAACAAAAAAGAGTCATTTCATCCCCACTAGGTGCTTATTGCATTTGGTGGATAAGATTGACACTGTTTCTTGTAAAGTTTTACTCTCCCAGGAACGCAGGGACAGCCTACAGGCTATGGCAGACAGGATTCATAGGGCAGAGATGTCATCTTTGGCCTGCTTATCTCAGCTTCTGGGGAAGATGGTGTCTTGTATCTCCATCATGTCCTGGGCAAGGTTACAATCAAGGACACTGCAGTGGTTCCTCTTGCCTTAGCAAAAGGCAGGCAAAAGCGACTGCTCACCTTGGGTCACGGTTCCCAAGTCAGTGAAACAGTCATTCAACTGGTGGCAATCCCAAGCAATCAACAAGGAACACATATTTAAAGAGCCCCCTCAACTTGTCATCACCACGGATCCCAGTCTCTTTGGATGGGGGCTCATCTTCAGTCACAGATGGCACAAGACCAATGGTCGGCAATAGAACAAAGAAAAAATATTAATTGGCTGGAGTTAAGACCAGTAAGAGTAGCTCTCAAGCAATTTAGGTCCTTGATGCAGGAGTCTCGTACTGATTTTGACCGATAATGTAGCCAACAAGGCTCATATGAACAGGCAGGGTGGAACCAGATCCAGGTCCTTAATGTTGGAGGCAGACTGTCTGGGTCTCTGGGCAGAGAAAAACCTCTTGTCCATTAGGGCTGAACATATATCTGGTGTGTACAGTGTGCAAGCTGACTGGCTTACAGGGCCAGGAACAACCATTCAGAGTGGAGTATTCACCCTCTTCTATTTCAGGAACTGACACAGAGGTTCGGGCATCTGGTCGTGGACCTATTTGCGTCTCCAGGCAATGCCAATTACCCAGGTTCTTCACCAGGTTCGTGGTCCCGGAGGAAGAAGGGACCAATGCTCTCAGGAGCAGGTGGCCCTAGGGCCTCCTGTATGCTTTCCCACCTCTTTTGCTTCTGCCAGTGGTCATCAGAAAGATACTGGAGGAGAGGGCAGAGGTCATCCTTCTCACTCCTTATTGGCCTCGACGTCCCTGGTTCGCAGACCTGGTGAATCTCTCAATCACTTCCTCCAGACAAGATATCATTGCACCAGGGGGCTCTAGTTCATCCAGAGCCTCAGTGGTTTCAGCTGACCACATGGTGATTGAGCAGGTTCTCTGAGACAGCAGAACATTTCAGAGAGGGTAATCCACATGATTCTAGCAGCCAGGAGACCGTCCACTAATCGCATTTATGAGGCCACCTGGAAGACCTTTTGTCAGTGGTGTGCCAAAGCTGGCATTCGACCTACGACTGCCTCAATGTACAGAGTAACTGTACTGAGTAACAGTACAGACTTCAAATAATTTCCATATGAGTTTCAACATTTTAAAATTGTAATTACAGATGGATTGCCTCCAAAAAATTTAAATTTGTTATTATAAATATGGCCATAGTCTTATATAAGAATTTCCATATTATTTTGTATGCTGAATACCCCAACGTTCTTCATTATGTGTCGTATATCAAAGCAGAACTGAATTCAGTCACGTTGCATGTCATGGCCAAAATCTAAAGCAACCAAATCACTTTGAAGATACAACATAATTTTATTTGCATGCACTCAATAAATCAGCCATATTGCACTGCCAGCAACTCTCTGTTCAAAAGCAGAATCAGAGCTTATATAGTTTTGGCATATTACATTGCAGTCACAGAAAAAGGCGAACACAATGTGACATTGGAATATTTTAGATAAACCCATCTATGTAACCTTATTAGTTATCCCTTCTTACTAGATCAGCATACTAGCCATATTATATTCGAGATATGGTCAATGAATAAACACAATGTGGTTTTCTGGGCCACAGGTTCCTGATTGATGCTTCTCCCTGTCACCATTTATGGTCAATTCAGCTTGCTGTAAAGATCGGATGTCCAAACTTTAGTCTTGCCTGGGCCACATTGAGTGAAGAATTGTCTAGGGCCACATATAAAATATATAATGTAATTAATGTATATAAATAACAAGCTTTGTTGTTGTTGTTGTTGTTGTTTTGCAATCTTGTGGGGCTGCATTACTAACTGTCCAGGGCTGCATGTGGCTCGCAGGCCACAGGTTAAACATGTCTGCTGTAAATGTTTTCTGATAATGATGCTTTAAACAGTTCATCTTATAGATGTGGCAGTGAATGCAGCTTACATGTATATGGGGGTATATTTTACCATCACAACTGTCATAATTTAAATGTTAAGGTATTTCTATCAAATGGCTTCAATACAACTGTAAAAGCAAATTTCAATTTCTTCTTTGACCTTTTAATTGGACTACAATTCTGGATACATTTATGTAAATACCAATCTTACTAAACTTAGCTGGAAAGCATTGTTAATCCTACCCATCCCATGCTGTTTTTCAATATTTTTAAATGAGTTAGTATAATCATATTTTAAAAGGATTTGGCAGGGGGTTCATTTTAAAAATTGAAATCTTTCCAAGTGATGAGTATACAGTAGTAACTCTTGCCAGCTTTCCACGTTATTTGTTATTTTATTTGATAGAAGTGGGAAATTAAGAATAAACTTTTTTTCAATTATGAAACAGGATGAATGTCCAAATTCCAAATTTGCTAACAGGGTTGGCCTGTCATCTTTTCACATCCCACATCTAGTGCAGCCTGAGTGAAAGCAGTGAAGGAAAACATTTGTGTACACACCCATATAAAAACGTTTATGATTTTTATATTGATATATAAAGAGATAAAGCACACATTTTACTTATTTTAATTAATTGTATGCTATCCAGTCAGTGTCAATTTAATATAAAAAGATTTTTTTCATGATAATCCATTACTAACTTGGTCCTGCCGAGGATTTATCCCTTGCCATTGTAACTGAGTCCATCTACTTTTCTTCTAATTGTCATTGTCTTCTCTTTCCTTTCACCTTTCCCAGCTTTAATAGTTTTACTTCATAATATTGTTCTTCAAAATGTTATAGTATGCTGAATAGGTACATCCTGTGTATAGGTAGTTTTCGACTTATGACCACAAATGAGCCCGAAATTTCTATTGCTAAGCTAAACATTTGTTAAATGAATTTTGCCCCATTTTATGAACTTTTTTGCTACAGTTGTTAAGTGAATCACTACAATTGTTAAGTTAGTAATATGGTGGTTAAGTGAATCTGGATTCCCCATTGACTTTGCTTTTAATAAGGTGCCAAAGATGATCATGTGACTCTGGGACAATATGACTCAGTTGCTAAGCGTCTACATTTTGATCATGGGGATGCCACAAGGATCATAAGTGTGAAAAAGAGTCATAAGTCACTTTTTTCTGCGCCATTATAACTTTGGACAGTCACTAAATGAACAGTTATAAGTTCACAGTATCTGTAATAAGTTGTGATTCTGAGAACGTTAGCAGATCTGAAATATTCCATTTAAACTCAAAATTATTGAACAACTTGTATTTTTTCAGGATTAGTGCCTCAGCTAATATGTCCTAGTGGGCACATTTGGAATTTTGAGGCTATATCTTGAACATTATCACAAAACCATAGTAGTAGAAGGGTTTAGTTCCAAAATCCAAATGCATATTATCCAGTGGTAGGATTCAAATTTGTTTACTAGCAGTTCTGTGGGCATAGCTTGGTGGGCGTGGCAGGGGAAGGATACTATAAAATCTCCAATCAAAGGTGGTATATGCCAGTTCTCTGAACTACTCAAAATTTCTGCTACTGGTTCTCCAGAACTGGACAGAACCTGCTGAATACCACCTCTGATATTATCCTAAGTCCCATATGTTATGTTTCTTCCAACCCACAACTTACATCTCTCTATTTCTAGGCACAGGGACACCTTTCCAAACAATCCTCTTTACTCCACCATTTTTATTTTGTAATGGTGTATGTGAATATAGATAGTGACTGTTGCAGCTTCTGATTTAATTATTTTTAAATATATATAAAACAATTGAAACAAATTAGTAAAGTTTGAAAATCTAACAGGGATAAAGGGAGATACCTAGTGACAAGGCAAATTTGTATTCATGGATACTGATTCCTTCTTATATGATTTATTATTTTTAAAAAATGCCTTTTCATGTATTTGCCTACTTTTCTGTCCATTGTTCCCTGTATTTTCTATGAAGTAGAATGGAAAATGGTGTTGCAGTTGGGATGCTTTTTTGAGAGAGACCTGTCTGAATTTATCTGAATACATTTCATTTTTTTCCAGCTTCTGTGTTCATGAAATGCTGGGTCTTGCTATGAGCAGCCTTGATATGTAAACTAAGCTATGCAGGTTAATTTGCAAATAAGATTTCTATGTATGAAGAAAAGAGCTGTTTTCTTTTGTGAGATTCAAGATTGAAATGGGGCAAACTATTCCTCGACTAGGCACTTTCAGTCATTGATAGTTGTGGCAAACTTCTGGTAATTTGAGATTTGGAATCCATTTTCCACTATGGTACAATTAACAGGAATGAGGTATGGGGCACTTAGAGTCCTGCATGGATTTTGAACTTCAATTCCTAAATGGTATGAGATCATGGAAGTTATAGCTTTAGAACAGTGTTTCTTAATCTCAGTATATTTGAGATTCCCTATGCTAGCTCGGAATTCTGGGATTTGTACTCTACATATCTTTCACGAGGTTGAGAAACATAGGTACAGAATGAGAGAAAGAACAAAGATTTACTGTTCCTGAATAGGAAACTGAGTTAGTATTTTTTTGTTTGTTTGATCATTGAAGAGCTGCTTTAATCTATGGCATTATTCACACTTCTTTTAATTAAATTTTAATTTAATTAAAATAACTAACAGTTCATACATGTTTTCTTTTAGAAAAACTTAATATATTTTTAGATACATAATATACATTGAACAAAGTTTGGTTATAATCAGATATTCCCTTTGTACAACATGCTAAAATACATTTTTATGTTGTGGTATTTTCTGTTCAGTGCTTTTTTTATTATTGGCTCGGGTTTGTCAAAAGAGATGGGAACGCATTCACATGAATAGAAGTTGCATTTTAATTTAATAAAAAAGGAAGTTTCATTGTGAGAACATTTGAATCCAATAAGGCTACATCACATAATATTCAAACTACTAGTTTTAAACAAGACAATGAAAAAAATAATCTTCAAACTTTCTTTTCTTATCAGTTATGGAAACATTGAAATCATGTGTTTATTCATGAAGGTTCATGAACTGTGAATAGAGTCAGTTCCTTTTGAAGTTAAATTTTCTGAAATAAGAAAAGATAACAGCATTATCAGTGTGTTTTATAGTGCAACCAATTTCTTATTCATTTGCTGGGATGAACTTACTGCAGTTCAAATATTAGTTGAGTGATAAATACTTTGGACTTATGAAATAAATTTAGAATTAGACCTAGAGAGGCAAAAATGTCAGGCTATTTTAGGGAAAATGTTCTTTGTTATAAGAGCATATACTGCAAGGTCTTCAGCTGTAAAACTGATAATCTGATAAGAAATATGTCCCCCAAAAAAGTTTGATCTTTTTAGTAGAACATTGGAAAGTTTTCCATGTAAAAAATTAAAGCAAATTTTATGCCTTATTATTTTAATAAATAGTATTGTGAAAAAAATTAAAAGTATTACGCTTCCAAAGGAATTGCTAAGTTTGCTGAGGAATTGAGAGAGCTTCAGCAAAAATATATTTCAAGAAAATGTAAACAATCAGTATCAAAAAACGTAACTAAAGATGATGCAATAGCTTTTCTTTGGACTTGAGCAAATGCATAAGAGATAAAGATTCAGACTGCAAGATTCATAAGAAATATGAGTATCCAAGGAAAAGAAGCAGCAGAAAAATATAGTTTAAGTAAGGAGAAGCTCTCCTGATGTGAGAGCTGTGAGAACAAAATGTTTCAAAGAACTTCACTTTAATTAACTCACTACTGACTAGAGAAAATTATGGTTTTAAAGATTAGGTTTTTACCTCAGACTAGCATTAAATATACTTTTTGGAAATCTGCATCATTCTTGTGTGTTTACCTGGCCTGACAATTAGTAACTGCCTAAAAACAGGAAATTGAGAATAATAATAAAAGATGAAGCAGTGTAGTGGAGGATATACCTATGAAGCTGTTAAAGAAAGAGAATTATCTGAAACATAATAGAACTGAGCAGTGAAATGTCTAGTGTTGGCTAACACAATCCAATTATTTAGAAATGTTGAGACAAAAGAGGAATGATAAATAATCTCTTAAGGAGTTGAGTAGATATTAAGATGATAAACATTAAATTTGGTGTAAGCATGCATAACATCTCATTTAGGAGTTGTTCATTTCTGTGATGGAACAACTATCTCATGGGCCTTAATTCCTTTTTGCTGCCTTTCAGAG
Source organism: Naja naja (assembly GCA_009733165.1). NCBI lineage: Eukaryota > Metazoa > Chordata > Lepidosauria > Squamata > Elapidae > Naja > Naja naja. The sequence goes on from CM019151.1 coordinate 45,619,412, forward strand.
AGGTGGTGATGCTGCCAGCTCTTGTGTACATTAGTGCTACTATCTTGTTTTATTAGTGCTTCTGGGTTTATAATAATGTAATCTTTTTCATATTTTTTTTTGTAATTTCAATTACTTAGTTATCCTAATGTTCAATTGAATGTGCTGTGATTGGAGATACAAAACCAATGTATACTGAATAAACTTTGGAACAAAGATGTAAATAAAGTTCTAAAATGGAATTTGAGAGAGGAAACTTGTAAATGCTTAAATAAATGAAATTACTAATATCATAGTTTATTCATATAAAGAATGAAATTGGCATGGGGTGGCAAGCTGATAATAAAAATATATAGATAGTAGAATGATCTAAGATTTTTGACAAGATGAGAAATAAAGAGAGGTTATTGAAAAAATGCTACTTTGGATATACTATTTAACTATTCTAAATGATAGTAAACTCTTGGCATCAATATTTAGATTCTATGGAGATTTAAATTCTAAAAATAGAGTATTGTTGCAACAAAATGACATACAATGAGCAGAGCATAAATTTGAATATAAGAAGCCCAGTTGTAGTACCAGAATATCAGCTCATTCTTTTATGATTTAAATTTCAGTATTTATGAAATTAATAAATAAAGTAAATGGTACACTGAAATGTTTTCCTATGAAGCTTTTGTGCTCATAAACCTTATTCACACTAGTAATTCCATTAACTCCAATAAATATGTGCGCATACAGGCACAGCAGTAGTTCAACTCTGATTATACTTAACAGTACTTTTGGATGTCTATTTTGAAATGCTTATAATCAGACTTGAAAGTTCACATAGAAATAATCTGTGTCACAAGCCTTCTGCACACTCAAATTGGAGAGAATATTTTAATAGCAATAGCTGTGACACTGCTGAGAACTAGGCAGAGATTAAATACTGCTTCTCTGTGTTAGAAATGAATAAAGGTTGTTGGCTGCGGTAAAATGCAAGTATTTCTTCAGTGGATATATTCTAATAATTTGCACATTTGTTGGAAAGTTTATTTATTTATTCTATTTGTGTGTTTATTTACAGTCCAAGACCAGGTCATAGAATTTAAAAATACAGCTTACCATTAATACATACTATACATAACAACATATACAGTACATATATAAAACAAAGAATATCAAATTAACAGTTCATTAAAAGCACTAAATAGTTTCTATAAGTTGAGTCTGCCTTCAAAATACCTGACTTTTGATCATTTAGAAGTTTACCTCAATATCCTCATCGTGAGTGGAATTTATCAGATTCAGCTTTGTTGTAAAATAGCTAAATACAATAACTTTTTTGGCAAAAGATAGCTATGCATTCACAGCTCCTGCCCAAGGTATATGTTTGATCCTTCCATTTCATTGTCCATGTCAAATAAGAACTGAATATATGAATAGCATTTGACTAGTAATTTCCAGATGAGGTATAGAAAATGACCAGGTCATAAAATTTAAAGAACATGAAAATTGGGAAAGTACAATAAACATGGTGGGAGCATGCTTCTTAAAACAGAAAAGTGAATTATGATTTGTTTGTTTGTTTATTTATTTATTTATTTATTTAATTGGCCTTATATGCTGCCCTATCTCCCGAAGGACTCAGGGCGGCTCACATAAAAAACACCCAATACAAAAGTTAAAAGAATTAAAAATAATTAAACTAATTAGACCAAATAAATATTTAAAACCCAAACCACAAAACATTTAAAACAAAAGCCCCCCACCTCATTCCAGGCCGGTTTGTTCGAATAACCAAGTCTTTAGGCTGCGACGAAAGGAGCAGAGGTCAGGGGCCAATCGTAGCTCCAGGGGAAGCTGGTTCCACAAAGTGGGCGCCCCCACAGAGAAGGCCCTCCCCCTAGGGACTGCCAGCCGACAGTACCCCAAGGAGGCCCTGTCTGTGAGCACGCACCAGGCAATTGGTGTTCGATGCTGGCAGGAGTTTTGTTTCTTCCACTTATTTTGTGTATATTTATCCCAAGAGCTAATGCTAATGCTAATGCTTGGTCTGTGTGTGGGTGTATGTTTGTGTTTGTTTGTTTGTTTGTTTATTCCAGGAATACCCTGTGGAAATCTCATTAGATGGGTTTAATTCTATCCATACAAGTGCCAAACTAGAATAAAATATCTAAATGAAAAAAACAAGATTTCCTTCTCTTTTCCTAAAAACTTTAAAGATGAAATTAAGTCTTTCATTTAATAAATATTTTCAAATCTGTATGAGAAGATATAGGATTTACAGATCTAAGATGCAATATAAAATGAATGTTTTAAAAAGTCTTTCGGCAGTCTAATGTAAGACAAAATTCCCCAGTACACATATATTTATTTATTTATAGCTTTTACATATTGCCATATTCCAAATAGAACTCCTGCCGTTTACCCATAAACAATAAAACAGCATGACCTAATTGATAAAAACAATTAAATGACAAATTAAATAAAACCCATGGCACCCAATCCCAGTGGCAGCAATTAGATATTAAATGTTCCATGGAGTAATACTGTTTTTACTATCTTCCTAAATTATATCAAGGTGGGCATCAACCAATCCCTTAGCAGGAGGTGTTGACAAGGGCAGACAACTGCAATGGAGAAATACTTCTTCCAAACGTCGTCAACTAATCAAGCTGGGTTAGGATGGGGGCAGGTGGCTTAAATACCCCCTTTTAAATTCCTTGGCTAACTGTTCAGACCTGCCCAAGAACAACAGACAATTCTGTTTCTGTATCCAAGCACATACATTAATAAGTGCACATATCTGTAACACATCTATACAGGTACAAAAATAAAGGAGATGGAATTTACTCCTTCAGAATAAATTCAGAACCCTGATTCAGAAAGTCAGGTTATTGTCATTAGAGAATTAAATGCATGTTTCAGTATGTAACATCCACATCCGATGGATTTCTTCTCAGCCCATCTGGCAATGGAATAAACAGTGGCTTCATATTCCTCTAATTTTTAAAGAATCTTTTTTTAAAAAAGAAATAAACACATGACACTTGTCTCATAGTGTGCAAGTCATTCAAAAGAACATCCATTCCTATTTACCTGGCAGATGAGCACCAATAAATGGCTGCACCTTCATGTGGACCCTTTCTTCAGATCTTAATTTCTGGACTGCTTCCTAGTAAGATGTATGGTACATAAAAGAAAATTGATTAGTTTGTGATAATCATAAGATGCTTTGTCATGCACAATCCTGGCAACTGAAAGACTGTCAGATTGGATGTAGTTATGTTTTCAGTGGCAAAAAAGTCTGTTTGAGATTTGCAACAGCAAAACGATTTTGGCTGCTGCAATAAAAGAATGTTTATTGGTGCTTGTTCAAACCTTTGCACTCTTAGCAGCTGTTTCATTTCTCCACGCCAAAAATGCCCCCTTGAAAAGCTGAATCATTTCTATCTCTTTTTTAAAAGAGAAAAATACTGTTTGAAAATTGGTCAGGAATGTTCTCCTTTGATGCTTGATTATTAATTCAAATAGATTTTAATTAATTGTGGGTTTTGAACATGTCCTTTTTTAAAAAAGAATCACCTGTACTAACACTGAAACACAGATTCCCATATTGCTTCATTCTGATAAGAGCATTTACTTACTGTGGCATTTAAAACATGCAATCATGCTTAAATTTTAATGTAGACTATTTCAGAAGTGAATTGAGTTGCCTTGAGGAGTAAAATCTAACTCAAATAGGTCTCCTTTCCAATTACCATTTTCTATTTTATTTATGCAAGTTAACAGGCAAGAAAGGAAGGAGTACAATCAACATTTAATCTAAGTGTTACACTGAACCATGACAGATATCACTCTGAAGATCACCAACAAATGAAGGATTTAGATAAATTTAAAATTACAGTTCATTATGAGAATCATGGATTATGTAAGAGAATACATACAAAATATATGCCTTCTTTATTTCAGTAGTGCTCACTATTTTGTAGAACTACTAAATACTTAATTTTGTTCTCTAGAAGTAAATATAACAGATTTTTCTGATTATGATACCTTGGAAAATTATTGCACTCTTATTACATTCAGTGACATCAAGAGCCAAGACTAAAGATAATAAGCTGAAGAGAAGTATGGTTCACAAGCTTAGAGCTTTCTATATTCACAGATTTTAATGAGTCTTTCCTATTCTGAAACGTGGAAAATGATTGGAACAATTGGTTTTTTTCCTACAAATTATAAACATTCATCTGCAAAGTATGGTATGTTTGTTTGATCTTGAATTTTCAACTGTCAAAATGTACTGCAAAGAAGAATCAGATGCAAATTGAAAAGCCAGTAATAATTTCAGGCAACTGCCCAAGCCTTTTGTCTGTAATTATGAAAACAATCTTTGGAGGTTATGTAATGTAACCATATAACCATATGCTGTAAGCAATGTCTTTCTACAGCTGTCAAGTATGCCAACTTTAAGGTCTGCAAAATTTGGGTTCAGTAGGGTTTATCTTTCAGTGGATTCAAATATCAAAATATAAAATGCAGAAGTACAAAGAAAAATAAGGGAGGAAAACCTAGAGGAATTTTTTTCAAAAGGCAACTGCACTTGCTTTGTTTTTCCTTGAGATGTTTCATTTCTCATCCAAGAAGAAGCTTCTTCAGTTGTCTACCATTTCTGCTTCTTCATTTTTTATTACTTTGTCTATTTTGTGGTCCCTCCAGTTCTTGCTTCATCTTGCTCCTCTGGTGAGAATTGTCCAGTATGGTTGAACTTCTGACATAGATCTCATTCTTCTCAGAGCACACAAGTAAAGATAGAAACTCTTGGGGGAATCATTATTTTGGTCCATTACACAGTCAACCAGATGTTCAGACTTTAGCCATTTTTGTCTATCCTTTCCAAAGACCTTCATATGTATATATGAATGTTTGATGATGTTACAGATATTGTCGCAGGGTGTAACCTGTTCCGAGTTGTTGTCCGCTAGTATTCAAGTGGTGCTTCAGTTGTTTTGGGATTGAATGTATGGCATCTATTACAATTGGTATTACCTTTCCTTGTTTTTGCTACAGTTGTTCAATTTTTATTTGCAAGTCTTTGTATTCTTTTTAATCTTTTCTTTCTCTTCTCTTCTGCTGTCTCCGGGTTTTTCCACATCCACTAATCAGACATTTGTGTTTCTTATGAACAGTTGTTAAGTCTGGAGTGTTATGTGACAGAGGTCTTCTGTTTGAATTCTAAAATCCCAGAGCAATTTAGCTTCTTCATTTTTAGGTTGAGACTGGATTTGCATTTTTATTCATCTATCAAGTCCTTCCCAAGGACATGGTATAGGCAGATGTTATTGTTTAATGGTGTTAAAGATATGCAGGATATTCTTTAGGGCAGAACTCTAATATCTGATTGTTCTTGCAAATCATCAGGATCAGAGTAGTCCTCCCAACAGCTAAGTTTCCCTGGTATTTTGTTTTTCTCCCAAAGAAGAACCATAGGAATTAGTGACTAATTGCTAGGAAGACAAGTCCATGATCAAGTTGAAAACCAGCATTCTGTGGTTAATCCAATGGGAACAGCTTTTGATTTCCATGCACCATTGTCCTCTCATGAGGATTTTCTGTGGGAACAAATAATTTATCTTAATTTAAAACACACCTTTATTTTATTTTTCTGCTTTTTCTCTCACCCCAAAGCAACTTAGATAGACTTAGGAGAGCTTATGGTGACTTCCACATCAGAATAGCTTTAAAAAAGTACTGATGCTGTGATGTGTCCTGATTTGGTTCTGCTTTTGCTTGGAAAGAGAGAGGAAATAGATTTTACACTTAAAATTTTTTAAACTATAATTTCTGCTTCACCACCATCTCAGTAATTTGGTTATTTATATGTAACTTTTACCCATAAGATACCCCTTAGGTGCTACAGTAAAGGCTATATGGATATAGACTAATCAGCTTTCCATAGGGAACTTAATTTCATTTAAGCTTCATTAAATTCTATCCCTCAGGTGACTTTCAAAGTATCTTAAAATTTGATAGGATTGTAATGAGCCTGGTATTTATAGGGAGGTGGGGATTCTCCATAAAGAAAGGCAATGTGTACACCGACATCCAGTGTGGAGGAGGTAATGTTTAAACGAAATTGCCAGTACTGCTACTAGATAAGGAAACTGCCATAAATTATGACTTTTGGGGCTGTACAGTATGATTTGCTATCACCAGCAATTTCTAAGCTCCTAAATCATCCTTGTAAATAATAATTGAAGAGCTGGTTTCCCAGACTTTCATCAATTTATCTGTGCTACTTCCCCATCCATTTTCCTGCTGCTCTCTACTGTTAGGCAGTGCCGGAAACCTGCTAATGGTCAACTGGAATAGCTGCATTTTCTATAAAGGAGGAGCACTGTGTCAGTGAAAGGCTTTTTTTAAGAGAATGGGGTATATAACTGAGTAATGTTTCACATTTGCCATTTTTTATGCACAAACTTAGAGCGAAAGGATTGATGATGGAAAATGGCTTCCAGTACATTGCCTGTAATAGTACCTGAAATCAGAATGCAGTCACAGGAAAATGAACTTTGTGTATCAACATCTGGGGCACTGCTAGCCTGTGCAAAGATGTTTGAACTAGAAGACCATATTCTGGGGTCTTTTCTTCTCAAACTATTATGCTGCATTTTCTGCCTTCTAACTTGCTGGGTGAAAGTGTTCAAAATATTTTCTGGTGGCAGGGCTGTTTAGAAGCAGTACGATCTGGCTCATGAATTTTAATCTGGTTTCAAAGATTTTGATTTTATGACAGATTGATATGAAATCTTGCCATAAAGACTGATATAATGAATTAGTAATGAGAAAACATTGAGCAAATCAGAACCAAGTTATAATATGTGGAATATATGAATTTCCCAGAGTGGGGCAGAGTGGACCAACAGCTGCCACTTAGTACCAAACCCAAGAAGCATAGAGAGGGGAAATCTAGTTAAGGGGAAATCCAGAAAATATGCTATATTTAACTTTATATAAGAAAAAAGTACAGTTTCATATAGTGAAGGCAATCAAGTGCTTAAAAGGGCTTTGGTCTGGCATAAATGGCACCTGTCATATGGAGAATGCCATTTGAGTATCTTGGTGTCTTCTAATGAGTACAAAGTAGGGACCTTGAGAAGGAAGAGAAGAAAAGCCAGATCCTACTACTGTCATATTCAAAGAAATGCTCCATCAATTACCAGTAGTTTCATCTCTGAAGAGCTCCCCCCCCTCTCTCTCTGCCTCCCTCCCTCCGCCCCGTCTCTCTCTCACACACACACACACATACACAGAGAGAGAGAGAGATGAATAACTTGGATTAAGACATAGAAAGTATGGTTATCATTTTTAAGGTGGTGCACAATTAGATAGGATAATACCATATAAAAGAGGAATCAAATTCAAAACAGTTTGATAATTATAAAAGTGAGATGAAAATAACAGAGTTTTTCATTTAGACAACTGAAGTCCAAACTACAGGTATAGATTGGGGGATATCTGGCTTGGAAATAATATTTGTGAAAAGTGTTATGGAATAGTAAGCAATTGATTCAAAATAAATGTGAGCCAGTGGTATGATATATCTGCAAAAAAGGCAAGTGATGAAGTGTAATTTTTAAAATATGAGAAGTGATCATTGTCTTTGATCAGGCATAATCTCAAGGGCTGTGTTTGTTCTGGATCATACTCAAAAGATTGAGGAAATATGAGGTATATTGAGGAAAAAAACCACAAGAATGCTCTGGGGATTAGAAAGTAAATCCTATGAAATTTTTTTTGAAGGAGCTGATATATTTAGCCATGAGAAAACAAGCGAGGTGGGACATGACCCTATTCTTCAAATATATTAAAGTTGCTCAATAGAAAATCAAGATTTGTTCTTTCTCATCCCAGAGTATGCAATATGAAATAAACAATTAGAACTGCAGAAAGAATCTGATGCTTTAATTATTCATCAATTTATTTTTATCCCTTTTTTTATAAATTACTCAAGGCAGTGACCATACCTTATTTATTTATTTATTTATTTATTTATTTATTTATTTATTTATTTATTTGGATTTCTAGGCTGCCCCGTCTCCCGAAGGACTCAGGGCAGCATACAATCATATAAAAAATACAATACAAATATCACAACAGTTAAAAACTAACTAGAAACCCAATCAAAATTTAAATCATAAGACAAATCGTTAAAACTCCCACCCACCCCCTCAGTCCAGGTTGACCAGTTGGAATTACCACTCTTCAAGCCACGACTCCTTTCTCATTCCCTAAAACAGCAATGAGCCCTGAGGTGGGTTGAGCTGAGAGATCATTGACTAGCAGCTGCATTTGCCCATCATGTATTCTGAGTATTATCTGCATGTTAGACTGCAGATTCTTCTTGTTGTTGTTCCTACAAGTCATGGTTGACTCTTGACAACTACCTGGATTAATCCCTGCAGTTTTCTTGGCAATATTTCAGAAGTGGTTTGCTAGTGCATTGTTCTTAGGGCTGAGAAAGACTGACTGGCCCAAAGACATCCAGCTGACTTTCATGCCCAAGACAAAACTAGTAACCACAATATTAGAAGCAGGGAAAATTCTTTCCAACAGTAAGAACAGTTCAGATATTGAAGCAGAGAGTTGGTAGATGCTCCTTCACTGGATATGTTCCAGTATCTGTCCAGGATAACTTGATTCAGATACTTGCCTCAAATGGAAACTTGTATTTTGATAAGCTAAATTTTGTAAGACTACAGTATTATTCTTTTGTATTAATATGTTTGTCTCCCAAGGGAAAAAATAACAAATTATCTTCTAAGATTCTTTTCCCCGATCTGTGTATGTGAAAGAGCCCGAGGGGGGGGGTTCTGGAGTGTGGAAATTTGAAAGGTAAAGTGCATTATATCTGCCTAAATTATAATATGAAATTGGTGATTGGGTATAGAATTATAGAATAGAATACTTGACTGCAGTGCCTGCGAGAGGGATCTAAGAGTCCTAGTAGACAACCACTTAAGTATGAAAAAGCAGTGTGCTGCAGCTACCAAAAAAGCCAATGCAATCCTAGATTGTATCAATAGAAGCACAGTATCAAGATCACATGAAGTACTGCTTTATATTGCTTTGGTAAGACCACACTTGGAATACTCTATCCAGATTTAGTTGCCACAATATAGAAAATATAGTGAGACTCTAGAAAGACTGCAAAGAAGAGTAACAAGGAAGATTAGGGGGCTAGATGCTAAAAGATATGATGAAAGGTGTAGGAACTGGGTATGCCCAGTCTTAACAAATAAAAGGGGCTGGGATAATGTTGTAGAAGTTTTCCAATATTTGAGGGGCTGTCACAAAGAAGAGGGTGTCAATGTATTCTCCAAAGCACCTGAGGCCAAGACAAGAAGGAACTTTATCAAAGAGAGATCAAACCTGGAACTAAGGAGAAGTTTCTTGTCTATAAAAACAATTAATCAGTGAAATGGCTAGCCTCCAGAAATTATGGTTGTTCCATCACTTGAGGTTTTTAAAAAGAGAATAAACAGCCATTTAGGAGCTGTGGTGGTGCAGTGATTAGAATGCAATATTGCAGGCTACTTCTGCTGGTTGCTGACTGCCGGCAGTTCGAGTCTCACTGACTCAAGGTTGACTAAGCCTTCCATCCTTCCGAGGTTGGTAAATTGAGGACCCAGATTGTTGGGGGCAATATGCTGACTCTGTAAACTGCTTAGGGCTGTACATAAGTCTAAGTGCTATTGCTATCTGGAATGATATAGGGTCTCCTACTTGAACAGAGATTGGACTGTAGAAGACCTCGAGGGTCCCTTCCAACTTTGTTATTCTGTTAATCATGTTCATTGCAATTTGAAAGTTTCAAAAAACAAAGTGTGTGGGCAGGGAACTCTAGCCACCTGTTTTCTTCTTTAGCACAGATAGAAATGTAAAGGCACATGTGGACACCAAGTGAGAAAATCTAAGCATTTTGGCCTGTTGAATGCCGCCTATTATTTAAAAGCTGTTTAATTTATGCATTTTGTTCTATTTTGTACTATCACTGTAATTAAATTATGGGCAAAACATTGATAGGCTGTCAAGGCTTTTAATAAAGCATTTAGTTTCCTGGAGCAAACTTTCATCCTGCATAGTGTTCTGCTACCAATGGTAGCTTCTGAGAATGCACTAATAGACTTGCAAATTTCTCCTTGCATTTTGGATTCTTGGATTTTAAACAGAAAGTTTCAGGACACAATTTTGCAGTGAGGTGTTTATCTTCTTTATATAATACTGTGTTCTTTTGTAATATGTTTTTCTAGACTATACAAATGCACTCTTTAAATAACTAAACAAATATGCAAATGCATGCATATGTACATACTCCGACTATTGTATTAGAATGACTGATCTATTATTCATTCTCTCTTCCTTCGATTTTTTTCAGAGTTATATACATGGAAGCAGTCAGGCACAGTTTGTTGCAGAGTCCCATATTATTCTCCTTCTGAGTATCCTTTAGATGTTGATGACAGAAGCTAGCAAGACATGGTGAGAATCCATAGTTAAATGGAATTACACTGACGGTATCAGTCATTGAAGTATTTAACAGGTATCTAATTCACTACCTATTGAATGTACGTTTAGCTTAGTACCCTTTATTTTTGCCGCTTTATTCCTATAGAAAGTCAAGCTTGGTTTAGTTTACTGTTACTACATAACTTTTCCCTTTTTTCAGTTCTAATGCTGTGCTGGGGACTGTGGCCCTTACAACTCTGAGAATTAGCTCATAATGGCAGAGGTCTTCAATTAAGTGATATGAGTAACTTGATCAGTTGGTAAAATCTGTACCAACTAAAAACAGATTCACATCCTGTACATAATGTTAAAATAACAGTAGGTCTCAAGGCGCATGTCACTTAAACACACACAAACACACACACACACACACACACACATACGTATGATCTTGCAGTGATCCTGCAATCAGGCGCCTAACCCCATGCATCTAAAATATATATACATTGTACTTTGTCTTCTCCTGGTTTGTGATCATGTCATATTCAACATTGGTAATATAAATTTCAGAAATTAAGAATTGTTATAACTTTGTATATTTGTCTTTCTAGATATGTGCACATGTATGTTGGGTTTATTTTTACATTAATGAATTAATGTTTTTCCACCCTGAGAAGTTGGAAATACCCCATAATGTAGAGAATGGCCATTATTAAAATGAACCTGATCATCCTAAACAGTTTTCTGCAAGAGTGTCCAGCTTTTTTTGAACCAAAAGCACAATGATCTTCATATGGAGAGGGTGGGGATTGCATTACAGACAAGGGTGGAACTGGAAAAAAATACAAGTATTTAATTGAATCGTAAAAATGTAATTTAGTATATTGAATTATTATATGTTTTGATTGATCCATGCGTTGTCCTTTAAATTTAGCCCACAACTTTAGGGAAGATCTGGCAGGCCATAGTTTTTTAATTAGGGACCACAATTTATTATTAATGTTAATGATTGTATGCTGAGGATTGTATTCCAGGCAAAGGACAATCACAAAAATGGGATCAAATTTAAATAAATAATATAAAAGAATGCAAATTACCAGCTGCCTGCAAGGAGTATAAATCCTTCCATTCTCCACCATCCAGTCAGAGCTGAAGAAGCTTCTTGGATGTGAAGTTTTTTTCAAAGAAAAAAACCAGAAAGTCCAGTTGCCTCTTGAAAAAACATCTTTGGGACAACCATGACCTGGATGATTCAGAATCTCCATTAAGATCAACTTTAAAATTCCATATATCTAGAAATCAATTTACTGAGGCTCTTTTCTTTCTGAACTTGACACTTTATTCCCATAGCTGTCTAGCTTATGCTTATTCAATAATTTTGAATAAGTATGCTTATTCAAAATAATGTTTCTAATCAAATTCTTGATAGAACAAATAACATTACAAAGCACCTTAATCCATCTTTCAGAAACAATCCTTTAAGGTCTTTTCAATAGTCAATAAGGTTGTTTCATTAAAATTTGGAATTCATTGGTGTTTCCCAGACAATGTCAATTTACATGCAGTTTGGACAAAATGATTTCTATTAGCCTTTTTATACTAGCAATAATATTAACTATCCCATTAATGCTTTCTGATATATTTTTAAAAAACATAAAACACTTATATCAAACAATATAACCAAACAATCCTATTTATCTTTCTTGTGGAGTTTACAGAACATTGTACAAAATAATACAAATTTAAGAATAAGAAAGCTCCGTGATGAACATACTAAAGACTGGTTATTTAGAAAACATAAGCTTGCATTTAATTTGATTAAATAGATATGCACTCAAAGTGCTTAATTTTGCTGAATTTTACTGCAAAATGAACAGCAAGGCTGTTATCTTTGTCACTAATGCAATGCATATTTCATATGTTGCTTATTGAATATTCCAAATATGCATTTGCTAAACAGCATTCAATAAACCAGTTAAGTGCATTTGGATGCATTGTCCAAAGAAACAGTTTCTACTGTTGTCTGCAACGTCAGTGCTTGAAGAACAGAAGTGTTTCTGTTAAGCTTATTATCATAAGAAAAGCTTTGCTATACCAAGTTAAATTCCTTTCTAATCTAGTCTCCAGATTATAGATCTGGTCAACCAGCTTCTGCAAATTTTATTAATATGGTAAGAAAGATACTTGTTCTCTAAACAACCAGCAGTCAGAGGCATACTGAACCTTTAGTAATTATCATTACGTAAAAGAAAGTAGATAAATAATTGCTTTAAATAATTTTTTCCATTTGGAAAGGTTGGTTCTTTGGAACAAGTATTTTCTGTAGCAGTAGCCGTTTTCAACTTTATTAAAACTAGAGTCAAAACATGTAGCTTGACAGTTTATAGTCTTTACACAATCCTATTTATAGTCAGACAGGCAACATATCCTTCTCCTCCCTTTGTAAGGCAACTAAGAAAATCATTTTCATAAAAGCTGAATTGATACTTTTTTATTAACACCCTTGGTAACTTTGGGGCAAAATGATGAAGTAATGGAAGAATCAGAGGCTTCCTTATTTATTTATTACCTAGCAGAGAGGATCCAGGCAATAGATAAGCACAAGCTGGGCCTTCTTCAGGTACCAGGAAACAGGTTTCAGTTCTACCCATAGACAGATTTTTATTAATGAATTGATTTAAGCTTAAAGCTCAATTGATTTAAGCTTAAAGCTTTTGTTTATTACAGCTTGAAATAAATGTTAATCATGTTTACATGGAAAAGGAATATGTATTTCGATATGTTTACGAATGTGCATATATACAGACACACACATTCATACACATACACACATATATACAAATACACATACACACACAAAAACACAGATACAACCAGGTTTTTGAGGAGATGGATAGCTTTCCATAATGAGAAGGAAGATATTAAAAGAAAACTTTTCCTCTGTGCAACATCATACCCTTCCTGACTGGAACTAAATATGAGAAAAGCTGACTTTGAAGTGAGTTTTTAAGGAGAATGTTGTGTGGTATAAATATAGTATGCTTCTGACACTTGTTTATGTTATGTTCCTGTTAAGAGCCAACAGATTGGATACCCACACAACTATATCCAAAAGTAGCTGGCCACTCAACCACTATAACACCAACAGAGGCTATGAAAAATATAATGTATGTTTTCTATGTAAAAAAAATCTCAGAAACAACCAACAATCACAGTGCATCACCATAGCACACAACCCAACTAAACTCCTCCAAATGAAATGTCTGTCAAGAAGCAACCATGCTCAAAGAAAACAAAGGACTCCACAATTCAACCCTGAGTTGCATATATTTCTCTTCTATTAGAGCAGGGGTGTCAAGCTCGCGGCGTCACGACAGCATTACATGGTATATCGCAACTTTTTCCCCTTCGCTAAAATGGGCATGGGCATGGCCAGCATGTGACGCATCCGGCCCATGGGCTGCAAGTTTGACAGCCCTGTATTATTTAGATTTAAGCCTGAAAAGATAAATAATGGAAATGATGATGCAATACATTCTAGAAATCTTTTCAATTGAAAAGCAAAATAAAAAGAAATGATGTCATCTTATTATGTACTTCAGCATGGCTTTGCTGCCAAACAGTCTGAAATGTTACGGTATTTCAGTTGCAGGGTATAATGATGAAATGCACCAGCCCAATTCTGAGAAAATGTGAGCTGTTTGGAGCAGCTGAAATCCTCAGAGAAAAAGCAAGGGAGCTATTGTTCCTTATACATAAATGCTGGGCAAGGATTTTTCAATGGCAGCCACAAATAGGTGTGCATGTTTAAGCCAACTGTGTAATACCATGTAAAGGTAGCAGGTGAATCATTTAACTTCACTTGCTTATGAATTCCCTTTGTTTTCTTAGCAACATGCCCTAGGCAATTCTGGATATTGCTGGTATTCAAAAAGACAGTCTCGAAGCATGTTGTTGTAAACTCATAGGAATTATGTCTTTTCTCTCCCTCTTCTGTCCCTCCTGCTATTTCCAACCAGCATCTTTTTGCAGTATTACATTTCCAAAATGTAAGTTCTTTTCCCACCATTGATAATCTCCCACCCATTTTCTCTGTATATATGGAGCACCTAAGGACATATATTTTTAAAGCAGAGGTAAGAAACTCACACCGGATGCACTTTGGGAATTGTCTTTAAGTTTGGATTACTTTAAATCTGTCACTTTTAACAGCAGCATCTTGCCGTTTTTCCTCAACATCTGTTCTCATTTATCTTTAACAAGTAAAGCTTTGTTTTTCCTTCCAAGAAGCAACAATCACTTGTTATCAGGTGCAATGAAGAATGAAGCTTTATGTACTGTAAACATATTTGTCACCAGCTCAGTTGAATGATCATTGCCTGAAGGTGCTGTATATAATTTCCCACAAATAATAGTTTGTAGATTTAGGCAGACTTATATCAATATTTTGGGTGCTCTGCATGAGGTTTTCTGTTTTTTTTTAAAGAAAACCATTAATAAATCATCCCTGAAGTGAGATGCATTTAAGAAAAGTTTAATGAAAAAATACAACAAAATTGACTGACTGAATAGAAAATCAGAATTAAATAGCCTTACATAAACTAAACAGTTTTCTTTTCTTATGAAAGAATTTTATTTCTTTGATATTCACATGCTCTTCAGACTTCTAGGAAAGGTGGATGAGTGGGTGAATTTATACAATCCATGGTCAGGAATTCTGTGGCTGGTTATCCTTTCAAAGATTTATTGGTGGTGTGCTTGCAAGATTTAGATTGTCATCAGTTAGCACTGTCTTGGTGTATTTCATATCTTCAGTATTAGCTTTACAGGACAGAGATTTCTTTGCTTTAAATCTCTGTGGGAAATGATGCCGAATCTACTTTAACTCTTTGGGGAAATGCATTTAGTTACAGAAGTCAACATCTTCTGACCATAACGAATACTTTGGATTTTAAGAGAGGAAATAGCATGAGAGGTGCTTCAGAATTTAAACAAGAAAATCTCATGTTGGAATGTATTGCCTAGAGAAATAATACTTTAGATAGAAAACTAAAATATAGTAATTGGATTTCACTATGGCTAACAAACATGTCCAGTAAAGTCCAATTTTAGTTTTTTTTTAATAGGATAGAGAATTCCCACAGTATTCAATCATGGAGATTGTAATGACATTGAAAGATACGTTGCTTTGTTCAAATGCCAAGTTTTTGGTTTAAATGTGGCAGCTTATAAGTGTGTGTGTGTGTGTGTGTGTGTGTGTGTGTGTGTAGCTGGTGACAAACCAAAACCTTGGCTGTCCAATCTCTTCTTAAAAACTCCCAGTAAGGTTTTTAGTTATAATGCAACTCTGCAACCATTCTTGATATGTTTTAGCTTCTAGTCCCCTTATAATCTTTGTTGCTCTTCTCTGCACTCTTTCTAGAGTCTCAACATCTTTTTTAAATTGTAGTGACCAAAACTGCACACAGTGTTCCAAGTGCGGTCTTACTAATACTAACACTATCTTGATTCTGTCCCTCTGTTAATGCAGTCTTGGACTGTGTTAGCATTTTTTGGTGGCTGCAGCACATTGTTGGCTGATATTTAAGTAGTCATCCACTAGAACTTCTAAACCCCTCTCATAGTTACTATTGTTGAATCAGATGCAATCTATTTTATATATGTTTGCTTTTTCCTGCCCATGTATAAAATCTTACGTTTTCACCATTTAATTTCACTTTGTTAGACAACCTTGTGCTCAAGTCTATCAAGAACTTTCTGCATCTTGGGCCTCTTTTCGGGAATGTTGGCTATTCCCACCAGCTTGGTATCATCTGCAAATTTGATGAATTCCCCTTCTATCCCTTCATCTAAATAGTTTATGATGATATTGAATTTTAGATACCTCAGTGCATACTTCCCTCCATGTAGATGCAGTTCTATCACTTATCAATTTAATTAATTATGTTTGCAGATTCAGTGTTTGATTATTACTTGTTAATTTTTATAAGAATTTCTCTATATAAATATCTCTGACAATGCAAAATATATTAAGTGAGTGATCAGAAATTCAAATCTGAAAACACTTTCAAATATCCAGAGATTGAGATTCCTAAAAACTTGGGCCGATTATTTTATTTGAATATTAAACAATTAATTATTAAGACAGATAAATAAAATAATGGTCAAAATTAAAATGTCATAGCTTGGTAATATAGTGGCAGTAAAAACTTTTCTCATTTCTTTTAACTTTTCTAAATAGTGTGTTTGTCTGTGTGTCTCAGTAAACAGCAGAAAATGAATAAGTATATCTTGAATATTTCTACTTATGTTAATCTAGATCTGATCTTTAAAAAACCCTCAAAACTTCCCTCCCTTAATCTAAAAATAATCAGAAAATTCTATTTTGCAAGCAGATAGCTTGTCAGTTATCATCCAAGGAAGAAAACCAGGCAAGATACCTATAAATTGGTCATCTAAACTTTTGCAAGAAAAATACTGTAATACTATAGCATTCCCACTGCTAACATAGTACAGTTCCTTGGAGAGTAACTGAGCAGTCCACAAAACACACTGATGTTTTATGTACTTCCTTGCCTGTTGTAGTGTGGCTATTTATTTGATTAAATCAGTCAGGCAGCCAAGAGGCTCTCTGAAGTTTTCTTTTATTCTTTTACTGAATTGTACAATTGATCTTCTGCCCTCTCCTTCTTAGAGGCCATCCTCAAAGCCATTCCATTCTTCATTATCTTTGCATAAGTAAAAACACCTGAAAATATTTATATTTATTTATATTCATTTTGAGCCATTAGTTTATGTAAAACAAATGGAAAAAAAGTCATATTCTTTGCTTGAAGAAATAAAACAAGGTGAAAGTATTATGGCAGATAAAGGGAGAGATGATTAAATAAGCATGAGTGAACACAGAGAAAGGTATAACTGCTGAAGTTTGAGCCAATGGCTCCCCAAAATGAAAGTTCCTGGTTTCATATACAATTAAAAGCACATTCAATTGAATGTCTTTCAGTCGTATTTTTTAAAAAGGTAAAAGGTTTCTCTTGACACTTGTGTCCAGCTCTAGAGGGCAATGCTCATGTCCCTTTTCAAAACAAGCGAGCCGGCATTGTATAAAGACGCTGTTACCTTCCCACCAATGTGTACCTATTTATCTATTTGCATGCTTTTGAACTGCTTGCAGATCTTCAAACCAACCATACAAAGATTTTTAAATGAAAATTGTGCATGTATGTCCTTCACACAATACTCTATATTCTGTAAAAGACTACTTGTATAGGGCTACAGTATGTCATCCGGTAAATGTTTAGAAACTGCCTTTCAGTCATAAGAGACAGCAGGAAAATTTGGGCAGTCAACTGACAAAGCAGGAAATAAAGCAAAGTGACTAAACCAGTTAATAAACTAATAAGAATAAAACAATGTTCTTTTATATAGGTTTTGATGATTGTGTTTTTGTTTGGATTTCTTCAGACTGTCAGCCACAGTTTATTTCTTTTTTCAGAGGACAAATCAATGTTTTATCATCTCTGGTCAACAAACCTATACAGCTGGGTAGGTGATGTTTGTGTTTGTTTGTGTTTAAAGTGTAATTGTGTATCTGTGTCTCAATTTTTATTATGGTTTCTCATTTTCAAGCTTTTCAGAACCTATTTTCTCCAACCAGTTTGATTGGCACCTTTCTAAGCAGCCCAGGTGTTATCTGGCTGAAAAGGAAAGATCTGAAAATCAGTGGTCTGTCATCCAGTCAGCTGTAGTTCCATATTATGCTTGTTGTGACTGGAATGGATTGAAATGGGTTTTTAAATCTTTACCTTCACGGATATGATGGTTTTAGCGAAAGTGTTCATTCTCTGCAACAGAGATCATTTGAAGTAGTCCAGCGTTATAAGAACTTTCTTTGATGAGTTCCTCTAAAAACAATGTGAGTATTCTTTTTGAGTAAGAATCATGGTGGTTGAAATTCACACTGGAATTATGCACTCCAATTATTTTTAAAGGCAGCCTGATTATCACTGAAATTATGTACTCAAGGCTGCAATCCATACTGCTTTAATTCCTCTAAATAATGTATTCTGTTTTTGCACAAGATGTAGCTTTGACCTTCAATAGTTTTTCAAAATCATTCAAGAACTTTTAAATATTTCTTTTCTGTTTGATGATGAAAATAAGATTTTAACAAATATACGATTGGCTGAAATACCATGTCAAAGAGACAATGAAGAAAGTGTAACAGTCTATAGAATAAGTTTGGGACTTTCAAATGTAATATATAGATATATGCAAATGCTAACTATATAGTAATAGCAATAGCACTTAGTGTTATATACTGCTCCACAGTACTTTACAGCACACTCTCAGTGATACAAATGCCACTGTATTGCCCCCAACAATCTGGGTCCTTATTTTTCTGATCTTGGAAGGATAGAAAGCAGAGTCAACCATGAGTCACTCAGGAGCAAACTTCTGAATGTGGGCAGATATAGCCTACAATACCACATTCTAACTACTGTGCCAATACGGCCATATATGTTGGAGTGAAGAATAGGGAAAGATCCATAAATAATTTAACATACAAAGATAATACAACACAAATAAGGAAGACTTGGAAAAAATGATTTGGAAGATCAAGAACAAAAGTAAAAAATAGGATTGAGTCTTAACATCAGGAAAACAAAGATAATGACAACAACTGCAGATGGACATGAGATGTTTAAAATGAACAAGGAGGAAATTGAATTAGTTCAAAATTTATCTTCCTTGGATCAAAAATGAATGATGATGGCAGTTCCATTCCTGAAATCAAACGCAGGATAACCTTAGGACACACTACAATGGTTAACATGAATAAGATCTGGAAAAGCAAAGATGTTGATATAAATACAGTAAGCAGGTTAGTTAGAGCATTTGTCTTCCCTAATGATGTATGGGTGTGAGAGTTGGCCACAAAGAATGGCTGATCAAAGAATAATTGATGCCTTTGAACAATGTTGTTGACGTACATTATTGCGTATATCCTGGACAGCCAGAGTAATTAACAGATGCTAAATCATATAAAACCAACACATCACTAGAAGCTATAATCGTAAGACTATGTTTGATTTATTTTAGCCCATGTCATGTGTGCAAATTCATTGAAGAAGTCAGTGATGCTAGGAGGTTAGTGGAACAAGAAGAAGGGGCAAGCAAAAAGACACCCTGGCTTGATAACATCAAATATGATATAAAGATGAACACCCAATAACTGAAAGAAGCTATGCTTGACAAGATAGCATGCAACACACTTGCTTATAAAGTCGCCAAGAGTCAAGACACAACTGAATGGTTAAAACAATAATTTTATATAATATATAATGCTTTCCTATTATATGGCAAAATGGAAACTTCTTTCAAGATTTGTATTTACTGCCAGAGAGAGGAACATAAGAAAAAGGTATCTCATTTTTAGATAAAGACAAATTGCAAAAGTTACAAATTACCATTTATTTACCACATTAGAATTATATACAAGGAAAAAAGATTCTATACTGGTAGCAAACTCAGTCTTGCAGTTGGTAATGCCAGCTGCTCAGCTAATACCACCAGTTGGCAGAAGTGCTGGAAGCTGTAGTTTAATGGTATTGAAAGTATGTTTCCTGCTTCTGGCTTAGTCCAATACCCACTAATGCAGCAAATTCACTGTTGTTTCAAGTGGCCATCCATTCTCTGTTTCAAATCTCTTAGCAGACAGTCTTTTATCATACCCCCAGGAAGTTCCTCCTTATGCCTGGTCAGGTTTGTTTTTTTCTTGGATTTAAATCTTACTGAAGAAAAAAAAAGGCAACATTGCTAGCCCATCAACTATTTGAAAATGGCATGTTATTACTTTATCTCTTCATCCTCATCTGAATATACCTTTTCTTCATGTGCACGTATATTTATAGAATAAAGCTTAGAGGCATATTCTTTTAAATATATAATTTTTAACTCTCATTTGTTTATTTAAACATTGTGTGGTACTAAGAAACATGTACAGAGTAGTAGATAATTCATCAGCCAACTCCTAAGTAGTGAGTAACCCAAAGGTCATTGATGTCACAGTAATTGAAGAACTTGAGTCAAATATGATGGCTTAAAATATTTGGTTATAAATATCCAGTCCATCTACTCAAGGAAACTAGTATGGTACCTAGTTTCAAAACCAGGTTGTCCTCTGTCATTCAAATCTACAATTGCTGCAGTGTTCATCCTCTAAATCCTTTTTTCATTCCCTAATTTAATTTTGACCTCCAAAATTAAGGTGGATGAACTGAATAGCTGCACAGGAACCAACACATCATTCAGACTACATACTTGATAAAGGGCACTTTGGAATTTTCAGAAATATATCTGAAGTAAAACAAACACCATTCAGAAACAAGTCCTAAGGCACAGCAATCTATGTTCAGCACATAGCAGGAAGGTAATCAAAAGTGCCATGATTGCAAATTAAAGTGTTACAGTTAATATTGAAATGTACTTATTTTTTAGTCTTGGCTAAATAATGAGATGTTTGTTGTGTGGTGCTATTTGCTGGTTTTTATAAAGGTAGAAATTGCTTGCATCAGATCAGAAAATTTAAATATATTTTAGGCTTGGGTGAGCAACCTGTGACCCTCCAGTATTAATGATCTGTAACTCTAAGCATTCCTTATTCCTGGAAGGAGTTATGCAGAAACATCTGAAGGACCATGGGTTCTAATCGCTTGAGTTGCAGCTAGAATTATTAAGGAACTAAATCCATATGTCTATATTTTAATGAACATCAGTTGGGATGCAAAGCACTTGTACTGAAAAAAATCAGATTCTACATACTTCAACTGAAATAATCTTTTTCCATAAAGAATGGTGGGGTTTTTCTGCTGTTAAGATTTACTATAATACATGAAGAGAATCCTTTACAGCTTTGTTTTGGAACCAGTGGTTTTATAGTTTGTGCTGTAAAATGCCATTTACTCTCAGATGGTTTACTCAGAAAATATGAAAAATAATGGGCAAGGGGTGTTTTGTGCTAATTTTGGCAAGAACTATATGGTGCGGAGCATGTGAGTGGAAGGACTAAGACAAGAGCAACTATCCTATTGGGAACTGATTGAAATCTTGCTGTTACCCCTTGCTGCTTGAGTGTCCTTGAATAACAATAGAACTTTGAAGTAATTCATCCTGAAAATTGCTATAGGTTCTGAAATGTTGACATTCTGTCCTGATGTTCATCCCAAAGGATGCTCTCCGTTGTCAGCTAGTGGCAGACAATGTTGAAAGGAAATATCCATTGGGAAACTTCAGTTGTAGAGAATTGACAGCATTCCTGGCCTCATTGTTCCATTTACAGTCATTGACCTCTTCCATGGTGCCAGGATTAAATAAATATGAGTAATTATAACCCTATGAATAAATAAATCTAATAAATGTTGAGTTGGGTTCAATCTGGATTCATCAACAAAGCGTAGTGTAACCAAACATTCATCTTTTAAAAATTAAAATAATATATGAATGGTTAACTCATAGTAAGCCAATGTCCTTTAATTTTTTTATGCACTGAAACTTATTTGCTCAGGATATCTTGGTTCAGATGTAGCATCTGTTTTTTCAGCAAGATTTTATTTTTTCAATTTTCCAGTTGAGTTGCCTGAAGGACAAGAAGGCCAAATGTCTGCCTGTTCACATACAATGAATAAGAAACTTGGCCAATTTTATTTTCCTGTCTTTTTAGCTATATGGATAGAAGTGCCAGAGTCTCTGACATTGATAAAATTAATTTATTTCTGTCTTTCTAATATTATTATTTTTTAAATAAAGCTCTTATAGCTGATATAAGAAATGTGAACTAGAGAAAGACAGCAACTTATCAGCAGCATTCTGGAATATGCAGCTTACTTCTAAGTGTTCCAAACTTTTTATTACCAAAACTTTGCTTCAGTTAGCTGGAATTTTAAACTATCTGATGGTCCCTCCAAAATGGAACTGATGGCTCAGAGGAAGCTATCTATTGATCATCTTCAGTTTAGCTGCTTTCAAATCACTTGTATCTCCCTAGTATGTCATGAAACTGCATTTGTTTCTTGATAAGTTACCAGATAGAAAAACATTTTGATGGATTTTTTCCTTAAAACTTTTTCTCAGGAAAACAATGCTCCCTTAAAATCTTGAAGCAATTGTATATATTACACCTCAGTGTTTTTTTTACCTAAAATCCTCTTATCAACCAAATCATAATACAAGAAATAATTAAAATATCTGAAAGAAATTATGTATTCCCGAATTATATTTCCACTCCACATTTCTGAAATAAATATAATACTCCTTTGAATTAACCAAAATTCAAGAGTGGTAGAACCTATTAAAGAGAAGGAAAGAACAGGAAGACCTTGACTCATCTCCTTATACATCCCACTCTTGATTTTTCAGTTCATTATCATATTTGTGGAGGAACCAGTTAGATTTTCTGCCTTAGGCATCTTTACTGTGATTTTTTTTTTAGTTTTATAAATTGAAAAAATTGAAAAGGGAAAAAGAAGGACATCAGGGCATGGTGCAACGTAGGTCTGTTAAAGGCTTATTAAGCGTTGACATTTATTTTACTTGTATATTCTGTAAGAAAAGCACAGCAACTATGATGTACTTAATGTTAGAATTTACAAATTTCTTAAATAAAACATGCCGGGACCTGCTAATTCTCAAACAATTTTGACTCTAGTTTCACAAAACAATTACTTTTTAAAACTATTTGAAATGTTTAGGGTGTTGCTTCCCGGTAAATTTTAAATTTGTATTATGAATTTTGGATTTCATGCTATTTTTTTGGTCCAAATAATCTGAGGGAAAATGTGAATGTGTAACTCTCACTGTGTCTTTATTTTCACAAAGAAATGAAGGTGAAATGTAATACTAATGATAAGTATGAATGAAATTGTGATAAGCATTGACCAGTGAATGGACAGTAAACATTTCCCCTCTAACTAAAATGAAACAGTTTAGTAAGTTAAATTAAGCTTTTTACAAGAATCACAGTTTTGGTTTACTATTGGAAAATACTTTTAAAACCAGAAGGGTTTTGTTTACTATTGTTTATTTTATTTTACTTTGTTTTTAAAAAGCTATAGATAGCTTTCTCAAAGCATCAATCCTATTTAGTTGTAGACTGAATGACTGGAACAGATGTTAATTAGAGTTGTATGAGTTGTCTTTTTGTTGATATACTTTCAAATAATTTTAGGAACAATTTAAGATATTTACAAATTGGTTAAATTATTTCATTATATTTTTGTTTTAAGAGCTAAAAGGCTAGTGACAAAAACATTTGGTGATGCAATTATGTTATTCCATTCTTGCAGCATAGTGTATAGATCCTATCCATCTTGAAGACATTGATAAGAAATTTCATTTTGTGTACTATTTACATGGCTTATCTGTACTGGTGACATTCATTTTATGCTACCTGAAATAGTACATGACTTTTTAATGAATCTCCCTGGGTTAGCACTTTATATAGTTACTAACTCAATGAAATATCATTAAGCATCATACTTGGATGCTTAAACATATTTCTATTCTATTTGATACTGAAATAATCTAAATGTAGTTTTGAGGGTATAAGCATTAACATGTGAATTATAGATAGGAATATGTTAGGATATGTGCAGAGTAACCCTTGTATAACAAGGATATGCACATGGAAATGTTTATGAGAACAGTGATGAATAAATATACAGCCACACAAAGTTAAATCAAGTTGTGTTAATGTTTACTTGAAGAAATAGCACAGTCGAAAAAACAGTCCATGTCATACACGTTTTTTAACAGTCCAGAAATATCCAGTTATAAAGTCTTCTTTCCAGTTTCACGTCTTTTGCAGCAGACAAATATCAAATCATAATACAACAGATTAACCTTTGATATCAACAGAATATCAAAGTAAACAGAGTTAGTCAGTATCGGTCCGTAGTCAGTCAGTATCAGTATCAAGAGAGACCATCAGTGAGAAAAAGAATTAAACCATGATCTATAGCTCCCTCTTATGGCAACTTTCAGCATAACCAACCAACCAGAACATAGTATAATACATTACAGTATTTTTCCTTAAAGCTACAGACATATATAGTTGTGGTTTATATATTGCCAACCCAACTACATTGTGTACATATACATAACAGAATTGACAATGTGTTCTCTTTTCCTTAGAGCTCTGCATACACTTATTGATGAACATCTTTATTTTTTTAAAAACCACTAAATTAATTCCTTCTAAGATTAGAGATGAACTGTTGGCTTTGTGAAACTTCAACATTTCTATAGTTTCCTTGACAACAATGATATTGATGCTGCTATCACCATGGGAATGGTTCTTTTGAATGAAGCTGCTACTTCCAAGGGAGATGTTGGAAAAAGGAGAAGTAAGTTGTGTGATGAATAAATGGATAATTTCCTTTCTTGCCATTAAAATATAAGTGCAACTACGGCAAACTGCCATGGAAACCCACAGTTTATTAAAAACTGTGCCCATGTTTATCACAGCATTTTCAAATGTGAATATATTGGCAGTGTAAAGAGCAGAGATCTACAAGTTACTTGAAATGCATTCCTCCTATTACATAAGTTGTTTGTTGCAGAATAAAGAACTTGTGGGCCATTTAGAACTAGCTATACTTTGTTATACAGATACGCATCCTTTATTTTTTCTTAATAGTGGCCGAGTTCTCTAAATGATGGGTGGAAATGGACAGTTGACATTCCACTGTAATATGCTATATTGAAAGTTAGCCTTTCAAAAGGGCTAACTATAGATCTCTGTCTGCATTGACTTTTTTCCCCAACTACCAAACTATTTTAGCTTTTATATATGAATGTGGGATCATTTCTGCACATTTAAGCATCAACATTAAGCATGTTGTTCTCCTCTAACTAAAGAACCAGATACAGCAAACCTGTAAGGAAAAAGGCAACCTTCTTTTAATGCAAAGAGGATGCTTGAAAATGAATTCACACTAGAGTGACATTTTTCATATCGTATTAAATAAAAACGAGAACTTGAAAGAGTTCTTTGAAATGTGCTGCATTCCAAGTTGATGAGTTAAACTTTCAGTCATTTTATAAACTACTTTTGTAACTAGGAAGGGCCAAGAATAAAGAATGTTAAAAAGAATAATCAGAAAGTTGATACAGCTTTGATGCATACCAGTGAGCCCGTTGAAAAATTAAGAAGGGAGTTGGCAGAGTTTCCCTTTGAAGGAGGAAAGAAATTACTTGTAGTAGGTATTTCTGAATTGACAGAATAGCTAAAGTCTAGTAAGAACATGAGTGCTAATATAACAATGACTTTAGAAATCATCAAAGCCTTACTTAGAAAATTAAATTCTATTAATGAAGTGGTGTGATTGCTGACTTTAAAAGTAAAGTAATGAGCATTTTACTAAGCCAGTACAATGCCTTGAATGCAATTAATAGTTGACTGAATTGTGTTTTTAAAATGAAAAGGGGAGGGATGTGTAGATAATGGTGGTGATAGGGGAAAGAGCTCGGTTGAGAATTGGACATTTTGCTATGGAAAATAGGGGATTTTAATATGTTGCCGCTCCAAGCTACATCCATATCCCACTCATGCAAATTACGTTAAACTTTTAAAAAAACACCTATTAGATTTTTTTACAACAAAAATTGTATGTAAAGAGAATGTAGTCCTCATACAAAAAGTCCCATAGTTGTAATTAAGAAAATATACATGGGGTTGTCTAATTTACCTCTTAATATAATAAATCCTGGACAACTCTTCTGCTTTCTTTTTTAATGTATGCCATAGTTTGGATACTGAAGATTTGAGAACAATGGGTAAATAAAATGCTCTGGTTTGTTTTTATTTTCCATTCTTCCCAATACTCTAAAATAATAAACATTTCAGAATTATGTAATGCTTTCTTAACTGCTACCTTTTGTCCTCTTTTTCTTATAAACTGTCATTTTCTCGTTTATATTGTCAAGGAAACCTAATTTGCTGAAAATCTATTTTTCTTAAAAGATTATAGTGTTGCCACTAGTGATATAAGAAAGGTAGCAAGAGATGACCCAATTTATGTATTTCAAAATATGCCTGAATATAATACCTTTTTGATAACAGATTTTTTTTTCTTTCCAGTAATATGCCTAGTAGGATTGGGTCTGGTAGTTTTCTTCTTCAGCTTCCTGTTGTCGATATTCCGTTCCAAATACCATGGCTATCCATACAGGTAAGCCACAAATAACTTGGCCAAGCCAAGTAACCTCATTCTGCCAGCAATCTGCTTCCAACTTTTTGTCCTGAGACTTATGAATTTGTGAACAAATACATTGTACCTGTATCTGAAAGTTTTATTTGGATAAGCACATAATAATGTATGACATTCTACATTTTAGGATAATTCTAAGCAAATTATACCAAAATGAAGAACATTCTGTGTATCATTAGAAGCAGGTAGCTTTTCTGAATGGTGATTCATTCTATAACAGCGGTTGTCAACCAGTGGGCTGTGGCCCACTAGTGGTCTGCGAGAAAATTTTGGTGGGCCGCAGAGAAATGTCACCCCCAGAGCACCCCCCAAAGCAATTAATCCAGGCTGTGCAGGAACACAAGGCTGCGCCACCCACATGGCGCGCGGGAACCCTCCCCGCCTACTCACTCCTTATCCGGCAAACTTGCCTGCTGAATTGCTATTTTTCCTTTTTTCCCAACTATCAGCTGTTCTACTGTGCTGGGAGATTTAGATTAGCTAGGAAGCAGGAAATGGTTGGATTACTTGCTTTCTAGCTAGTCTTTAGATCTTCAGCTCTGCTTTTAAGCACAGCCAAACCTTCCTTAGGACCGAAGGTTCTATTATTCAGTGCAGACTCACGGCAAGCAAATTTTATGTGACAGACTCAGGTAGCCAATGGCAGATAGATAGATCACTGAATGATTTGTGAGCAACTCAATCTGCCTGCCTGCTTTGGCTGATTTTGGGTAAAAGTTGCTCTTTTTTATATAAAAAAAATCAATATTTGCATACATGGTGTGTTGTGAGTTAATTTTGTGAGTTTGCTTGCAAGCAAATTTTATGTGACAGGCTGAACTAGCCGATGGCAGATAGATAGATCTCTGAATGAATCTGTGATTCTGTGAGCAACTCAATCTGCCTGCCTACTTTGCCAGATTTTGGGTAAAAGTTGCTCTTTTTTATAAAAAATTCAATATTTATATAAATATTTATAATATTTACATACAAGCCATACCCAGCCAGTCACATGACCACCAAGCCACACCCACAAATTAGGCCACATCCACAGCACCAGTTAATGGTCCCTGGGATTTAAAATTATGAGTTTGGTAGTCCCTGAGGTCCAAAAGGTTGGCGACACCTGTTCTATAATATGAAACAGGGTTGATGTTTTGAGTAGCACCTCAGCTAGAATTAAAGTAGATTGTGAAGGAAATCAGTTTATGAGTAATTTCATTTCAAGAAGATTTTGAAACTGAATACTTGTTGAGGACTAATAAGAAAGGGATATTTCTTGAAATAAATGTGCAACCTGCAAACTGACTCCAGAGTTGCATTATGGCAGAGACAACATTTTGCTTGTCAACAGTGTAGCTTGTCAACAGAAAGCACATAGGCATTGTCCAAGGAATACCAATGAAGCTTATGCAATTGTACTTCAGCTTTCAAATCCCACTATCTTGCCTGATTTGGGAAATTATCACATGACGTTTCCAAAATTATTACATTCTGAGTACTAAGAACAGGACTTATTCCCAATTTTGTCCTCCGGGGAAGAACTTTGGATCTGGGAAATACCTTTGGTTCCCAGTCATATATGCTGCAATGTTACCAATAGGAATCTGTTCTATCCTATGACCCCCAATCTGAGATTCGATCTAAAACATTTGTTAACATTACAGAATGCAAGGGATTCCAATGTTACCAAATCAGTGGGTCTGAGAAAAACAGTGCCAGTTTGCCCACTTTCTCATCTGCTTTTAATTCAACTTTTGAACTTAAGACATAGGCCTAGTAGCCTTTCTCCTCCTCTCCCTTTTCTCTGAGTATTCCTGGTTACTATTTCTACCAGGCACCAAAAGTAAACTTGGGAATAAATTGCATTTTCAAACATTTCTTTTCCTTCAGTAACAAGTTTTACATAATGCTTTATGTAAATATCATCAGGTAACATCAAGTAATTACTGGAGTTTTAATGGGAAGAGAGATGCTGATGCAAATAGAGATAGAACTTAATTCAAAATTTCAATCATGACTTCTCTGAATTGACATAGCTGACAGTGTTTTTGTAACTTTCCAACTTGTAAGTATTTGGAGAGTGACATATAGTATAAAAACTTTTTTTTTAAATGCATCGGCTTGAAGGGAAAATGTGATAAAACTGTAGTTGATTGATCATTATGTTTTACATCCCATTGCTGTTGTCCGTTGGAAACTTTTTTCTCTTCTGTTAAAAAACAGATTTGTACAAAAATCATCCCTCCATACAGATACCCCCTTGTCCTTTCCATGAAGATACCCCCTGGTCACAGGAGAGGGGCTTGTGTGTTCTGTTGCAGTTAAGAGCTCTGCTGAAGATATACCATCAGAAAGTACACCAGAAGGATCACCCAAGCCAGACAGGTCTCAACAGAGAAGACAAAGTAAGACTTTCCAGAAACTCATTAAACTTGATGAGACAGCAGAAAAAGAATCCCATACCAGATGAATCATCGCCTGGGTTCACAAGGACTGCAGCAGTTGCTGTCCCTGAGCAGCTGTCAAAAAGTGAGTTTCAGGGTTGGAGAAAGAATTGGCAACTTACTGCACAAAAACAAGGTTGTTGTGTGAAAAAGGTCTCACACTTGTCAGTGTGCTCAACAAAGGACCACAGGAATCCCAGGTTCTGAGACAGCCAGTGGCACAAGCAGATATCTGTGTTGTACAGAGATACATTGGATAGCTACATGGAATGTCAGAAGAATGAGTCAGGGTAGATTAGATATTGTCAGATGAGAGATGATCAGGTTGGAAATTGATCTCCTTGGTGTCATTGAGCTACACTGGGCAGACAATGGCTTTTTCCTGTCTGGGACTTCACTGTCTATTATTCAGACATACCAGGAAAAATAATGGAGTGGTGTTTATTGCAAGCAGGAAACTTGCTAGAGCAATGGAAAGCTCAGCTATCTGTGATAGAATTATGACCATCAGAATTTTTGCCAAGCCCCTGAATATCACAGTTATCCAAGTCTACACCTCAACAATTGTTGCACAAATCTTGAAATAGAGGGCTTTTATGCCATAGTCCAAGAAACTATGAAAAAGTGTCTTTGAAATCATTGTTTATATTTGGGTGAACTTCAATGCAAAGATTGGCAAGCAAACAGAAACAGGGATCACTGGTCATTTTGGAGTAGGTGAGAAGAACAATATGGGTGATCATTTGGTATAATTTTGCTAAGAAAACCAAATACATGAGTGAACAGCAGAAGAGCCATTTGTGCATTTGGACCAGTTAAGTTCTTGCTGTTAAGATATATTCAAGTGCTGATTGTGATTCAGATCATGAATTGTTGGTGGCAAAGATTAAAGTCCAATTATGCACCAACAAAAAGACAGTGGCTCTAAAGAAATTTGATGTCACCAAAACCTCTTCTACACATAAAATTGAGGTGAAAAATAGGTTTGAACTACTGGACGCTGCTGAGAAGACTAGATGAAGGGTCACACCAGGAATGCATTTATGCAAGTCAAAAGATCCAACCACCATTTATTGCTTGTTGAATATTGAAGAGCTGTACGCAGATAGCAAAGGGGCACAATCTCAGGATGATGAGGAAAGAGAAGTAGAAATAGAACCGGCAATACATGAGTCATATGGGCAATGAACCAACTGTCAAACAAGAAGACTTAAAAATGTTGACACTGCTCCTGCAGAATTACTGAGACCTGTACCCTCTATGATCATTAGAGACCTGTGCCAGAAAATTTGGTAAACCAACAAGTGGCCACAGAAGTGCAAACACTCAGGGTTTATTCCACTGCCAAAAAAGGGTGACTAAAGATTGCTCCAATTATCACACAATTGCTCTCATCCTTCACATCAGCAAGATTCTTAAAATTGCTTAAAATTATACATCTAGCATCAACTATTGAAATTGAATTACCATATGTCCAAGCTGACTTCCAAAGGGATCATGACACTTGCAACCATAATGCAAATCTATGCTGGATCATGGAAAAATCCCCCGAACATTAAAAGATCATTTACATGTGCTTCATCAACTATAAGAAAGTCTTTGATTGTGTTAATTATGAGAAGCTATGGAGAACCCTACAAGACCTGGGGGTACCAGCACATTTGGTCAAGTTAGTGCAATCATTGTCCACAAATCAGAAAGCCACTGTCCGAACACCATATGGAGACACTAATTGGTTTAAGATAGAGAAAGAGTGTGACAAGGGTGCACTCTCTCCCTTTCTTATTCAACCTGTATGCCAAAATGAGCATGAGGAAGCTAGATCTTGAAGAATCAAAAATTAGGTAAAAATCGGTGGAAGAAACATCTTTTACATGCTGATGATACAACTCTTCTCTCAGAAACTAAAGATGGCTTGGAATAGTTTACCAAGAATAAAGTAAGAATTTTTATCTCTTTCTGAACATCAAAAATTATACAACATCAAAAAAGACCAAAATCATGACTGTTGCAAGGAAGAGAAATATCAAAATAGAAATTGACAGTGAAGACATAAAATATGTAAAAAATTAACTTAAAAAACAAGCCAGAAAGAAAATTGACTGATGGTCTTAGAGAAGTGTCCTGCATATTCTTTAGACAGCAAAGTAGAGTAACAAACAAGTACTGGGCTGCATAACTCCAGACATACCACTAGAAGGCAAAATCATGAAACCATGACTCACTTTGGCCATGTCATATGGCAGAATTCACTGGAGAAAGCAATTGTGTTTGGAAGGGTAAACGGTAAAAGGAAACCAGGCCGTGAAAGAATACGGTGGATGGAAATCATCAAAGCTGACACTAGCCAGAGCATATAAAAATTCAAAGAAGTTGTGCAAGGTCAGAAGATATGGAGACACCTGGCCCATCACCAAGTATCAGATATGACTGAATGGATAACATTATCATCATCACAAAAATCGGTGAATAACATACAATGTCCCCTATAAGCTTTAAGAAAGGTTTGTGTGTGTGTGTGTGTGTATGTCAAAGAAACAGACGAATTAATTGGAAATGTACTCTCAAAAAAACTTCCAAGAAATCAGTTGATTGTTGCTGGTATTCATTCATTCATAATTCATTCATTCATTCATTCTTATACTTTGATACATTGGATCCCTTAATTTTGACACATTTGAGTTTTTTCTTTTCACAATGTTTTTCATTAGTTTTTATAACCTTGTAAAAATGAAAAGGTTAGGTATTCTTCATAAATCTATAGAGCTTTGCCTCTCCTGAGGAGATCAGTTCTCATGGCTGCTTTTCTAGTCCCCACCCTGTTCATATTTGTCCTGTTCTCTCTGGTAGAATCACTCTAGATTTCTGATCTTTTCCCCATCACTCCTACTCTCTCGTCTTTTATATCAGGAAAGGGCTTTTTAAACAGAAAAAGTGGGGTTGGAGAAAACTCCTTTTGGTCTTTCGCAGGCAAGACTTTGTTTTCTGTGCCATAGAGATACATGCATTGGATATGTCAGACTGATTGTGGTGGGGCAAGTGGGTGGGTTGGAAGGCTAACCTTGCCAAATATGCAGCAGACTCTGGAGTGAATGGATGGGATTGGAGTAAATAGGATTTGGTTCATCACTGTAGGTTTTCATGTTTTATTGTTTTAACTCATTTGAAATTGGGGTGAAATCAGGCCTTGTAAAATTTGGAAAGTTAATATGAAATATGGATGCTCTAAAGAATTGAGGAAGCACAAAATGGATTAATATTCTTAGTTCTTCTGGTTTATTAGCAAAGCCATGCATCTACAGATCGTTCTCCTTATAAGTTCTCCAAAACAGAGAACCATTGTTATCATGTCACCCTAGTTGTTCTCTTGTTAGACTAGACATACCTTGCTCCGCACTATTCATCATACTATTACCAGTTCCCACACTATTCATTTTAGCCTCCAGTCCTCTAATCATCTTTATTGCTCTTCTCTGACTTTGCTAGATTCTCAATATTTGTTTTTGTACAATTGTGTGCAAAACCAGGCGCAGTATTCCAAGTGTGGTCTTAACTAGTGCAGTATAAAGTGATACCAACACTTCATGTGATCTTGATACTATGCTTCTATTGATGCCACCTCGGACTGCATAGCCTTTTTTGGCAACTACTTGTTGACCCCACCCTCTAAACTCTGTTTTTAATGTCACAAGTGAATGTGATCTAACTCTTACCAGTTTCATAATTTTAGTTTAAAACTAAAACTAACTCACCTATTTCCTGGTTCAAGCAAACTTTCTCCCTTCTACACACACGCTTCACTGCAGCTTACTAATGGGCTGCTCATGTGAGAAGTTTTCTTTTTTCAAAAGAATGATGATGTGCCATCATTGTAGCTTTAGTTGGAATTGAAGATTGTAAGAAAAATGGCATTTTGACAACCCATCAACTTTCTCCTTGGCCCAGACAGTTCTCATTTTGAGAGAAAACAGTTGAAGAGACATAGCAATTAAAGTTAAACATAATCATCTCTCTCAGTTTCTTTTGATTAAAGCATGTAGTGGATTAGCTGGGTTTCTCCTCTACATTTCTCTCAAATCTGAGATACAAGAACATACAAGGATACAAGAACATACAATCAACAGTGTGATTCACACTGATAACAAAAAAAACACAATCTTAATCACATACTGAATATGCCAACCAGGTTTGTGCTGACAATGTCTAACTAAAAAAGGTATCTTGGGGTTATTTGATAAAAAGAGCAAATCCATTCTTGGTCTATAATTAAAAAGGACAGCTGATAATAACATTAAATAAATTTCAAATTGGCATATTGGGAATTTTTGGAGAGGAAAAATAGAAATAATTGAAATGCTTTGGTATAAATCTATAGTAGAACAACACTCAGGACATTATGGACATTTTTAGTCACTGCATCTGAACAATAATATTGTAGCATTACCCTTATCTCTACAATATCTCTCTGAAAAGTGTGAGAAAGAGAGGAAGAAAATTGAGTAACTGTCCTTGGAGGAAAAGTTTCTATGTTTTAGTCTCTAGCATACAGGGGAGAAGAAGAAATGTTCTAATAGCAGATATAAAAGTACAGTTTATGTGGTATTGCGAAATTGAATTCTGTACATGGTTGGCAATGGCTACTATTTATGAATATTCTGTTAGCCCGGTTAAAAGGTCCAGATGAAGTACAATATATGCTTTTTAATAGAAACATGAATGGGAGTATGGTGCTATATTTGTAACGAATGGAATAGAATTGAATTCTTTATTGGCCAAGTGAGATTGGACAGACAATTTGTCGTGGTGCATATGCTCTCAGTGTAGATAAAAGAAATACATTTGTCAAGAGTCAAGAATCATAAGGTACAACAGTTAATAGTCATAGGGTACAATAAGCAATCAAATCATACTAGGAAACAATAAAAATCATTAGGATACAAGCAACAAGGTTACAGTCATACAGTCATAAGTAGGAGGAGATGAGTAAAAGGAAGGATGGAAGGATTAATAGTAATAGTAATGCAGACTTAGTAATAGCTTGACAGTGTTAAGGGAAGTATTTATTTAGCAGAGTGATGGCGTTCAGGAAAAAACTGTTCCTGTGTCTACTTGTTCTGGTGTGCAATGCTCTGTAGCATTGTTTTGAGGGTAGGAGTTGAAACAGTTTATGTCCAAGATGTGAGGGGTCTATAATTCTTTTCACAGCCCCCTCGTGCAGTATACAGGCCCTCAATGATTTTTCATAGATTTTTCATAGCAGCCGCAACCAAATAATGTAAATAGACCTAGGATCACAAGGATTTTCAGAGACAGTGGGTAAGCTTCAGTGTTACTGCAATTCTTTCCATTAACCAGTTATAAAACTACTTTCTTTCAAGATAACATACATGTACAAAATAATTAAAAGGAATAAGCAGATTGGAATACATGTGTGACAATTTTGGTAACATCTTATAGATATGTGTTTTAGTAAATAGTAACTTGTGAGTAATTGTGGCCATAATAGAAACTACTATGGATGTAGAAGCCACCCCATCCATTTTGTGAGAACAACTATACCTACTGTCACAAAATGTTTAATCATTTTTTGTTAGATAAGACCTCACTGATAAGAAGCTTGTTCCAGACTGAATTCTACTGAACTCATTTGGCCATCATTCCAAACAATTGTGTTGAGATAATTAAAAGTGTTAATTATTTGAAGTGGACATAGGCAACTATACTAACTGGCACTGCTTTTGTTAAAAAAATAAACCTGTGAAAGCTAACATTTTTAATAAATTGCCAGGGGCTGAGACATTTTTAAAATTTATAATTCATTAGCATATCTTTGAGGGGAGACTTTAAAAAAAAACAATGTTGCCAAAAATTATAAATTTTGCTGATATATTTCAATAGTTTTATCTAAGAGTATTAAAGGAAACTGGGTCCCCATATACAGCCTACATTCACAGATAACATACTTGTAATTTGTACCACTATTTAATTGCAGGTCTGTTTTTTAAAAGCTGATATTTGTCACAAATGTTTAAGGCATCGCCTGATATTGCAAATAGATAATATGTGTCAAATGTTATCTACTTTTTTTCCCTTTCAGCTCTTCAGACACTTTAAAACATCATTAAATGTTTCCATTTTGTACAGATTCATTATATCATTGGATTGTGATTCTAATGTGCTAATATTTATTCGCTTTTCCCAGCCCCCAAAGTTACAAATCACAATTTTTAGTAATAAGAGTAATGTGAGAGCTACATATATGCCCATTATTCGTTGCATTTACTCATTTTCTCTTTCTTTTCAGCTTCTTAATTAAATGAATTCAAGTGAGATTTGCATAAGGCTAATGTTTACTGCGAAGACAAGCATCTACTGATAGTACTTGTATACAAACATTTCATGTTTTTCAAGAGTCTTTCCATTTCAAGCATCTGCTTCCTGTGATTACTTGCAACACTTGTGTGAAGAAGACAATTTTGTTTTTGTACCTTATTACTAAATGCTTCATAAAATTTATAATGCAGAGTAAATATTGGATATCTAAATAGGAAATGTGATAAACTGGAATGAAAATGTACATCACTTGTGTTCTTCATTTTCAATAAAGTTAATTTTACCAGGAAAGACTTTGTGTTGCTCTGCAGTGGTTGGACAGACTTCAGGTGGAAGATTGGAAGTAGTCATATGCTTTCATTAATTATTTAGCAACAGCAAATCAAATTTGTCTAATAAAAAACACATAAATGAAATACAATAACATTGAAATTTATGTCTTTTAATTCCCATGTCCTTTATAAAATTACTAATTTTAGAATTACTATTTTAAAATCAAATTGAGGTTTTTAAAGCTATATTTTAATTTTTGAATGTACAGCCAAGGGATATGTTGATTAAGTCTCTAGACTTTCCATTCACAACTAATTGGATATGTTGCCCCTTTACTCCAGAAATCTCTGGGTCATTGATTTAGAAGGGAGAAATCAAGGGGCACTTGCCTTCCTTTGATAGCCTGATCTGGCAGAGATCTGTGGCTGGATTCATTCCCATGACACCAGTAAATTAAGCATTCTAAATCTTTTATTGATATTATTATTATGGAATCACAGCCTAAGAAAGGTTTACAGTTTGCAATGGATTATAATTTTGGAACATCTTGATATTCCTTCTTTAGCAAGAAAAAGGGGAGCGACCTTGCAGGTTTCAGTAAGTGGTTAGAAAAACAATTGAGGCATCCTTGCCCTTAAGAAAAATTGGGAGCTTGAGCATCATGTTAACATTCATCTTAGTATTCACTTATTAAAGTGGCAGCAAGTTTACTCAACGATTTGATGAAGTTGACATTTCAGATTCAGTAACTTGATAAAGCTGACATTTCATACTCAGAAGTTAAATGGTGTTAGTGAAATCTGTGAAGTCTGCCCGTGTAAGCCATTTTGCACAAGAACAAGAGTAATTGGGTGAACAACTGCAGCTTGTTTCATTAGTTCATCTTCCTACTGAATATCAGAGATGGAAATGATAGTGCTGCAAAGAAGATAGACATCATATCAAAGTGAAAAATTGTAATTTTAGTGGTAAACTATACTAATCAAATAATTTAGATTTATTATTGGATTAACCCATTTAAAAAATGTTCAACCATTAAAATGTCATAGTTTATTAAGAAGTTACCAACACATTGCCTAAAATAGTCATCACAACTTTAAAAGATTTCTGTGCAAGTGCATGGATGTATTTCTAGCATTGTTAGAAATGAAATGCAGGTAGTCCTACTTAACCACTTGCTTAACGACTGTTTAAAATTATTACAGACTCACAAAAAGATACTTACAACCCCAGAGTTCGAACACAAACATTCAAAACACAGTTGCATAATTGCATTTTGGACACTTAC
The DNA here is from genome assembly GCA_009733165.1 of Naja naja. NCBI lineage: Eukaryota > Metazoa > Chordata > Lepidosauria > Squamata > Elapidae > Naja > Naja naja. Next base: position 45,656,479 of record CM019151.1, read on the forward strand.
TTGCACTAATGGCCATTTGCAGCATCCTACCATCACATGACCATAATTTTCACTGGTTTGTTTTTTTTTTTCCCAGCCAAAAAAATAGCCATATAAATTATTCACTTAATGGCTGCTCCCAAAAAAAGGTCAATAAATTGGGAAGAGTCATTTAATCACTGCCATGCTTATGATCAATTCCATATCCAATTACAGTCATAGATTGAGGACTACCTGTACTGATCTGATTGCCAACCTACCTCCCAGCCACTCACCAATCAACTGCAAAATCCTTCATGAAATATCCATTTAGCTGGAGTGGAAGAACTCATCCAATGGTTAAAAAAATACTAGATCAAGCTTTCAGAAGAAATCTTGGTAAATCCTCGATTCCTATGATATTCCAAGAAATCACTGTTTCCAACTATTACTATAATGTTCAAAACATATAGAGTATGGACATCAATAAATGCCTTCTATAATTTGATGGAAAAGAAAAACTAGATTATCTCTGTCTCTCAGGACACTATGCATTCAGTGTTTCAATAGACAGAGTCTTTTAGATTAAGGTTTATCTGGAGGCAGTAATACAAAGTCTCTAAAGATTAAGTTTAAGAAAGCTAAATATGTAATAAAAGATTAAAAAACTGGAGAGGCCAGTGGTTTTGTTGCAGAAAATTGATAGTACTCACATCAAAGGACTTGTGTAATCTTTGCTTTGTACTCTTCAAGATCTAAGCTTTATCAATCCTTATAGCTACCATGTTGGCCTTGCGACTATCACTAGAACAAATGTTCAAGATGAACCTAACCATAAGTAACTGAATTTGTTTTGTTTTGTTTTTTGGAATATATTTATTTTTTAAATTACAACCATATTGTGTGTGAATAGAGTTGTTTCCGGGTATCATTCATGTTTATTCAATTCAAAATTATTATTAATAATTTTGAATAATTAAATATTAATAATCTCTATCAGATTTATCCATTTTAAGTAATCCTCATTATATTATTCTATCATACCTGAACAAATTTAACTAGATATCATTCATATTAATCCAATTCACGCTAACATTGTTAATAATCTCTATCAAATTTATCAAATTTATATTATCCTTCTTTGAATATTTAAACATAAACAAAAATGCCTAATACCTCATCTTTATCTCTATCTTCATCTTGATCTTTCCTGTTCAATCTAAACATTATTATGTATGAACAAATTTAACTAGATACCATTCATATTAATCCAGTTCACACTAACATTATTGATAATCTCTATCCCATTAATCAAATTTATATAATTTTCATTATATTATTTAAACATACATAAAAATGCCTAACATCTGTAAACTTCTAATCTTTCTATTATTTTTATTCATTCTATAAACAATTTACGCTCTAATATTTGCCCTGTCTAATTTTATTTCTGCCTTCTTAGCTTACAATCAAGCTACTTTAATATTTAAAGGACAATTTTCCTATCCATCATCTCTTCTCTTTCGTGCTTCAATTCTTATCCATTTTTTAATTTGCCTCCCACACTCTCATCTTTATCTCTATTTTCATCTATTTTTATTTTATTCAATCTAAACATTTCTCCCATTACAATCCTGTGCTGCCAAATCTCCCAGTTATCTGCCCATATCCTAATCTCCTTATCAAAGATAACTTCCTGTCTCTCCATTTGTTAATAACAGCAATTCTGTCAAAATTATTTGCCTTTCAATTTGGGTGACATTTCTACCAAAGATTAATTTATTTTCAAACCAAAATTCAGAGACTCACACAGAAAGAGTTTTCTTAGAGATAATATGCTTAAGGCTCAAAATATTCAATATGTTCTGTTCCTAAGTAGGTAAAGGGAAAGGGCAGAAGTAGAGACAAGGACAATATGCAAAAAGTCTCTTATATCCATATGTTGAGATAAGTATTCAGGGAATAGTACTCCCAACACATCTGGAAAGAGCCAGACGAATGAAGCAAAATACAATAATAATGCCAAGAACTGTCAGCAAAATCTGCTTAGTTACTGCAGTTGAACTGCCATTGGCAAAGCAAAATGTAAGTAATTTTTAATAAAAAAGAATTCTGATTCATGAGTTTTAACAGTAACCAATGAAGAAAATGGCCAAATGGATGTAAGTAAGAAAATATTTTCCTAGGTAGAGTTCCTCACTAGTGTTGTAAGATGTGAAGAATCCACAGCACAGCAAGAATCCCCTGTGGGTCACAGTGTCAATCTACCCACTTCACTGGTAGCTATAAGGTAGAAGTGAGCTGGGTTGAATGAGTTACTAGTCTGATCCAATAGAAATATCCTGAATTCTGGTCCTACCATTTAAAACAGGGCTGTCAAGACAGCAGGCCAGATGCATTACACAGTGGCCATGCCCGCGCCCAGTTTAGCGAAGAGAGGAAAGTCCTGATACATCACTTGATGCCAACGTGACATGAGTTTGACACTCCTGATTTAAAACATAGTTTCTTCTTGAGAAAGTTGGTATGATTTTGTTTTCTTTATATTTATTTATTAAATTTCTATGATGCCCATCGCACTGATACAGCAACTCTGTACAGAATAGAAACTTTTCCATAAATGTTCTCAAGAAGGAAGAGCAATAAAGGATTTAACCTTGTAAAAAGTTGCTAGCTTGGAAGCCTGTCACTTCAAAGATGTCTTGGTTTCTCCCAGTGGCTTAGCATGAACTCTCTTTATACAATAGTTTTAGGTCACTTCCTTTCACTTAAAAAATAACAGAGCCACCTGCTAGAGGAGACAGGCATCAAGATACACCTGAACTACTATGTACATGAGTGGATGGGATAAATTTGAAGCAAAAAAAATCAAAGCTTTTTCAGATGCTATCCACATTTCACAAATAATGCATCTTCTCCTGCCACCATTAAAGTAATTTGCAAGCTTCACTCGTTAGTTTAAAGTCAGGACTGTCCTTAGGGAGGTCCAAAGAAATCAAGATGGAGCAACAACTTCAACCATAATTCTAATTTAAAGCTTATTTTATGTTTATCCTTTTCTCTTTTCTTTGCCTTTTTTCTTTTTCTCTTGTTTGTTTTACCAAATTAATACAGAATATAACCAGAGAGGGAAAAAGTGGCCACAGCTCTGAGCTCAAAATCCTGCCACTTTGTAATGTGTGTTGCAATGCTTTCATTGCATTGTTGTGGATACCAGGTGCTAAGGTGCTGGATTGGATAGTAGAAGACTTACTCTGTTTTAGGCATAAAAGCTGACTGGACAAATTTGAAGCTGTTCTCATCCCACCTCATAAGTTAATTGTGAGAAAAAATAAAAGGAGGAAGTAATATGTATACCAAGTCATGGACAGTTGACTAATCAATAATTCATGACAGAGGAATTAGCCTAGATAGAGGGAGTTAGCTTAACTCTGTTATCCACACAACGTGCTTATCTTCTTCATGACAAATTAGGTGTGTTGCCTGATTGGTACATGTGTTCTGTGATACATTGCCATGGTTTAATTAAATCACTGCTTGTAGGGTTCATGCAGCACCATGAAGTCCTTGACTATGATTGAATTATCCAAAAGACTATACTGAACTCATGGTTTAGTTTGATATGATACTAAGTTACTGTACAAATGTAGGTATGTAGAGATAGATCCCTTCACTGCTTCTGATTAAATTTGAAATTATATGTACAATGTGAGTCCTACTTTTCAGTAAGTGTGCAAAGGGTTATTTTATGAATATATTAATCTCTAAGGCACTCTAAGAATTTATTTTTGCACTGCAACAAAACAAAATTCCAAGTGTAAGATAAATGAATCAACATTATTTTCCCAGGTATCATTCTCAATGCCTGTGCTTGTTCTCTCTGATCAAAAAAAGATAGAGAAGAAGTAGTCGTAGAGGCACCATTATCAGAGAAAGCAAAGAAAAAAACAGCTTGGTAGTGATGTGTTTAGGGTTCTGTCCAGCAATGAAGTTTTAAAAAAACTATGAAAGTAGTAATTTACACATTTTCAGTTCATTCTATAATATTCTTGCACAGGAACCTACTGGCTCTCCTAGTCTTTTTGAAGAAACTGGATTTACATGGGAGAGGCATATTAATCATATGATGAATCAACATTCCTATCAATATATGACTATAATTTTTCTCTGCTTATTCTTAAAAAGATACACTGTTAAATTCTGCGCCAGGTAATGTCCCTACATAATAGTGTTATACAGATAGTCCTGCTGCGGTGTGACATTTGCATTTGTAGTCTCTTGAATGGGCTTGATACATTGGTATTTTTCCTATTTTAATTAACAATCAAGTCTCCAATGTAATGAATACCTCCGATAGCAGACTTGAAAATGTAAACATCCACTCTCAGAACCTCTGATTCAGTTACTGTCTGTCTCAGATATGTGTGTCTCATGCATATTTACAATCTACATCAATTGTTATCATGTATTCCCTTCATTTTTTTCTTCTAGAATACAGCTAATATAAAACATTAGATTCTGTAACAGGTGAGAACATTTAGCCAAATTTGGCTAAGACACATTGCCTTCAAAAACTAAACTGGGTCACCAGGAAATTCCAGGGCTGTAAACTGAATAGAGAAGTGAAAAGAAGAAGGCAGCAACCACTTAATCATTTCCATATTATTGTCAAAAAGGGCCTTGGTGGTGCAGGCTGTTAATAGCCTAGCACTTAGCTCCAGCTGCCTGTAATTATTGCAGGCTCGAATCCCACCAGGCTCAAGGTTGACTCAGCCTTCCATCCTCTTGGGGTAGGTAAAGTGAGGACCCAAGATTGTTGGGGGCAATAAGCTGACTTTGTAAAAATGCCGCTTAGTAATAAGCAGGCATATTCAATGGAAGGAAGGCTATTGCTGAGCGCATTGGGTCGTATCCCAAAAATTGTAAGCCTCCCTGAGTCTCCGGAGAAGGGCGGGATGTAAATATGAATTAAAAAACAAAAGAATATATAGATTGTCATGTCCAGTGATGGGATTCAAAAAATGTTTACTACCGGTTCTCTAGGTGCACGCTTTGTGCACACCCGCGTGCTTTGCGTGCACAGAGTGTTCTAATTTTAAGCTTGAAAACTTACTGTCAGCCCTGGTGAGTGAAACAGCTGAGGCACGGCTGATAGTCTCTGCCGTGCCTATCAGCTGAGCTACAAACAAAGGAAATATAGGGCAGGAAAGGGTGGGGATGGGTGGGCGGGGCCAACTACTGACCAGTGCTACTGGATCATTAGAACCAGTGCAAACCAACAGCATACCACCATTGGTCATGTCCCTATAGTGGCAGCCTTTTGAGACAGACTAGCCTGGAGACTAGGATTATGAATGCTAATGCTACTTTTATTATAAGTTTACAGAATCTTGCAAACCTGAATATGCTTTCTCTCCCCCCACCACCTTTATCTTTATTCTCTGTGCCAATGTACAGTATGTCATTGTACAATGCAGAAACTCCTTCTATATAGTTTAAGTCAAGTAAACAAATGCTGCACATTTGTATCCGGATTTTTTGAAAACACCTAATTTTATTGCATACATGACAGGCTCAACTCTTATAACTTTCAATATTAGACAGTTGCTGAATTCTAAACACTGTAAATTTTTACTTTAGAACTAGTCCAGAATCAGAATTTTAGAGGAAATCAGATCACACTATGCCTTCATCTTAGTAACAAATAATATAATAATAATTTAAATCAGTTTATGAAATTCTGACTGATCTCCACATTTATGGACATATCATCCCCTTGGTTTTGCATTCTCAGGTGTTTTATTATCTGATTCCCCTGGTGAATTACCATAATCTTTCAAAATCTGCATTCAGCCTTCATCAGTACAATCCATAAAGGATTTAAGTTTCCTTAGATATTGCTGAGTGTTTGAGTCACAACTTATATTTTTGTCCAGTAATTATAAAGTTAAAACTTCTTTTACTTCTTACAATACAAATACTCCAAAACATTTGGGAGATAACTCAGTACTAATATTAATAATGCCTACTAATTTATGCAGTGGACTTAAAAACAAGGAGAGACAATGCAGCGATCGGCACTTGAAGACTAACAGATAAAAATGCCTTTGAAATCCAAGCATTGAAATGCTTATCCTGTGATTCCTTGGTGCCCCAATTTACATTTGCTTTTTTTCTACAATGATATAGGGAACAGAATTGAGGACTACCTTTTGTTTCCTTGTCAGGTTCTCTGGGATATGCAAGCCATATAAGAAATGTAATTGCATTGTCAGTATTCATTAAAGTGAACTGCAGTTCTCTTTCCATCAGGAATGGAAGTACAGAGAATCATGCTGGCGTATCTAGGAAAAATTGCTTGAGTTTTTCTAACCTACAAAATGCTATTTGGGAAAGTCCTTTAGAGTTTCAGGAATGTAAGTCAAGGATTAGCTGCACCACTGGGACAACCACGGATGGTTTATGCCATAGTTTTTCCACTTATATTTTCAGATCTTGATATAGGCAGTCCTTGATTTACAAGGACAATTGAGCTCAAAATTTCCATTACTAAGTGAGACATTTGATAAGTGAAGTGATTTTGCCCCCATTTTACCACCACAATTATTAAGTGAATCACTGCAGTTGTTAACTTAGTAATACGATTGTCAAGTGAATCTAGCTTCCTCATTGACTTTTACTTTTCAAAAGATCACAAAAGGTGATCACATGATCCCAAGATACTGCAACTGTCATAAATATGAACCGGTTGCCAAGCAGCTGAATTTGGATCATATGACCATGGGAATACTGTAACAATCATAAGTGTAAAAAATGGTCATAAGTCACTTTTTTCAGTGCTGCTGTAACTTTGAACACTCACTAAACAAACTGTTGTAAGTTACCTGTACTTTGTGATCTCCTCTAATACTTTGTCTTATACTCTACTATCTCCTGGATTTACCATATTACTTATCCACACTTTCCTTCTTTTCAATAACATCTAATTGTGGTCTATTATGAGCCAAGACTTTATTCGTTTGCATTTGGAAGTTCCACAATATTTTAATCTGTTCATTTTCAATGACATTTTCAACTATATGTTCCCATCAGTTTTTTTTTGTTACTGGCCCATGATCATTTTTACAAATGTTAAAATGACAGGGAATCATTTGGTAACTGTGTTATGTCATTGTTCATATTCAGTTTGCACAATCTTCTTGCATCAGCCAAGTATATGGACAACTGGTTTTTTTCTGCTTGTTTGCATAATCTGCACTTTGAATCATTTGATGATTCATTTGATGATTCATTTGATGATTTGACTGCAAGAGCTAATTGTTTATAAACGTAGATGGGGTGAAGGGTCACTAAATTTGTTGACACTTTTTGCGATGAAAGATGGAAGTTAGTTTTTACATATTTATTTTTCTTTAATATATTCTTATTTTTGATTTTTTTCCTTTTCCTTGAAGTGTTTATACTTTTTTTCTATTCCTTTTTCTTTAAGATTAGTTTCCAAGTAACATTATAACAGTATAATCCAAATTCTTAATCAAAATTATGTATACTACATATATAAAGATACATAGAAAGTCTATTAATTTGTATATCTTAAGGTGTATACCTAGGCAAATAAATAATGTCTGTTTTTAGAGCTATTTAGTAACAGAGATAACTTGGATCTAGGTAAACTGAACTGTGAAGAGAGCATGAGAAATGTACTGGCTTTTTTTATTCCTGTCTCAAAATGTCACCTTATTCTGCTACCACTGTCTTTTTGAGCATCCAAGCCATAAGTCGAATTTTCATGGTTTGCTGCATCTATGAGAGTTAAGTCAAACACCTGTAGTTCTCAGCACAGAGATGTCATTAATGTCAACAACCAACAACCACTCAGCTTCAAGACCATGAAGCAAAGAGTCCATTGAAAGTTAGGAAAATATGGTTGACATAAGAAGAAACTGCACCTTTACACTGACAATGGGCAAACATATCTTTCATGTGGCTTCATACTAGCTGTAATAAGTTGTAACTTTATCTAGTTCTGCCATGGCAAGGTGAACATCTTTGATACATCTCCCAAGTCAGAACCCAGATATATAGGCAAACCATATAAAGTTATGGATTTGGGAGGCTGACAGTACTCTGTGAGCACTGGATCAAATCTAGCACTAATTAAGAGGTATGATTTTAAAAATTAAAATAATAAGATGGGCAAAGTAGATAGTTTTGAGTCGATTTGCTCTTTTGCTCCACTCCTCACTACTTGACAAACCCTTAAAGATTAAAAACATTAATTGGGCTCCTATAAAGGATATTTGGAAGAAAGATCTTTAACCTCAGAGCAAAAGATGAAACTAGCAATTTTTAGACTTTTCAGTTCCAAGGATATTTTACTGAGAAAGGCCTTAAATGGCTTCTATTGGATCCCTCTGTGTTTCATAATGAGATTACAGATTCCTGTTTAATATACAGCAGTGGTGGTATTCAGCTGGTTTGCACCAGTTCGGGCAAACTGGTAGCAAGGATTTGGCTGGCCACATCCCTGACCTGGTCATCCCTCCCCTCCCCACCCAGTCAGTCATTATTGTGCATGCGCAACATCACGCGTATGCCTGACATTGTTGACTGTGTTCTTCCCTGCCCAGTCACTCCTTAAGTTGTTTCTTTTTTTTTCCTTCCCAACAATCAGTTGTTCCTATGATCAGCTGTGCCGGGATTCCCCTCTCTGTCTTACTGCTTCATCCAGTAGGCTTCCCTGAGGCCCAGGAAGATAAAAAAGGAGGGGGAGCACAGCAACCCCCACCCATTTTTGCCTTCCTGGGCCCCAGGGAAGCTTCCTTGGAGCCAAAATGCCCCCCTGGAGGCTTCCCTGAGGCTCAGGAGGCCCCAAATCAGAATGCAGGGTCTGCATGTGCCCCATATGCTAAGGTTTTTTTTTTTCCTCAGCCTCAGGGAAGCTTTCTGGGAGCAAAAACACCCCCCAGGAGGCTTGCCTAAGGCCTAGAAGGCCCAAAAAATGGAGGGCTGGTACAAAAAAAGCCATGCCCACCCAGTCACATGCCACACCCACCTAACCACACCCACTTAGCCATGCCCACAGAACCAGTAGTAAAAAAAAATGAATCCCATCACTGCTATACAGATAATCCTCAGTTAATGACTATTTGTTTAGCAGTTGTTTGAAGTTACAACAGCACTGATCAAATGCTGGTTATGACTGTTCCTTGGCATTCCAGCTGCCCTCTATCCCCACAGTCATGTGATTATGATCTGGACACAGTCACTGGCCTTCACTTATGACAATTGCAGTGTCCTGCAGTCATGTGGTTTTGATTTGAGACCATCCTTGCCAGCTTCTCCAAACAATTTCTCAATTTTTGAGTAGGAAAAGCTGGGCAGGAAAGTTTACAAGTTGCTTTGGTAAATATGCCCCACCCATGCATCCTCTCCAAGTCTTGCTGCACTCATGTCATACTTCCATACCATTCATGTACCCTTTCCCACCTGACAGCAACTACCCTAAGCCCTGCTGTGCCTGTTCCATAGCTTTCCCATCATTTATGCACACTGTCCTAGCCAGTAGCAGCCATTTATCTCCCTGCCAGCTAGTTTGCAAGGAACTTAGGACTTGCAATTTCCTGCTAGTTTCTCCACGGACTTTGATTGTTGGAATCCTGGAGGAAGTTATGAAGAGATGCTTATTTAATAACTTGCAACCTTGACTAATTACAGCAACAGGGTTTGCTGTTACTAAGGATGCAAACACCTGATGTTGTGCTTAATGATTTTATTGCTTAGCAATAGAAACTCCAATCCCAACTGTCATCAAAACTTGAGGACTAGATGTGAGGAGTAAAGAGAATGACCTTGAAGGAAAGAAAGATGATCCTTCACCAAAACAACACATTGTTGTTCTTCAATTGCTGTTGTCCATCTGGTACAATCTTTCAGAGTGGGTGTACTTCAGATCCTCTCTATTAACTTTTATCATCTTATGGAATCGAACAATTGTCCCTTTTCTGATATGGCTCCTGGACTCTGGAATAGCATCCTCTTGAAATGTGTTTGGCATGGGGTTTCAAAAAACCCTCAAGACCAGTTTTATTTCAGCCCTGTGGTTAATGTGTTGTGCCTCCAGCCTTTATGGTTCTTTGATATTATGATAGTTGCTTTCATCTGTGTTGCTGTATATTTTGTAACTATGTTTTTGGGTTTTGTAAGCTGCCCTGAGTCTATCATAGTGGTTGGCTATAACAGACTTCAATAAATAAATAATAATAAAGAAAATGTTGCTTGAGTCCTAATTATGTGGAAGAATTACAAAAATGGCTTAGATAGATTTTCATCCTAATTCACATGAAAAAGGGAGGAGGGGAAATACCTTCAGAATTTCAAGGTCATGCTATTATAGCCAATTTAAATAAAAGTAGTTTTTAGTCTTCTTTCTTCTGCTCTTATTTACTTATAAGAATTTGAAAGTGAATAAATTTTTAATTAAGGGAAGGTTACTTACCTTTTCTTACTTATGTGCATTGAATGAACTTTTGAAGTATCCCAAGTTTTTCCATGTCAATGACCTGAGCTACCTGTTAATTATGTTTTGGATTGATGATCCTATGTTTATAAGTAAGAAATGATATCCATAAAACTGATTTTTAAGAATAGATGGACTCTTTTAATGCAAAGAGAGATTCCGTCACTGAACTAAGAGCACAGTAATTTGAATGCTCTATTACCGGTAATAATCGGTAATGTGTCAAAATGATATAAGCTTGGATGAAGCAGTTTAAGTCTACAATAGCCATCAACTTACAATCACAACTAAGCCCAAAATTTCTGTTGCTAAATGAGTTTTGCTCCATTTTATAACCTTTTTGTCACAGTTATTATATGAACTACTGTAATTGTTAAGAAAACCATGAGGTCATTAAATGAATATAGCTTTTCCCATTTGTTTGTTGAATGCTGTCTGGGAAGGTTACAGTAATGATCACATGACCCAGGACAGTGCAATTGTTATAAATTCATCGCAGCTATCAAGTGCCTGAATTTTGATCATGTGACCATGGGGATGCTACAAAAAAATACAACAGTCATGAGTCATTTTTTTTCAGTGCCACTGTAACTTTGAACAGTCACTAAATGGTTGTGCATGGCATGGTTGTGAGGGTTATCTGTATTCATAAAGCATTTACATATTATGTCAATGCTATATAAGTACTATAAAATAGTTATGTATATTTTAACTGATGAGTCTAAATGCTGTGCATCTATAGATAAGCTCATTATGATGCTAATATCAGTAGCAATACAGTGACTCATTGACCTCATAAGTAAACCAAATTTTTTAATGATTATTTTTGAAACTTACCAAACTTTATCTTCATCTGATTTAATTTTCATTGTAAAGTAGTACTAGTCATTTATCATCATGTTGATAGCCTTTAATTTTATCTTTACGTGTAACAATATCATGCACATCAGCAAATTCCATTTCCAAATGTCAAAATGTATATTCCCAGTAGGCATCTGAACCCCGATATAAAATTTCCAGAAATGTTTAAGCAATAGAGAAAACTGTTTTTAAAATTTTATCAGGAAAAAAAAACAGCACCTTTAGGAAGAATGAAATATATGTAGCCTTTTTATTTAATGCTCCCCACTTTGTTACTCTATAAAATATATTTTGTTTCTTGTATTATCCAATTCCAATTATTCTTAAATCTGTCATTTTGGACAAGTTCTTCATTCTTCTCTAATAAATGGCTTTAACCGTCCTTGTCTGTCACATTTTCAGGCTGCAGGAAAGTGGGAGCAGATCCACCATCCCCTAGATCAAAAGTTGACAAGAAGTAGCAGATCCTTCTTTTTCTGTAAAAAATGTCAGTGCATCCTGCAGAAAATAAGTACTTGTTGCCATTGCATTTGAGAGTTGTTCTCAGAACATTAAGTACAAAAATATTCTTTGTAAAGTATATAGTAGGACAAATATTTGAATTGGACAATTGAGTGAAGGTTGAGTCAACTAATTCAATTATTTGACTTTACTTTCAGAATAAAATATCTTAAACTAATTAGCACATTGATTAATGCTCTTTCTTTTTTAAAAAAAAATCAGACCTAATTCTATGATTTTATAGTTTGCAAACCTGAACAAATATATTTGGGCAAAAATAAAATTAGTTCCACTGAGTTGAAAGTCTAAAACAGATTGGATCCATTTTTAAAGATGGTTAGGAAATTTGAATTGGATAGACGCTTATTTATACATGTCTACCAAACAACATTACATGCTCAGTTTTAAAGTATAATTTTTCAGGATTAACTACCACTATCTGAACACTTTACAAAACCAATTTATTATTTAAAATATTGGGATTACAGAATACCCTCCAATAAAATGTATTTATTTATTTGTACCCTGCTTATTATTTTTACAAATAACTCAAGGCAGGGAACATATCCTTCTTCTTCCCATTTCCCCACTACAATGATGCTGATGGATTGGGGTGAGAGAGAATGACTGGCCCCAAATCCATTAGCTGGCTTTCATAGCTAAGGCGGGACCTGGATTTATGGTCTCCTGCTTTCTAGCCTGGTGCCTCCACCTCTAAACCAAAGTGGTTCACACTTAACTGCTAAGCCAATAAAATAGACATTAACAACTAAAACCAACCAATTTAACAACCTTTCAAATCAAGAGCTACCACCTACAAAATGATCCACCTACATCTTTAAGGAATACAAAACAGGTATTAAAATGCCAACTTTATTAAGAAAAAAGAGGAATAACAAAACCCTATACAAGTAGTCTTCAATTTACAGCAGTTCATTTAATGACATTTTAAACTTACAATGGAATTGAAAAAAGTGACTTATGACTTTTGGTAAGTGACTCACACTTACAATGTTGTATGGTCATATAATCAAAATTCAGATGCTTGACAATTGACTCATATTTATGACGGTTGGAATGTCTTGGGACCTGACGAGCAAAGTCAACGGGGAAGCCAGATTTACTTAGCTAATAATTTAATGACTATATTTACTTAGTTAGTAACTATATTATTAACTTAAGAACTGCAATGATTCACTTAACAATTGTGGCAAGAAAGGTTGTAAAATGGAGAAAAACTCAAACACTGTCTCACTTAGTGACAGAAATTTTGGGCTAAATTGTGGACTTAACATTGAGGACTACCTGTACTGACATACAGGTAAAATGGAATTCTACCTTTTTAAAGACTATCAATATTACTCAGAGGCAAATAGCAGGAAAAAGCTAATTCCCGAGTTGCAGTGCCAGGTCTCTTACCAATTTGGTTTTAAAGTGGGGAACAGAAGACCAGCAGAGAAGAATGTCAACAGCTACCAAGAAGAGTAGGAATAATTAAAAAGTGTAGGTACAGATCAAGGAGTCAAGATACCTTTTTTATAAACTTCAGTAGCAAAAGGTGTTGGACTGAATGCCACATTTCTGCTTCTACTAAGCTAGAGGTGTCAAACTCAAGGCCTAGAGGCTGGATCCAGCCCTGGAGGTGCTTAGATATGGCCTGAGGGGCCACCCTGGAAATAAGGAAGGACCGGCTGTAGTGGTGGGATTCAATATTTTTTACTACCAGTTCTGTGGGTGTACCTAGGTGGGTGTAGCTAGGTGGGCATGGCTAGGTGGGCATGGCCAGGTGGTCATGTGACTGGATGGGCATGATTATGTGGGTTTTTTTCCTTTCGCAGCACCACCCTTCCAGCATCCTGTTTTTTGGCTCTTGGGCTTCAGTGAAGCCTCCTGAGAACAAAAATGGGGCACAGAAGGCTTCGAAGCACTCCCCCTGTGCCCCATTTTTTGCCTACTGGGCCAAAAGGAAGCCTCCTCATGAGATAATTACAACAGCGAGGGGGGATCAGCTGTGCTGCATAATTTAGATTAGCTAGAAAGCAAGAAATCCAATGATTTCCTGCTTTCTAACTAATGTAAATCACATGGCATAGCCAATCATTGGAAATACCAGTTTGGCAGAATCAGTAGCATTTCTTTTACTACTAGTTTGGCCAATAGCAATTTTTACTACCGTTTTCGCAAACCAGTCCAAACCAGTCCAAACTGGTAGAATACTACCACTGACCAGCTAATGGTGCGTCTGCCAACAAAAATGGCTTGGAGGTATTGTGCCAAGCTCCATTTTTGCTAGCAGAGGGTTTCAGGAGGCCGTCCCAGCCGAAAACGGAGCTCAGGAGTCTATTTTCATTGGCAGAGTGCTTGGGCCACCACAACTACCACCCAATACAAGTGATGTCATGCTATCCATGCCCACCCCGAGGTTCAACACAATCCTGATGCAGCCCCCAATCAAATTGAGTTTGACACCCCTGAACTAAGCCATAGCTGCATTATTCATTCTCCCATGCATTTCGTGTCTACTATCTCCAAGGTCACAGATTTAAATTTAGATCCTCAAAGAATGAATTCAGTAGCTTTGCAGAGCACTCTAGTAGCTCCCCTCTAGCCTTATGGATGCTGTGTTTGAATTGGCTTGTTTTAATGTAGTAGGAAGCTGCTAACTCATCTTCTGGATTCCTGAGGCTGAAATTCTATTCCTCAGCGATAAGCAATGAAGTAGCCTCCAAGTGTTTTGAAGGCCAACTTCCACAAGCTCTTGTCATTTGAGATGTAGGATGGAGTTGAGATCAAAAATATCCGGAGGGCATAGGCTGCTTTCCCTTACTATTCCCACTTATCTAGAAATAAGACCCATTAGCTCCACAGGGAGAACTACTGAGGATACACACTGAAGTTTGCATGGTGAATACTCTATATAAAATCATAGAGAAGGAGTATGTGAGAATTTAGGAAGAAAATTCTTGCTGGAAAAACTGGAGAGATATGCAAATATACTGCTTGCAATCATCCTAACCTTCTGACAATATTAGATAAATTAAATGAGTCTGATAAAATATTCTGAAACACTAATCAGTAGACATGGCTATAATCTTAATGAATATGTGGATGTGGGATAAAAAAAAATCTGGGAAAGGTGGAAAATAGCCTGGGTTTTACATAAGCTATTTCATATCCTAGATTACAAAATACTTCAATGTTTTTTCTCCTGAAAGTTCACACCCCAAATTGCAGTTTTGCTTTCTGTCCATCTGTATTTTTTTAATGAAATGACAACTTTTCCTAAATTCACTTCCTTGAATCTCAAGAACGGATCTGGCTTCAGGTTTTTTGTTACCAGCAGCTAACCCTCCAAATGAAATAAAATTTGTGCAACTATATTTTTATCTTTTCAGGTCATCATTTTCATTAAAAATCTTGTTTCTTCTTTTCTTCTTTCTTCTTTGTATTACTTCTTTCCAGAAGCTACTATCTAATTCATATGTTTTCATACTGCCTGTTAATTCATGTGTTCAGATCAACCAGGAATTAAGCTGAAGGACAATGACAATTAATTGTCAACCATATTCTAAATCCCACATTTATAAGAGTTTTGTTAGCATTAAAGTGACATTGAGAGTGTATGAGTTTTTAGCCAATGTTTATGGATATGGCTTTTATAGGTTTCTTTTTAACGTATCAAAAAAAGCTTACATTTTGTATTCCTAATTAAAAAGGAAAAGAAAGAATATAGAATATCTTCCTCCAGAGGCAAAATGCCTCTGGCAAGTGATGATAATCCTACATCTCTACGAAAGAGATGGTTGCAAAAACCTTAATATAACTTGTGTTATCATTCTACTAAATGCTTTTAGGAAATCACCACTTTGTGGTCTCCTGTCAAGAGACTTCAAATTCTGTTTAATAAAAATATTCATTTGTATTTGAGAACTAATTAAAACAGATTCTTGTAATGAGAAAGGACATGGAAATTCTCATTTTTTTCTCCCAACCTCTCACATATATGCTTCTATCTCTAGAGCTCTATTCTAGTCATTCGTGTTCTTTTTCCTTAGGCAAAAGAAAGCATCCTAATTATTACTGATGAGACTTACCTGGCAGAGTTGTCTCTGGTCTCTTCTCCTTGTAAATAAATAGCAAGTGATCAAGAAAATATTACTTTGATTTAGAGATTTGCTAGAATATATGATTGGCTGAATTCAGTAAAATCTGTATCTTTCATATGCGACTGCAGAATTAATTCTTTATATACATTTTTGTCACATGAATAATATTTCTTACAGAAATATTGGGGCAACCCATTGCTTATGTTATTTTTGTTATATGTAAGTTACTCTGTAAGACCTCAGGTTAACTTCATGCTTGATCAGAGATCTGAATCACTGAGTTTTGATGGATATATTTTCCATCCCAGTCATAAATGCAGGAAATTTATGGATATAGTATCTACAACTTCTGCTTAAAGACTCTAGAATGTAAGGTGATTTCTGTTTTTCTTCTGCTTCTCCAAAATAAATGTAAACAATTTTTGCTTGATTGGTAATTAAATTATCATGCTTTGTTTATTCACTGTCCGCATAATGTAATTATCATTGCCATTGTATATTTTTACAATATGCTCCTGTCTATTTCTATCTTACTACTTTCTTACTACACTCTAAGGAAACAGAAAGTCTATCATTTTCCAGAAGATTGAGACAATACAATTTCCAGGAGTGTAAATCCTTGCTTTAGAATAAAGCATGGATCAATTTTTACCATTAAAATGAATTGTTGTTATCAATAGTAGTAGGAGTAATAATATTGAAGGTTCTGCAAATCATTAAAAGAGAGATATGCATTATCTGCCTGTCTTTTTATGAAAGATTAATATTAAAAAAGGAAAGAAAAGTATAAACTTGCTAAGAAGAGGAAAGACAAAAAACTCCAACAATTTCATGATTTATGAATTGCAAATCGGATGGTGAATCTTGAAGGTACACTTCCTCCATATTTACTTTGCTTGCCTTTATTTGTTTTCCTTGCTGGCCTCTGGCCATAATACAGATTTGATCTGATCCAATTATTTTAATACTAATGATAATTAATGTGAGAGATGCTGCAAAATTATTGGTTGGGTTAGATGGTAATTTGAATTTGCATGGTTAGATCTCCCTCCCTCCCTATCCTAGTATATAAGATTCAATAGAAGATAAAGGTGTAATTAAAAGTAGACATATACACATTTGTGGATTCTTTAGCTCAGAAAAAAGACACCCAGAGCATTAGTGATAGTAATGTAAATGGAGTTATTACCTACTTATTCCAAACCTAAAGTCATATTGCACTCATCAGCATCAGGAGGTGGATGTTTCCCACATTCTCTACTGCATAGTTAATAGCCCTACTGATCCCTTTGGACCAATTAAATCTTCTGTTTACATTTCCAAGTTGCTCCCTAGTTTGGCATTACTCACTACATTACTACAATCATGCCACTACTCTTCTAAATTATTGTTCATTTGTTCTTTGGAAATTATAAATCTAGACACTTGTTGTCCATTACTCATTACTCAACCAAGTTCATTCCACAGGTTTTTTTTGTTTTTGTTTATTTGAAAATATGTGGAGAAAATGGAGCTAGATTATATCATGAACTGCTGTGCAGATACAGCAGATGTTTGGATCTCATACAAGTTATTTTAGCATCATAAAAGTGTTTGAAAACCAAGGTGCAAAACATCCCAATAGGGTGGGAGAAAATTGTGTTGTTTGAACAAATTTTTTACAAAGGTTAGACATTGACCAAGTTTGCACATTTGGATCATTCTGTAGCTTTAAATTTTCACAATTGGAGCATCTTTAAACAGGCACATGTCCAAGTGTACACTATTCTAAAAATATCCAACCTCTTTGTGGTTTTCCTATCTCTTTGCCAACTTCTGTTTATTTTAGTCTAGTTTATTCCACTTTTTAGCCTGCAGTCCTTAACCCTGACATAACTAATTCTTCCCACTGATGGAGAGGTATCTCCAGTAGGGGATGAACCAGCTTTGCCAAGATGCCTTGGCCACCTAACACAACACTGAAGATAGCAATAAAAGAACTATTTTTAAGAAGTGCAAACTTATGTTAGGCTCCTGGTAAACCCAAGGATCAAAGATGGCAAAGCACAAGTCTGTGGCAGCCAGAAAAAATAACTGTAAAAGTAATATGTATGGAAATGATTTTGCTGTTCTCTCCTCATTTCTTCTATCTCTGCCCTAAAAAATGTAATAGGAGAATATTTGACAAATGTGTAGTGTTACTCTCCTGTTTGAGCACAGGGTTGGACTAGATGACCTGCAAGGTCCCTTTCAACTCTGATATTCTATATATCTAATTTCTATATAAATAATATCTCTCAAAGGTCTTTCATTCCTACATATTCTGCCAACAAGTGAAATAGCTTTAGGAACTAACTTTTTCCTATGGATTTTTTTTAAATGTACCTTGAATCTCCAAGCAGTTCAGAATAAATAAAGGTGTTATCAAATCTTGAGTCAAAACCACAAATTGAATGATGTCTATTTGTATCTCAAATCTCCAATTTAAATTGAATCAGGGAAGATTGTCACAAGCCTGTTAATTACATCCTTCATTCTGTAGCTATTGACTATCTTGATAACCAAACAGCTAGGCTTTCTTTCATTTGGTGTAACAATTGCAAAAAAGGAATTAGGAAAATAATCCTGTAAATGGAATGTAAGCAGTATAGTAATCCTGGGGAGAGAATCTGCAACAACCTATATTATATATAATTTATAACAGTGGGAAAGCACTGTTTGTCATAGAGATTGTCCATATAAAAATGTAAAAGACATCAATATGTTAATTATTTCTTAAAATGGATTTACAAAACTCAGAAAAACTAGCTTTTTTTGTATCTACACTTAAAGCAAGCAAAGAATTCTGATCCTTTTCCATTTGTTTTTCAGATACTAATCTGAAAACAAAATGCATATGTCTGAATACAATGATTTTGCACATAATATTCAGAAATATATTCCAGTTAGAAGCATTAATCCGGAAGGAAGGGAGGTTAACCTGGAAAAAATTATGGAACCAAAAATTATATCAGAGAATGTTAATTTTAACCAACATGTTTTAAATAATCAATAGAATTAAGAAAAAACTAAATGAAAATATATATAGATTGTGCTTGTCTGATATTTCTTGAAGTATCAGTTAAAAAACTGATCAGGCAAGAATACTGTCTCATTAATAAAATATATTGATTTGTATATCCCAAATCAAGCCTTGTGCATGAACTGAACATTTTCAAATATCTTTTACAAAATACACAGAATTCTACATCTAATATTATAGGATTCATCAGCTGGAAGGTTGAACATGGTTCCCTGACAACTAACGTTTCGAAAGTATTATGGCAGCATAGAGTAGAATAAATGCAGATTAACGTAAATGTCTTGGAAAAGAGCAATGTTAAAAAACCTGAATTTTATATTAAGAAATTGTTTCCTTTTTAGTTACATTGTCACAGCACATTTAAAAATCTATTAATCAATTTTTAAAAAATTGTCACTACAATGTCATGTGACTCTGTGTATGTGTATATTGGTGTGATGATTAAAAAGAGTTGTGGCTGCTTTTTAGCATTCTTGTTTAAAACTACTGCTGCTATCATTCATCTTCTACTCCATGTTTGCTTTGGGCTTCTTAGTCTGCACCTGTTGAACTGGCTTCATTGTAAAGGGGACAGTGATATATCAAGGATATTAATCTGCCACAGATCTAGCTGCCACAATTTGCTTTTCACATATTAAATATCCGGAATGTCCCCCTTAACCTGCCCTGTTCCTCCAGTTTCACAGTTGTGTGGCTTTACTAAAAGGACATTTTGCTTTCACTGTGGAGGGAAATATAGTAAGATCTATGGAAAAGCTGTCGACTAAGAATAACAAATTACTGAGACAGGCAAAGCCAGGTTAACCCAAGATGTCTGAATTTCCTGAGTTTGATTGTAGGCCAATTACGCTGCCGTCTTTACTCTATAAAAATGTCTGCCTGATTGTTAAGATGATTTCTGGTATTTATTATTAGAGCCAACAAAAGTATTGGAACACAATTCTGCATTTTCATTAATCTTGTTTGTAATGAATATGTTTGGCTGAGGCATTGTTCTCACATTTGGTTTTTTTTCTCATATTTGGTATTTTTTGCTCACATTTGAGATTTCCCCCTCCCTCATATTTCAGATTTTTTTCATTTGTGTGGAAACATAACTTTCACTGTTTTTCAGAGTGTCGTGAACACGTTTCCTTTATTCTCATTAGTTTTTCCTTCTTTCTGCTTTCTGCTATGTTGTGTCCGAGTAGTTGTTTCAATTCTGTAATTCACAATTATAATGGCATTATAGTGATACATTGACAAAGCAATGACAAATGTATTTATAAAATTGTCTTTCTGTGCACCAGGGTGCTAACAAAATTGTAAAATAGTAATAGAAGAATATAAAATTGATGCAGCACAATTCTGAGATAATTAAGTTGTGTCAGAATCAGAAATCGGTCAAAAAATATTAGAGAGCCAGCTAGGCCTAGTGATTAAGACACTAGACTAGAAACTAGGAGTCTGTGAATTCTAGTCTACCTCACAGGAGTGGTTGTTGTGGGGAAAACGGAAAAAAAGAAAGAATATTAGAAAGGTTTGCTTCCTTAAGTTACTTGGGAAAATAATAAAGGCAAGATAAAAAAAAATTATAAAATATTCTTTTTTCAAAATAAAATTAAGAGCTTGGCCAAAGATGAAGCCATATACGGTAGAACTGCACCAATTAAAAACGGGGCCAAGTTGGATTAAGCCAAACATCTCCATTTGCTATCGTGGTTCAAAATATTCTGAGGAATTCTGTTTTCCATATGAATTTCAGGTCAGCATGTTGAATAGAAATGGCAGTACTGCATGCCATATAGCATTATTCTCTTTCTTCTCTTTTTCCATTCTTTTTTTAAGAGTGTAATTTGTTAATTCTTCATGTAATGCCATAGAAACCTGGAGGGGGAAGAGAGATTACTGAACACATGTGTTAACAAAACTCTTCTCAAAGCTGAGTATTCTCTGCAATTCTTAACTGCTGGTTTTTGGACATCTGCAGTAATGGAAAAGGTCACAAGGATGGGAGGAGATGGCCATGGAGGAGAAGACAAATGTGTAAGGTACAATTGCTATTGCTTCAATCACATTTTTTGTTGTGATTTCAGCCTTTTTGTTTCAGGCTCAATTTTTTCAAGCAACCAAACCATCTTTTTTGATCAAGGTGTCATCTTCATTCCCATTCTTGGTTTCATCCATGTTTGGATGATCCTGAATGAACCAACTTTCCATGTTTCTGCTTTCTCATTGCTTCCTTTTCTTCAGTCATTCATGACATTGCTTAATATCTTGTTTACAAAGGCAATAATTTAATTTCCCAATAGTTTTCTTAGCCCCTCCTGCTTATTACCATTTAATTAAATTAATCTCTTTACCTTACATTTTTTGTAGGTTAATTTGTCAACAGAATATAATATAATATAATATAATATAATATAATATAATATAATATAATATAATATATAACATGTGGAATTTTATTGTGCAAATGAGTTCCCCTCATTTGATATTGGCAATAATGAAGTGTGTGTTGGAATTTAAAATGCTGTGTGATCAATTAAATGGGAGAGTAGCCTTTCATTTCTCAGACTGAGCCTGTGATGACCTGGGGCACAAAGGCAACACAGTCAAATAATCAGTAGGAGTCCCTTTATTAGCTCCAACTTTGCCCCCAGTGTCCTGGTTACCTTCTGGCTGGAGAAAAACTCTCCCAGGAACAGCCTTTGGCTGCAGAGAATCAAGTCCAAAATGTGGTCAACAAAAACTATAACTATAAGTCCAACCAAGGCAAAATGAGGTAAGTAGTCTGACAGGGCAGGAGCAAGAAGTCCAGATGTGAAGGGACGGAAATAACTCAACACGATTGGGAAGACACCAGGAACACAGATAAGCAAAGTCAACGCAAGATAAACTCATATTTGTTCCCAGCAGCTGCCGCACTCAGCATGCATTTCTTTTAAACTCTCATTCTCAGGTGTGGCTTATGAAGGGAATCAGGGCCCTTTTCTCCCCTGTAAGCTATGCAACCCACGTTGCTCTCTTCTCTGTTCCTTCCAGCGTGCCCTAGGATGAAGAAGGTTTGGGCCTGGGTCTTCCTTTGAACTCCCTCTCCCTTGTTCTACCTCTTCCCTGCTCTGCCCAGCCAGACTTGCCCTTCCCCAGTTTCTTCCACAGCCAACAGAGCCGCACTCCCACTCCCTGTCAGCTGTTCATTTTCCTCCTCAGATTCAGACTCCAACAGGGGTATGACAGAGCCTTTTTTGTGCAGATTTTCCATAGATGTTAGCTTGCTACTTGTGTTGGAGAGCTGCTACTTGATTACCTGCCAGCAACTATTTCTCCAGCCAGACCTCATTTTCTGAATGAGAAAAGAAGAAGAAACACTTTCATTTGTTTCCTTCCCTATTCAATAGAATGTTGGACAAAATTATGTAAAAAAAGGCTTGGACAGCATAAGCTGGATAACTTCCAAAATGGAAGTGCACGAATTTGGAGTGGGTGAAGCTGGAAAAGAGAATGAGTTTGAAAACAGACCAGGTCCATCTAAGAGCTGCTCACAGCTCAGCAGTGGTTCAAATGTTGGCAACTATTCTACAGTCCTCCCTTATTCTCAATAATATGAGCAGGACTATTGTGATGGAGATGAAGAATCCAGGCTTCTACATGCTTTCCTGTGGAAAATGAAGAAGATGTGGAACAGTGGCAACATGCAGGAACTATTACATGTAGTTCTTGACTTACAATGATTCATTTAGTGACACTTCAAATTCAAAGTTCAAAGTTCCTGAAAAAATTGACTTATGACCATTTTTCACACTTAAGACCATTGCAGCATTGCCATGGTCATGTGATCAAAATTCAAACCCTTGGCAACTGTACTTATGATGGCTGCTGGGGTCATATGATCACTGTTTATGACCTTCTGAAAAAGAAAGTCAATGGGGAAACCAGACTCACTTAACAACCATGTTACTAAACATCTGCAATGATCCACATAGCAACTATGGAAAGGAAGTGGGTTAATTGTAAAGTGGGTCAAAGCTTAATCAAAATTGTCTTACTGAGCAAAAGATGTGTTCGGCTCAGTTATGTTCATAAATCAAGGACTACCTGTACTTAGACAATCAGGTCTACAGCATTATTTAAAACCTGGTGATATATGATAATATTTGGAAGAGGTTCAGGTAGATGCCTCTGTAACTCCATTAAAGGTAAAGCAAAATTACAAAATTGTTCTTGATTCTGTTATTATAGCTAATGCCAATGAATATACAAGTAGTTTCAACCTTTCTGTGAAGTGGTTTTCCGTTATCTGGTCTATCTAATGGGATTATAATTTCCTACTTTTTGTTTATTCATGTTTAATCATTGATAGAGAAGCAACATGCACTCAAAATTCAGGATGGATTAACAATGATGTAACCACAAATGGATTAGAGGCAGATCAGGGCATTTTATATACTGAAATCTAGCCTTACAGCATATTGAACTGCCCTGTAGTAGGCTAAGGATTACTATTTAAAATTAATTAATCATTTAATTAATTCTTTCTTTCATGCATTCATTCACTCATTCATACACTAAATTTAGAAACTGCCCTATTAGATGATTCTTGCTTGCTTTTTATTTTTATCACCTGTCAACAGTTTCATGAAGTTCTGAGTATCCCAACAATTCAACTTCTGTTAAAGATGGGACATTACTGTTGATTGACTAAGGCAAGGATTCAATACGCAAACAAAGTCATTGAAAACTGTTAAATATGTAGTTGATGTCTTGTTGGATTAAATCGGGGTGGGATTCATATTTTTTAACAACCGGTTCTGTGGGTGTGGCTTAATTTGTGGGTGTGGCTTGGTGGTCATGTGTGGGTGGGTGTGGCTTGCTGGCTGGGCATGGCTTGGTGATCATGTGACCTGGTAGGCATGGTTTGGTGGTCACGTGACTGGGTAGGTGTGGCCATGTGACTGGCAAACCAAATACAAGTGATCCTTGTTTAATGGCTGGTTGCTTAGCAAGTGTTTTAATTTATGACTGACCTCCCCAGAGCTACTTGACTTGTATTTGGAGTTTTATTAGCCATGCACACACACATACACACACACACTCCCTTCTAACCCTGCTATTCTATGATTCTGTAAAGATCTCCTGCTGGAGCCAGGGGTTGGACTAGAACATGACCTTCAAGATCCCTTCCAGGCCAGCCCTAGATTTCTGTGCTGTTTCAAAAAGTTCTAAGCAAGGGTTTGTGTCCTTTGTGTCCTTTTTCCCCCTCCATCCTTCCATCTATCCATTCATATATCTCATTCACTTTCTCCTCCCTCCCTTTCTTTCTCTTTCTTTCTCCTTTTCTTCTTTCTTTTTTCTTTTCTTTCTCTCTTCTCTTCTCTTTTCTCTTTTTCTCTTTCTCTTTCTCTCTCTCTCTCTTTTTCTTTCTTTTCTCTCTCTTTCTTTTCTCTTTTTTTCTCTCTCTCTCTCTCTTTCTCTCTCCTCTCCTCCCTCTCTCCTCTCCTTTCTCTCTCCTTTCTCTCTCTTCCTCTCTCTCTCTTTCCCCCCCTCTCCCTTCCCTTCCTCCTTCCCTCTCTCCTTCTAAAGCTAGGAAACACACACACACACACTTTGCTCGTTAACTTACGATGGTTGTTCTGAGCCAGTCTCTCAGAATCCCAGGGACTGGGTACAATTGTCCAATTGTACCTGGGACCGGGACTGCAGGTGGGACTTCCTCCCCTCCCTCTTTTGGGGAAAGGACAGGGATGGGAACTTCAAGTGCCCACCCCACCAGCAGCTTTAGGCTAGGCAGTGGTTTGACTTTCCTGACTGCCTGCAAAACTTACCTTCCTCCCACAGCTGTTGGCAGAGGGAAATGTGAGACAGCCAGGGCAGAGCCATTACCACTCGGCTCCCTGCCAGCCCACATCTCATGCCCTGCTCAGATTCTCCACAGTTGCTGGGGCTTGCGGCTGCCAGGGAGGTTGTGGGAGGCAACCAGGAGGCACAAGGCTATGCCAACCCTCCCTTGCCGAGCTAAGTGTTTTAGCTGAGTATGGGCCACTGCTGTGAGAACAGTGTGAGATCCATGGGCTGGAAGATAATGATGGCAGGGAAGAAAGATCCACTCTGGCAAGGCTTGACTCACACCATTCCCACAGTGGTGGCCCACATTGTGCCAAAGCATGCAGGCTGGAGGGTGGCAGAGGGATGGAGCCATGGTGCTGGCAGATAAGCAAGCCAGACAGGGATGGTGAGGGGCAGCTAGCTAGGCCACAGGCTCTGAGGATGGCAGTGGCATGGCAATGGCACCCTAGGCCAGCCTGGCAGTCAGGACTCAACAGGGGCTTGTGGCAGTGATGGCGGCAAGGGCGATGGCAGTGGTGGTGGTGGCCTAGGCTGGCCCAGTGCTAGAATCAGGAGTCAACTGGGGCTTGGGCGGCAGTGGCAGCAAGTGTGAGGGTGGCAGAGGTAGTGTGGTAGTGGCAGCCTAGGCTGGTCCAGGGGTTGGGACTCAACTGGGGCTGGCAGTAGCAGCGGCATATAGATGACCAGGGCTTGCAGAGCCTCACTCACCTAGGGAGATCATGGTGGAAGGCAGACAGCAATGGCTAGCAGGCAGACAGGTAGGCAAAGACAGACTGCAGGCAGCAATGGTGCATGGCTGAGATAAGGAGGGGTGGGGCGGAGTGGGCAGGGGAACAATGCAGTCAGTGATTGTCATGCATGCATGCAATGTCACTGAAATTGCAGTGGACTGACTGGGCAGGGAGCGGAGAAGCAGTCAGAGAGGGGCAGGGCCAGCCAGGGGCCCGATTTACCAGTTCTCTGAACTACTAAGAATCATAACAACCAGGTCTACCGAACCGATCCGAACCAGTAAAATCTGATCCCTGGATTAAATGGAATACAAACTTGGATTAAATGTCATAAATTAATAAAATGTTTCTTGTGTTTGCTCCTGTAAGAGTAATGGCACATAAATGATGTGCAATTCAATCAAAATATGATTCAAATCATACCTTTAGTTTCAGAAAATAAATTTGATTTCATTGAGAAAATGGATTGAAACAACTGAATGACAAATATGCCACTCTTGGTTCTATTGAACTTCTTAATGGTATTCAGTATTCAACCATGTTATCCTTTTGGATTGCCCAGAGTTGGAGATACCATTTTGTGGTGGTCCCACTCCTGACTGGACTACTGCAATATGTCCAAGTGCAAATTTGTCCACTTGAAATTTTCAATGGTCGCTGAATACAGCAGCCAGTCTTCTACCCTTAGAAACCCATTATTGTAGAGTTATGGCATACTTACAGGTTGTTGCATCAGTTTGCAATCAAATTCTAGGGTACAATTCAAATCTTGATTATTACTCATAAAGCCCCATATGGTGCACTCCCACATCACATCAAAGTTTACCTTAGTTAACATGATTATGGCTTCTTTAACCATTTGAAAAGATAATCCACTGAAGGTCCATTCCCCATGAGAAGTAAAAGGAATATGAATCAGCTGTCATTTTTTCTGAAGTATTTTTCTGAAGTACCAAAGTACCTATGGGTGCTTTTAAAACCCATGTCTTTTGGAAATTACAAAAAAAAATCATTCATGTTCAGTGGGCTTTGGCCTGAACAAGGATTCCTGGCCTTTTCTTTGGTTTAATATGCTAAGTTAAAGTTGCCTTTATGTATGAATTCCCTTCTATGCTATCCAAAATCATGGATGGAGGAAGTCATGCATACATATTGTAAAATAATAGAAGTACAGATGACTGCAGGCAAGACAGATTAGGCTTATGAATGAACACATGGGAAATTGATATGCACAGGAAAGAGACTTCTTGGCCTTTCAGTTTCACTTAAATCTACAGAAACAGTGGATTTGCAAAAGGTTTCATATTTGGTAATGAAATCTATCTATCTTCCTTCCTTCCTTCCCTTTTAAAAACTATGATTAGGCCTAAATTATTTGTCTATCACTTGAAATGCAGCAGCCATTCCGAACCTGATTGAAAAACTACCATTCAGTACATTCAAAGTAAATTTGATCATGCAGACTAACTGTTTCAGCCTTCTATTTAAATAGAAGTAACAGGAATGGCAACTGACCAAGAATAAGCAAGGAATAGCAAAGAATCTGTGTTACAAAAGGAGAGATGTTCTTGGTGCAACAAAACGTTTTTGGAAGAAAACATTCTGAGAAAGGAGCTGACAGCTGCTGCTTAGTGGTCCCGTGGGTGAGGCAAAGTCATCCCAGTCCCAGTTAAGACATACCAGTCACAAACCCAGAGTCCAAGTTGACAGGAGTCACTTCCCTCTGCTGGGGAAGAGCGGCATGCGCAGGCCTGGGTGCGCATGTTTCAGCTCAGTGGGCAACCCTCCATAGCCATGTGCCAGGAAGGAGCAGAGCTGGGGTCATTGGCCACTTAGCCTGGAATGGGGGGAGCATGACGCAGGGGGGAAGAAAAGAAAAGAGAGGCGGGAGCAATCCAAAGCTGGAGAATTAATGGGTAGGACATGGGGAGCTGAGGTAGTTCCTAGCAATACAAAACAACTATAAAGTAGTTTTCCAGCACTTCTTTCATTCTAACCTCCCTTCCCCTCCTACATTGTGCAAAAAGAGTTTTTTTCCAAAAAGTTTTTTTTTAATTTTTAAAATTTTAACACATCTCTTTATGTGAGAAGCGTGATTCCAGATTATAACACTTGTATATAATCATACTTTCATTTCCACCAATCTTATATAATACCATCACAAATCATTATTCATTTCACTAATCTTTAAGTAATTTTCCATTTCATATTTCAATCCATTAATTCAATATCAATATTTCATCCAAATATAAATTCCCAGTTCTTTATCCCCTATTATTTCCTTTTTCAGCTTACCACCTATTTTATTTGACATTACACATTATTATTATCCTTAATTTTCCCTAAGCCAATTATATGATATACAGTCTAAAGAGGGTAAAAATAAGAACCAATATATTTAGGATCCACATGGTATCAATCTATCTAATTTGATAATTAATTCCCCAACTTTAAAAATATAAACATTAAATAATCAACCGCATATTTTAAAACATGTATATTTTAAAATATCCCCCCCTAAAATCACTAGAATGACTTCTTAATATAACTCATTTCAACTTCACTTTTCTTCTAGTCATTAATCAGCATATTTTACCCTTTTCTACTTGCCAAAATTTGTATGCTTTAATACATTTCACTTTTCTTATAATCATTAATAATCATATTTTTTCTTCCTTACTACTCATCCAAAATTTATCTACATATTTTCATACATTTCCATTCCCCTGTTTTAATCCTCTGATATAGGGGTTCATAGCAACACACTTCGTATACAGTTATGTATATCCTAAAATGATTCCCATCAAATATTAAAACTAAATACCAATATACATTCCCATATGATATCTCCTTTATACAATCCCTAAACCTTATCTCTAAATCTCATAATTTTGGCTAGGTTTCCCTTTTCTAAGTTTCCCCAGTCTTTCTTCTTTTTTTCCTTCTAATTTTATTTTTATTTCCTTCTGCCTGTCGGCCATGTTTCCCCACCCCCCTTTTCAGTTCTCTTTTTTGGAGTTTCTTCTTGTATATTCCCTTCTTCTTCTTCTTAGCCTTGGGTGGCTTATCTTTTTTATTTATTGTCTCTAATGTCAATGTCTCTGCTTTACATCCTTTTGTATCCTTTGATAGTAACCCTTGTTCTTCATGCTCATCAAAGCTGTAGTTTTCCTCCCTTCGTTCTTCTGCAAGTTGAAACGCCATTACTTTACTCACCATTAATTCCACCAATCTCGTTTTTTCTTTAAGCACCTCTCTCACATTTTGAAGCTCCGACTTAAATTCTTTGCTTATTATTTCCAATGTTTGTTAAATTATTCTTTATTTTGTTAAAAGTCAAGTTTTTCTATTATAGTCCTTATCAAGAGTCTCCGTTTAAAGCTTCTGGGGATCTTGTTACAGCTAGTAATTTTCCATAGAAATACAAAAGAAGGAAGTCTTTAACACTTAGGTGGTGCTCTGTATCACTTTCTTCTTAAAACTCTTTTATTTATAATTTACTTTTCCATAGTATTAACATTAAATTTGTCCAATTCCAAATAAATCCAGCATTTTATCTAATGCTTATTTAATGTCCAATTCTGTATGTTGTTCCAAATTTAGTCTCTAATCACAAATAACACTTTTATTTCCAGTTTTTCTTTACCTTATATTTTCCTCTTATCTCTCATTCACTGCTATCACTCTTCCAAATGAGGGCTCTTTCTTTCTTTCCATTTATTGGGGTTGTCAAAAAGAATGTTTCAAAGTCTTTTATCTGGTTACACGCTGCTCACCAGTTTCAATCTCCAGTGCAAACTTGTGTCCCGGCAGCTTCCAGTCTTCAGGGCAGCCATTAAAGACTGCCACTTCTCCCTGTCTTCTAGGGAAGTTTACCAAGACAGGGAGGGGAGATGAGGCTTCCCTCGACCCAGCTGGTGGTCTCCCCCTCTTTCCTCCACCCTCCAAGGTGGGTCAGATGGATCTGGTCCTTTAAGGACCCCTCCAACAGGGTAAACATGGATCTGAGCCACACACAGTCATGGTCTCAGATCCGTCGTTGACTGGAACACCCCGGGAAAAAAAAGAGCTTTTGAGCTGCTTTGTAATAGCAGCTTTTTGAGCTTTGTAGCTGCTTCTTTTTCCCTTTTATCTCCTCTCCAATGAAGTTCAATGAAGTCAGGTCCACATTTGTGAACCTATCTGCTTCTGTGTCCCTTTGTGTCCCTTCTTTGCCCTTTCCAAGCTTCCTCTGACTGACTGGCATGGCTGAAAACCAGTGACACAATTTCTTCCCACTGGAGGCAGGAAAGATGTTATGTAGAACAAAGCAGTACACTCCCTAAAGCCTCCCCAAGAATGATGAAAACTTCACCCCATGGAGGAAGAGTTGCCCAGCCCCAAATGTTAAAGTGCAGGCTCGGCTTTCAACAGGGAGATGCTCTTCTTTTGCTTCATGTCAAGGACAACATGAGAGTCGGGTATGCTGAGCTGAACCATTGCAGATGTGCTTTTGCCAGAAAAGGGGGAACAGGAGGGCGAAGGTCTCTGGGTGCCCAGCCGGTGAATACATCTGGATGGGAAGCAGTCGCCCCACTTTCTCCCCCTCCCCTCCCCCCAAGAGGAGAGGTTGCTTTCTGATGTCCTCTATCTGACACTTCTGCTGCTCCTTGCCTCTCCTGTCTTGGGAGGGAAGCCGGGCATCATTTCCTCCCTGCCCGATGGTTTTACCCTTGTCACTTCTAGCCACCATGACCCGGTACCATATTCCAGAGCTGTAGTCATCCCGGTGGAGGAGCTGCTCCGGGATGACCAAAGGGCTAGTCCTGTGACTATTACAGCTGTGGAATATAGGACCAACTTTCCCATTAGCAAACACCCCGGGATGGATTTCCCTCCTCTACCATTGGACTTACCTTCCAGAATCCAGTTCCCCCTCATGTGGCTCTCTACTACTCAGTCTCAGCCAAGGTAAATTTTGCACTTGGCTGAAGGGTGGGGGGGTGGTCAGTGGGTGGGCAGGCCATTTGCCCAGACCAGCCTTGTTTTCCCACATGGTCCAGATTAATTGCTTTCAGAGACCATTCTTCTGCAGCCCACCAAAATTTTTCCACGGTTGGCGACCACTGTTTTAGACCATACTAAAACTGGTCCTTTCTTAGTAACACAATTAAGAATTGATATTTTCAGAAGATGATAAAACTGGCTTTCCTATCACCAAACCAAATTGAGTATGGAGTCAGAAATAAAACTGTCAGGGTCATAATGCCTTCCTACAAATGTATATCCTTCTAAAGATTGGAACTAATTCAAATTAAATGTTCAAGATTGAATAGAAATTACAGTAGAACCTCTGGTCACGACCATAATTTGTTCCATAAGTTTGGTTGCAACCCAATTTGGTCATGTCCTAACCTAATTTTGAAAGTTTGGCATTTACCAAAAAAATGGCGCGACAGAGAAAATCGGCCGTGAAAAAGAAATGTGAATTTTTTGCTCAGAGCCAATTTGGTCATGGTCAGAAACGTTTGTGACTAGAGGTTCTACTGTGTTTAAGTTTGCACCTGAAGATAAACTCATTCAATTTGAGACATTCTGAATTTTAAGATTTGATATATTTTTAAAATTACCCATAGCAAGCATCCAAAGGCCTACACTTCTTAATATTTTAGTGAATGGGATGCAAATTACAAAGATAAAAAACCTTTTAATGGAAATTAAATCTGCAATATTTTAATTGACTATCTTCTAGAATTGCAATGCAACATGCATGCATGTAGATAAGTGTTTTGTATTAAAAATAATGTATGTAGCTCAGAGTTGAAATGTCAACTTCTTGGTACTTTCCAAGCTTTGTTCTTTATATTCAGACATTTCATTACCCAACTCAACAACATCATCACTGTGCACTGGTTATATTATCTAGTTGGGTAATGAGGTGTTTGCTTGATAACAAGTTCAGGGAGCAGCAAAAATTTTACAGATATGTATTTGAAATATTCAGTCTGCTTTTCATTTACAAGAAATAGTAGTGATGAGAAAGGGGCAGGATGGTAGGCTTTGAACTATGCAGCAAAATGTTTACAGAAATTATGTGCTGAAAAAACATAGTGTCCCACTCTAATTTTAAAATGTTTTAAAATGAATACTATAAAAAAGTGTTTAGTTTTAAATTTTCTTTTCTGGGATGCCAGACTTAGCAAGAACATTGAAGATTGACAGCTCACTTGTGGAATATGATAGTTCTGTTCCCCTGATCACTGAAGTTTGTTGGGCATCTGGAGAGATAGCATAAACAGGTGGAAAGCTTGCTCTTTCCTGGGAAATTCCTGGTTTTAGTAGAGTATTACACTGCCTAGTATACATTGGTCAAATATGATGCCTTCTGGATAGGACTCGCTTATAAAAGGGGTGACGGCTGTGAATACTCTATGCTTATTACTTAGCAATAACAGAAGAAGCAGCCTGGCACAGTAAGATGCAAAGAAAGGTTACAGAATAGGTTATTCATAGCCTTTTTCACCTCTTTTCTTAAGAACAGTAAATGAACTGTAAATGTAGGCCAATGCCTGTAAATGTTAGACTGACAGTCATTAATTCCTCTGTACAAAGGTTTTGCACAGCCATGCAAAATTTAAAAGTAACATTTGATTCAAGAGTTTCTGCTAAACTGGTCAGCCTTGAGTTCTTTATTCAGAGGACTAAAAGTTGAGTTTAATTCCCAGTTATATTAATAAGCCAAGTATAACTGACAGAAAAAGAGTTAATTTGGCCAGTCATATTAAAGAGGTAAAAGCTAAGAAGATGAATGAAGCTCAAGGCATTGTTAGCTTTGCCACAGTAGATGTGCAGAATTACATTTCTGGTGATAGACCATTCTTTGGGGATGGAAAATTTTTATTTCTGTCTATTTTTTTTCATTATGCATACCTAGGCAACCCTTGATTATGTTTCTCTATTCCAATTATTGCCTTCGCTAAAAATGAAGTTGATCATGGCCAATAATAAAACTGTTAAACATTTTGGTACCTTTTCCATAAATATGATATTATTGTATAGAATACCATAGCTACAATCTTCATTTTTACCAAAGGCAAAACACTAGAATCTAAGAAAAACCAATAAAACCAATTGGCAAAAACAGAAAAGAGAACTGATTCTAACATGAACAATTAATCCTTGAAATTCTTGATCCTAAATGTAAGGATACTCACCAACTTATATGATTTTTTAAAAAAGGATTAGGCAAATTTATGCAGGCTTTCTGTTATGTATGCAGGTTTGAAGTCATTGGTTTAGTTTGAACTGTTCTTGTAAAATGTTAGAAATGATTGGTTTAAAAAGTGCGGAAAACCCTGCACTCTGATTGGCTGTCAACTGCGTCTGCTAGCTATAAGTAGCAGCCGCAGCCCAGCCAAAGCGGGTCCGTTCTGAGCTGTAGTCACTAATAAACTAAAGAGCTTGAAGCACCCGTCTGTCTCTTCATGCAAACTTAACACTGGCGATGAGGATGGGATTCCCCTGAGAAGAAGGCAACGCGGAACAAAAGAAGAGCGAGATGGCTGCGCTGAACACCCCCCCAGCCCCATTCAATCTGACGGCAGAAGACTGGGAGTTGTATGCAGATAGTTTCCAAATGTATTTGGAGGGAAATGATCTTGCCGCCATTTCCCGAGCAGCGGAAGAGGGGCGGTCTTCCTTATGTACTGCGGTCTGGCAGTTTTGAAGATGGCGAAGGCATTGGTGGGAGCTGCAGACGTGAAGGTAATGGACTGGCCTGACTTAGAAAAACTGTTAAGAGCCCATTACGCGCCACAAGTATCGTGCCTCATTAAGAGACACAAGTTTTACCATCATGATCAGGGGGAAAACGAAAGCATAAACGACTTCATGGCAAGTTTAAGAGACATTGGGGTTGCATGCGAATTCAACAGTTTAGAGGAGGCCATGTGCGATCATTTCATTTTAGGCCTTAAAGACAAGGTGCTGCAGAGCAAATTATTAATGAAACCTAAGAACACGCTGAAAGAAGCAATAGAAGAAGCCTCTTCAGCAGAAGCTACCAAGTCCTGATGTGGAAAAGTCCACAACAACTCATTGTGAGCAAATAGATTCTGAGTCAGACTGTAGTGAGGTGGAGGAAGGAATTTACAGACTCAGAATGGAGCGGAAAAAGAAAGACCTGGGAAGAAAGAGGCAAGATTTCTACTGCAGAGGTTGTGGGGGAAGCCATCCCCACACTGAATGCAAGTTTTTAGACACCATTTGCCTCCATTGTGATAAAAGAGGACACCTACCAAGAGTCTGCAAATCATCCAGAACTCCACCCAACAGAAGGAAGTTTGCTGCAAGCAAAGACAAAGAATTCAAGCCTAACAACCTCAGTGAGAAAGCGGGGCGCAGCACAGAAGCAAGTGGGAAGAATGAAACTCATCAAACAGTAACTATTGTTCATTCTTCCCCATTAAAAAGCAGAAAGGTGCATGTCAAGGTACTTATTGAAGGAAGGCTTTGCCAAATGGAAGTGGACTCAGGCTCATACCTTTCTATGGTGTCATGGGACACTATTCACAGACTTCTTCCTAACATCCAAAAGAAGCACTTCAAGAAGCAAGCATTGACTCTTAAAGACTACCAAGGGAACAAGATTCCAGTAGTTAGAACAAGAGAATTCAACGTGAAATTCAAGGGCCACACCAAGCGCCTACCACTGACCATCGTGGACAAGGACCGCCCAAGCCTGCTGGGCCTTGAATGGTTCAACCTGCTGGGCATCAAGGTGACTGGCATCAATCACGTGAGCAACACTGAATGGGAGGAGGCCTTGAAGTCTGAGTTTCCAGAGGTCTTCAGTGACGGATTAGGCAAGTACTTGGGGACCCCCATATCCTTTAACATAGATCCCAAGGTACAACCAATCCATTTAAAACCCAGAAGGGTTCCATTTGCATTAAAGGAAAAACTTGATGCACAATTAGATAAACTAATAGCCCAAGGGGTTTTAGAGCCCACTGACCACTCCAGGTGGGAGACACCCATAGTCACACCAGTCAAGGCTGATGGGTCTGTAAGAATCTGTGGAGACTACAAGGGGACATTGAACCATGCGCTACAACAGAGTGCATATCCAGTTCCAGTGGTGCATCATTTATTACATTCTCTTGGAGGGGCACAGTTTTGCCAAATTGGACCTGGCACAGGCATATCAACAGTTAACAGTTGTGATGCCAGTGCAGAAGCCCAAACCATTGTGACCCATAGAGGTGCTTTCAAATGCAAAAGGTTGCAAGTTGGAGTAAGCGTGGCACCTGGCATCTTCCAAAGCCTTATGGAAAGAATGTTACAAGGGTTGCCAGGGGTGGTGCCCTATTTTGATGACGTTTTAATTTCTGCTGAAAATGACACTCAGTTACAAGAGAGACTCAGAGAAGTCTTGATCAGATTCAAAAAAGCAGGGTTAAAAGTCAAAGAAGTAAAATGCACACTTAGAACAGATAAAGTGGAATTCTTGGGTTACATGATTGATAAACATGGCATCCACCCCACAGAGGTCAAAGTTCAGGCAATCAAAGAAGCCCCCAGGCCAAAATGCAAAACAGATTTACAAGCATTCTTGGGACTCATTAACTTCTATCATATGTTTCTACCTCAGAAGGCAACTATTGCAGAACCCCTACATAGGTTGCTAGACAAGAAATCTGCATGGGTCTGGGGCAGGAAAGAACAATCTGCCTTTAACACTATTAAGAGACAACTCACTTCTGATTCTGTACTGATACAGTTCTCTGAGAATTTGCCAGTTGTACTGACTTGTGATGCATCCCCTTTTGGAGTGTGGGGGGGTGTTGAGCCACATGCTTCCCAGTGGGAGAAAGGCTCCTATTGCATTTTACTCTCGCACCTTGACTAAAGCAGAGAGAAACTACAGCCAACCGGACAAGGAAGCCTTGGCAATTGTTGCAGCTGTCAAGAAATTCCATGAGTATCTATATGGGAGAACATTTACTATTGACACAGATCACAAACCTCTTTTAGGCATTGTGGCAGGAGACAAACCAACACCCACGATCCTGTCACCAAGAATGCTGAGATGGACTGAATTTCTTGCTGCTTATTCATACAAACTCATCCACAGGCCTGGCAAAGACATTGGGCATGCAGATGCTTTGAGTCACTGCCCACTTCATTCACACACTGAGGATCCTGCTCCTGAGACTTACACCTTTTTTCTAGAAACTGTTGCCAAGTTTCCAGTACATGCTGCTGAAATTGCCAGAGAGACTGCCAAAGACACTTTATTGGCTCCTGTTATAGGCTGGATTAAGAAAGGTTGGCCACTTCAAGATCTACCTCAACTTGCCCAACCTTTTAAATCCAGGCAAACTGAATTATCTGTATTAAGAGGATGTGTTTTGTGGGGTAACAGGGTGGTTATTTCTACAAAACTACAAAAAGAGGTTTTGGAAATGTTACATGAGGGTCATCCAGGAATTGTCAGAATGAAGGGATTGGCCAGGAGTTATGTATGGTGGCCAGGTATTGACAAAATGGTTGAACACTGGGTTGCATCCTGTCCCAACTGTCAGGAAGTCAGGCCTGCCCCACCTCTCGCTCCCAAACAAGAATGGGAATGTCCTAGGGGCCCATGGTCCAGTATTCACATTGACTTTGCTGGCCCTACCAGAGGGCACACTTTCCTTATTATAGTAGATGCATATTCCAAATGGCTAGAGGTTATCCCTATGGCATCCACCACAGCTGAAGCTGTCATCAAACAGCTTAAGAGGCTTTTTGCAACTCATGGGTTACCTGATGTCCTCGTTTCTGACAATGGTCCTCAATTTATTTCCAACCTTTTTGAATCATATCTAGCACAGCAGGGTATCAGACATGCCCTGACAGCCCCTGGGCACCCTTCGGCTAACGGCCGGGCTGAACACATGGTACACTTTACCAAGGAAAAACTTCAGCAATTGGGTCCTGGGGACATCACTGCGAAAGTTGAAAAACTACTCAGTGTCCAGCATATCTCCTAACCCATCAACTAACTTATCCCCAGCAGAGTTGTTGATGGGTAGGAAACTCAGGTCTCCCCTTGACTGCCTTCATCCCACTTACGCACCCAACGCACCACTAGATTCCACTAGCAAAATTTGCACATTCTCTGTGGGTGATTCTGTTTATGCTAAGAACCTTATGGGTGAACCATTATGGATTCCTGCTGAGATAACCCAAATCACAGGCCCTAGGTCTTACAGGGTACAAACGGAGGATGGTGTCCTCTGGAGCAGGCACATTGATCAGCTTAGATCCAGATTACCTCAGGAACATCGCAATTGCTCCTCTCTGGTTCCCATACCTAGTACCTCATCTAGGGGGGAAGGGGAGGATCATGAGGATAATCAGCAAGCAAGAATCAACCCATATGTAACGAGCCAACATGACAGGGACCATCCCAAAACCTGTCACAATGCCAAAATCCATTCTTACAAGTGGAAGACTGTACATGACTACCTGACTTAGGTGCTGACATTGGGTTGGAGATGGATTGGGAGGAGAGACCAGGTTGTAGCAACCAAACAGGTTCTACTATTACCAGAACTCCAAGTATGGAAATGTCTAGATGAAGAAAAAGGATGACACATTTGCAAACTACTTCTGTATTGTAAAGCCACCAAATTACTTCTGTATTGTAAAGCCACCAGGAATAAGGGGCCTTGGTGGCTCAGGCTGTTAAATGCCTGCACTTAAGATCCAGCTGTCTACAATTACTGTAGGCTCGAATCCCACCAGGCTCAAGGTTGACTCAGCCTTCCATCCTCTCGGGGTAGGTAAATTGAGGACCCAAGATTGTTGGGGGCAATAAGCTGACTTTGTAAAAATGCTGCTTAGTAATAAGCAGGCATATACAATGGAATGAAGGCTATTGCTGAGCATATTGGGTTGTATCCCCAAAAATTGTAAGCTGCCCTGAGTCTTCGGAGAAGGGTGGCATATAAATGTAATTTTTTAAAAGTGCGGGAAAACCCTGCACTCTGACTGGCAGTAAGTAGCAGCCGCAGCCCAGCCAAAGCGGGTCCGTTCTGAGCTGTAGTCACTAATAAACTAAAGAGCTTGAAGCACTCCACGTCTGTCTCTTCATGCAAACTTAACACTTTCAATTTTTTTTCCCTTCTCTACTTCCTCTTTTATTTCTTTGGCTGTCAAGGGACAAAGTTCTGATTTTTCTTTTCTGGTGGCAAATCTCTGTAGTGTGTCTTTGATATTGTCTCTTCATCTTCTCTGATTTGTCCTCCTTTTGTATATGGTGCCCCAGGCCTGTCAAACTGGCAGGCCAGATGCATCACACACAGGCCACATCCACCCCGGCTCCGCAAAGGCAAAAAATATCACAATATGTTTCAACACATGACATGAGGCAATCGAGTTTGACACCCGTGGTATATGCTTTGTATAGTGTGGAATCTTAAGTCATCCTTTTTCAAGGGTTCTAACTTTAAAAATAACAATTGCCTTTAGTATCAACTGCTGAGGACCAACAATGAGTTGTTGGAATCCTACAAGCAACGGTAATACCTACTTGTAGATACCAGATTATTTGCCAAATGTCTAGAAGCAGCCCGCTGTTTAGTAATATTCTGAGGAATCTTAAAATGTCATAAGAAGTCTGCAATGCTTACAAGATTTCTGTGGGGAAATACAATTGCCACCAATGAGTTGAAATTCCAAAAAGGGCTAATAATTTATAACTATGAGAAGTAGATTGCTAGACCAGATAGCTTCAGTTAAAGGGAATCTTTCTTTAATAGGAGTGTTATGTTTTTAAATGGGAGCAAAGATTTAGTTTTCCAACATAACATCCTAAATTATTTTACTGTCAGGTTGTTTTTGTTTGCTTTTGTTAAAGTATGGTTCTTTTCTTGTAGGAACTAGCAAATGTACCATACTAATGAGGAATAATAAATGTTTCTGAATTTATGGGCAAACATTTTTGCTTGCTGTGCTGTGGCATTCAACTAATTTATAACTTTATTTTGAATAATAAAATAAAATAAAAATGGTACTTTCTGAGGCTTTTAAAAATGATCATTGGAAGTTTGATTTTCAGAATTGCGTTGGTGTAAAAGTCTTCCTCAACATGAAGACTTGCATTCTGTTTGATAATTATGAGACCTGGAGAATGTCAGGTTGGAAAAGACTAATGCAGAGCCTAATGTATTCTTCAGGATGTAAATCCTTCTTAGGTAAAATGGCTCTTGAGTATTGTGTTATGTATTTAGGATGCAGGTGGAGTATACTGTAATATCTAGCTTCTTTTCTATTTCCAGACATAAAATACTAGTTCTTCAAGTGTGAATAATTGGGCAAATTGTATAATTAAATGCAGTCTTGTGTTGACGTGCAATTGTTCAAAACTACTTCCAGCAGGAATTGGATCTTACATTATTACTTCCATTAATAAAACATGACATTAATGCATTGAATTCCAATGGTCCCAGAGCATCAGGCATGCTCCCTTTTGGTTCATGTTCTCACTTTATTTTCACAAAACTCCTTTGAGGCAGGTTAATCAGGGAGATTATGTTTACTCTCTTTTATATAACTGAGCTTTGTGGCTAACTGAAGATTGGGATATTGGTCTTGTTGATCAAGTGCAGAATTCAAGCTCTCTTTTTAAACATAATATGGCATATGCAGGAAGCAATGAGCTGATTATACCGTACATTATTTGCAATAATAAGGGGAGAGAAAAGGACAGGATTATAAGCCAACCTCAAGGCACTACAGTATAATATACCAATCTAAAATATGATCCTAAAAAGAAATGCAGAATTCTCCACCAAATATATTGTGATTTGCATAACTTTTGTTCTTTTCTGGACTGCAAAAACCAGTATGTAGGATGACATTGAAATGTGCAATAAAAGTGATGGCTTGGGTATCATCATTAAGCTTCTCATATTTAAAAAAGGTGGCCAGTGATCAATCAAATTTTTATTATAGTTGGAGACCAGCATAAGGAGACCAGAACACAGACAATTTTTAAAAAGCTAAAAGATATAAAAATGAAAGTTTAGCAAGATTAAAAAGCACTAAAATACATTTAGAAAAGAAAATTATAAATACATATATATAAATACATATTTTAGACTTTAGAAAAGTCTGAAAATCTAGAGAAAAATAAAAACATTAAATTAATGCAGGGGAACATGAAAATTAATATATGGCTAACTAAATCTATCAGAATACAGACCACTCTTAACTCAAGAAGGCTGGCTTAAGGCACATGTCATCATCTGACAGATTTTAATGCTGCTGTGCAGAATATTATACTGTAGATTGTAGGACGATTAATGCTGCAAGTGGTAGGGAACTATAGAATTGACCTCTGCACTCTGGGTGTTTATGCAGCAATGGTATGAGGCTAGTGTAAATGGCTCCATAAAGTAAGCACTTGAGAGACACATGTTGTTTCCGTGCATCCACAGAGACAGTATCCTTTGGGTTCACTGGTAATAAAGTTTGAGGATCTGGCTAGGTCCACCTGGCACCCTGTGTCTATCATACACTGTGGAACAACAGCTTTGGCCTGAACATATCCCACTTTGAGTAGAAGGCCTAAAAAGAAGACCAAGAATTTTAGTTGCCACTGTCTTTTTCCATGTGAATTCAAAATCATCATTATTAATTAATAAGGTGAGACCAAGGGAAAAAAGGATATCTTGAGCTAATAGTTGAGTATGGTCACTCACACTTTAGTCTCCCATTTCATGACATCTGCCTGTAGACTCAGGGTGGACATATTTTGAGACTTGAAGGGCCAATCTTAGAAATCTGGATTGACCAAGTTCTAATGGTGCAAAGTTGGAAAAGCTGGGCACATAAACAAGTCGTGCTACTGGATTTATATTTCAAACTTCTTAACTGTCCATCTTTCTTATAGAGGGTCACTAGCCAGTGCCTTTGAATAGTTTCAGTATACAGGTATTGGATGGCAATCTTTTGTCTTTTTGAGGAATTTGAGGATGGTAGTTGAATTCCTCTGTGCATTTTCAGCAACATAGTGCTCATGGTTTCCTGCTGCTAGTAGAAGGACTATTCCCTGGTATTTTAGCAGGAATAGTTTCCCCTGGCCAGTGAATTAGTTGTATTGCTGTTTATATTTGATATATTTAGTTCTGTTCAATAATAGCCATTGAAGCATGACATTAAACAAATTCCAGTTTCAATCAGATGGCTCTAGGACAGAGGTGTCTGACCTTGGTAACTTTAAGACTTGGTGACCTCAACTCCCAGAATTCCCCAAATGTCTATGCCAGCTGGGGAATTCTGGAAGTTGAAGCCTATAGGTCTTGAAGTTGCCTAGATTGGACACCCCTGTTTGAGGATAAATGTACAAAAAATATTCTTCTATAATTAGTATTTGGAGACTTTCTGTTCCTAATCTAGATGAGACATTAAGCCTGATCCTTAACAAGATAAACTTTAACAAGATAAAGTTATCCAATGCCTCTTTATAGCACTCAAATTCATTACCATCCTATGGTAATGAATTTTCAGTTAATTACAAGCTTCTTTAAAAAAAAAGCTGGACCAGTACTGATAACAACTATGAAGTAGTCTGTGATAACAATGTGGCCCTATGTTTTATTCATTTTGTTTCATATAATCAGTTCATACAGAAGAAAAATATGTGTTGACACATTAAGTTACATTTATTACCTTAGAATTAATTCTGTAAATTAGTATTATAACAGGATAACTTTTCATTTTTCTTGGAGAAATTCAATATCTTCTCCTTAACTAGATGTTAAATCATTACATCCTTTGTTCAATTTCAATGTGGAAGTTCTAAGATTTAAAAAAAACCCATATGGACTATTAAACAGTCCCAATATTTATTTATCAGAGATACATCTCCTTTGTGGCCCTTTCCTGATTTCTATAATATTAATTATTTTTCAGAAATTCTACTATATTAGGTAATCACCTTTGCAAAGAAATAAAATTCACACTATGTGGTGCTATCTTAATACAATGTAGCACACTTGCCCGGCACCACATTAATATATTTCACAGCATTTGGCAAACCATTTTTTATTGCTCATAACCTGCGGGAAACTGCGTCATTTTGATCAATGGGAGTGAGAAAACCTTTTTCTTCCCATCTTCATTTTTGAGAGTACTCATCTTTCAAGAGTTGGTTATTTTCAGAACCAAAATCACTTCCCAGACAATAAAGCAAATATCCCACTGCATTAAAGAAGATCAAAGGGTTTGATTGTGTAAAAGAAAAAAAATCTCTCATACAAATACACACAGTCCAGGGCTTAGGAAAAAATACTGCTCTGATTAATAGTTTGATTATATCATTAGCACTGTTGTAGAAAAATATGTATCATTTGAATTTCTTCAGTAAGCTGTTATTTTCCTATACATTTATTTTAATTGTTAATATGATTAAGGTTAATTAAGATGAAATAAGTAGGGAAAGACAAACTTAGCCCATCTTCCCCCATAAAAGATAGGAGCAAAGTCACAGATTACTCTTGCTAAATCAAAATCAGGACTGGCATGATGAATAAATTTATTGTCAGGGAATTCAGTCTTTGCTAACTACTTCTTTACTAAATGATTTAGCATCATTATGAACTGGGCTAAATATTCATGAACCAGTATAATTATCCATTACTTTTTGTTGTTAAATA
The DNA here is from genome assembly GCA_009733165.1 of Naja naja. Classification (NCBI taxonomy): domain Eukaryota; kingdom Metazoa; phylum Chordata; class Lepidosauria; order Squamata; family Elapidae; genus Naja; species Naja naja. Next base: position 45,698,730 of record CM019151.1, read on the forward strand.
CTTTGAGATAGTTTAGAAGGGAAGGGAAGGGAAGGGAAGGGAAGGAAGGAAGGGAAGGAAGGAAGGAAGGAAGGAAGGAAGGAAGGAAGGAAGGAAGGAAGGAAGGAAGGAAGGAAGGAAATGTCACATGTTGCATAAATGATGTAAATAATTTCATTTTCAAAATACTGCTTTTGTGGAGCATACTGAAGAAAAGCAGCATTCAAAATTCAATAAGTGAAGGGTTTTTTAACAAATGTTATTTAAAATCCCAAAGCAAGTTCTTTGTGTCAAAACTCTATAGCTATAAACTTTACTAGAAATGAACAACCAAGGAACAGATCTCTCTGAGCTCTGATTAATTAGATTTATTAAGAAAAAGATTAAATGACAGCATGAGAATTCTGAACAATAACTTTCCTTTCCAATGATATATATTTGAAGCAATAAATGTCCAACTTTCTCCTATTCCTTTGCTGGAGTCTGTCACTTCTAGGAATGTGAGCCACTGGAGCAATATTTACACAGCAATTTCCAGCTTCTTTATCATGTGAGAATTTACTCTCATATTTTGCAGTCTCAAGAATCATTTGGGTATAATAATAATGTTTTTCAAAATCCAAGATTGCATAATGGGAAGCAGTAGGAACTATAGCCAAGTGAACTTATAGCAATATTATTTTGGGAAATCATTCAAATTAAAATGCAGTGAATGCCCAAATCAAATATACTACCTCATCAAAGTAAGGAGTACATTCATGATGTATCTCCTGCTTTCTTTCCTCTGAATGCTGTCTTTTCCTTTCCAACCTTCCATGTGCTGTGTGTAATACATATGGGAATGTTTACTTCAGAGGTTGGTGGCGAATAGATAAACAGTTAATGTAGGAAAGTGATATGAGGGTTCATTTTTGAAACTGTGAAGCTGCTCAGAGTCTGAGCAGGAAAGAATTAAATACAGTATAGTTCAATGTTCCTTGATCCCTGTCTTTGAACATGTATTCTGTTGAGACTTATGTTACCTTGATTTAATATTGAGATAAAAGAGGCTGAACCATTGTCAATTTATCCCAGTTTCAATTGGTCCTGTTGCTTGGGCTACAAAGGATACAAATGATGGGATGTGAAGATCATACATTCAGGAAGCTTACATAAAAGACCCTTTCTTGAGCATTTTCTTATGCTGCTGTGAGCCATCTAATAGTCATTCAAAATTCTTGGAGCATTTTGTTCCTAGATGATTGGCTTTCCTGACCTCACAGGTATGAAAAAACATAGCTTAGGTAAAACCACCTGGTAGGAAATATCATTCGGATTATAAATGAGTGCATTAAGAAATATCCTGAGAGAAGATTGAACTGTGAAAACTCAAAATAGGAAACTTTTGTCCGCTAGCTGAACTCTTCGTAGTATTTAGTTTTTCTTTTTTTCAGTTTCAAACCATTTTTTTCACTAAGATTTCAAATTAGAATAGCTTTTGGTCTTCTTGTCAGTCAAGGAATACAAATGCACAGAACATGTAAGGAAAGTTGAAGAGAAGAACCAGTCTCTCTTAGCTTTACCTACAATTAAAGTAAATATCTCTTAATAGAGATTTAAAACTGGCTTCTTTGCACTAGTAACAACTAACAGTTACATTTATATCATTTGTTTGTTATTATATATAACATTTAATATAATATTATGTTTCTCTCTAACAGAAACTGAGGTATACAAATAACTAGGATATGCTCCAGGTCGGTATGTATCCCACATAGCAGAAAATATTAAAAAGCACTTTTTGCTTACTTCTTGCTCCAGCATCTTAGTGGATGGGGAAAACTACATTCAGAGATCAGGAGGATCTTTCTCGAATTAAAGTGATACTTGAATTTAGTAATCCTCATGGCAGTTCTGTGGAAAGGGATATTTTAAAGAAATAATGAAATTTATTCACTACCATAATTATGCCACATTATTATTTAAGATTCTTTATTTATTTATATATGTGGCAATGATCTCACTTATAAACCATCAACTGTATCTTTTCAGAATTCTCGTTCACATTTTTCTTATGGATCCTAATTTGTTTTTATTCCACCTTTCAATTCTTCTCTCCATCCTTTCCTTTCCCAAATAATTCCATATAATTATTTTCTTTTAAGGAAAGTTTTTAAATTGCATCAGTTATTTAATTCTTTGTCCCACTATTCATTCCTCCTGCAAATAATCTTTATATTTATCATGATCTACTTTTCTTAACTGTGCACAAAGAAATAATATGCTGTGTTTTCATTCCTGGGAACAGTGTCCCTCACCCAATCTTAGCTCTACTGAGGGACATATATATCTCTGTATACATCTATTCGACTCCAACTTCAGTATTTCATGTCTATTTCATGTCAACATTTACACTAAGCACAGGTATGTGGGGGACGGAAGGGTTACTCATATCATGGTGATAAAGGGTAGAGCTTTGAAAGATCCCATTTAAGCACCAGAGTGGTACCTGCTTCTAACCTGCAAACTGCTCCAGTATTTCATGTTATTCATTAAAAGTGGCTCCAGTCAGAGTGAAGCAGCTGATTAAGACAAATTGGGCCCACCTTTCCACTTCATGGAGACAGAATAACACATCTTTCAAAGTGAGATACTCCATCAAGTGGATCGACCAGACTACGTGTAGGCATACCAAGCCAGCAAGTGCCAGTCAACACATTGCATCTTGAAACTTCTGCAGATTACTATGATATTTGGCAGGTGTAATATCCTCATAATATTCTAATGCTGTAAATTTTGAATATTTTAATAATATTACTTTAAAAGAGTATAATTTAAAAAATCCTCTGCAATAATTTTCTTTTAAATTTAACAGGCTTTTATATCCATAATGTTCCAACTTTTAGTGCAGATTTTGTCCATTCTGTGTCTGCATGTGTATGTAGATGCACATTGTTAACAAATCCCTCCCCACCATAGTAGATTATGCAGGACAGATCTCTCTTTCCCAGATAATGCTGCTGATTCTCCAGATCAACCCAAGACAGAATGGGACATCTGAAGTTAGTTGGTTCTTGATTCATCAATATCATCACCACTACTGTCCTAGCATAAGCCTTCAGATAGGATTTATGCCGTGCCTTATTGGATTCTCATTGAGTTCTCCAGCCATCTTTCTTCTCAATTTAGTAGTTCATCCACATAGTAGGGCATCAATTTCAACATATTGTAGGTCAGAGAAAACTCCTAGGAGTAATTATATGGAGCAGGTAACAACTAGAACATGAAAAGAATTACTTGTTTAAACAAGCTGATAAACACTTTAGGTAAACTATCCTTATAACTCCACTACCCAACAAAGAGAAGCTGCAGCTGCAAGTCCATCAGAATGGGAAACAGTTCTTACATTTCTATTTTTCCTTCTCTATTTATGGTCTGCAAACTCCAAATCTTGCCACTATGACCACTGGGATTGCTAACCTATCTTCCATAGATAGAGAACCTGTGACCATCCTCATAGCTTTGCAGACCAATTAGATTTAAAAGTATATCCCATAAACCCACTTGGAAAAGAATCTGTCCAACTAGCATTAAAACAGAGAAAATTTTAAAAACTCTTTGCTGAATTACTTTTCAGGCAGACTGAATATTGCTCTTGGAGTGGCAACCTAGCTCTCAATTTGGCTGATTCTTTTCAATGTTTCAACTCTTTCCCTCTTTATATAATATAAATAATATAAATTTTGAAAGAAAAAAGTGAATAAGAATACAGAATAGATGAACAAAGTGTAAAGAAAAATAAATCACAAAAAAGTTATAAAGATGTAACTTCTGGTCTCCTTAGCAACAGTTACAAGTACATTTATATATTGTCACCTCTCTAAGATTACAGTATATTTTTTCTACCATCTAATCATCAAACCAATAAATCACAAGTTCATTTTTCTTTTTAGCAAAAGGTTATAAGGGGTTTCTAATCACTAATAAATGTAATTATCTCTTTAGTTAACCAGGCAATTTTGCCATGTCTGCTAATTCTGTCATCTTCAACAGCCATTCCTATGTTGTGAATATTTCTGTCAATCCCAACCCCATAGACATGACAGTGAAATCCAATCAAGTCCAATCCTTTACTTGCTTACACCTAATTGATTGAATCTCACCAGACCAAAACTATAACCTTCTAATCCAGGGGTGGATAACGATGGCTCTTTACAACCTGTGGACTTCAACTCTCATGCTGACTCAGTGTGATGACCCGTGTGTACCACAATTATAACAAAAACAAAATGTAAATAAGTCCTTTAATGCCTTCAACTTGGCTTCACTGTTTAATTGTTCACAGTTGAAGATTAAACTATTTTCAAAATAACATTCCAAATGAAAGAAATACAGTTCCAACTCAAAGAGCAGATAACAAAGCAAAAACCAAACAAGAAACCGCACTGAAGAAAGTTCCATGGCAGACCAGAATAATTAATTACAAACTTCAAGAAGATAACCAAGTACGGTCCATTGGAAGAACGCCAACCAAGATAAACCTCATCTAGGAAAAAACACACTTTGTCTCCAGTGTTTGCCAGAATGCAGGTCCAAACTCTTATGCAGTTCTCACACCTGCAGCCCATGAAGAGGATTAAGGCCCTCTCCTCCCAAGTAGACTACGTCTCTCCCTTATCCTCTCCTCTCTGCATATCCTATGGGCCTGGGTCCTCCCCTGACTGCTCAGCCAGCCTCTGCCCTTCCCAAGCCTCCTCCACAACCTCCGGAGCCACACTTCCACTCCCTGTTGGCTGTTCCTCCTCTCCCTCAGAGTCAGTCTCCACCAGGGGCATGACACTCAGGAATTCTGACAGTTGAAGTTCACAGGTTGTAAAAGCCCACCTCTTATCTAACATACTAGACTGTATCTTGGGAGGTGCTAGGGTGTGATTCCCCCGAACTACTTTACTCCCTTCCAGCTCAGAACTGTACATCTCTTAATCTGGGGCACTTTCTGAGAAAGCTCTGTGTTGTCAAAAGTCTCCCAACTGCTCCTGCAAGTGTACATTCCATCACAATTTCAGACTTTCCATTGTTGTGCAAAGAATCATCTTGCAGTAGTTATATATAAAAACGATTTTCCAATTTTCTAATTCTGTACCCAATAATTAGGGTCAGTCTCAATAAGAAACATTCTGGTTCAATATCCCATGTCTCACCTGAAGGTTGGATGGGGCTTAATCTATCCTCTCAACTATCCCTGATTCTCATCTAAAAGCATCTCCAATTATTCCACACATACTCCTCCTGGCTGTGAAGGGTATCTCCCAAAGTGGGAGCAATAGAGTAGGGTAGCATCATTCAGGCCAGCAAAACTTAATCCCGTTCACTTTAAGAAATAACTAATGGCTGGAAACTAAACACTGGGGAGAAGACCCCACTAATTCTGGTCTGGAAAGCAATAGAACTTTTGCTTTAAATCCAAGCAGGCATAATCCAAATGCTTCTCCTCTGGAAATATTGAATTGCTAACTAGGGCATACAAAACCTTTGCTAGACCAATACTCGAATACAGCTCATCTGTCTGGAATCCTCACTGTATATCAGACATTAATACAATTGAACGAGTCCAGAAGTATTTCATGAGAAGAGTATTACACTCCTCTGCTCGCAACAGAATACCCTATATCACCAGACTTGAAATTTTGGGCTTGGACAATCTTGAACTAAGCCACCTATGGTTGGACTTAAGCATAGTACACAAAATTATCAGCTACAATGTCCTACCAGTCAATGACTACTTCAGCTTCAACCGCAACAATACAAGAGCACACAACAGATACAAACTCAATGTTAACCACTCCAAACTTGATTGCAGAAAGTATGACTTCAGCAATAGAGTGGTCAATGCCTGGAATGCACTACCTGACTCTGTAGTTACATCCTCAAACCCCCACTCCTCTAACCTCAAGCTATCCACTATTGACCTCACCCATTCCTAAGAGGTCTGTAAGGGTGCATAAGTTCACCATGTGCCTCCTGTCCCTGTCCTATTGTCCCCATTTAATCATACCTATTTTCTGTATTCTTACTCATGTTTATACATATACCTATTATTTTGTAAGTGATTGACAAATCAAATAAATAAATAAAAATAAATAAATAAAATGATACAAGTACTGGGAGTGAATGTGAAGTCTCAGAGAAAACTCTCACCAGTTCCTCTCGGGCTTCCTGGTACAGCTCCTACAACCTTTTGCTTCTGTTTTTAACCAGTTAGCAATTCATAAGAGGACATCTACCCTTATCCCTAAAGCCACTGATAAACAACATTGTCAAAGAGTTTCTGAAAATCCAAGTCTACAATCCATCTGCCTGCTGACACTCTGAAAAAAAAAAACTTCAAAAGATTTAGGAAGGTAGGATTTGTGGATCCACGCTGCTTCTCTTTCAACGAGTCTTGTTCTGCTGGTGCCTAATCATTTATTTCTACCAATTTTTCTGGAATGGACATTAAGCTGATTGGTCTATAATTTGTCAGCTCTCCCTATTATCCAGTGGCATTTGCCTCATAATTTTTCTGCGTGCATAAACTTACAAGAAACCTAGGAAGTAGATGAAAATTCTATAATTAAGATTGCAATTAATTACATTACATACTTAAGTACATCAGTTGTGATGAGAATCACACTTTTACATAAGCAGATATGATCATTTAAACAGGTAGGATTTATGTCATATAATCAGGATTTGTTCCTTGATAGGATTAAAAATCATGTAGAATAAGACAAAAACTCTCTAAAATTCCTTGAAACTTCCTTATTTATGTTGATCAATGCCTTTCACAAAGCTATTGCTATACAAGCTTACTATATATTTATTTATGTTTATGTTTCCTGAATATTGAAAAAACTTAAAAGGAATTTGAGGTTTCTTTCATTTCTTAATCCACAAAGCCAATGTTTCAGCATTGGTTTGCCTCCAAAAACTGAACTCAAAGTTTCTTTAGAAAGGAGATTACCTGGCTTTGGGTAAAGCTGTCCTTAACCCAACTATGGCCCAATAGCAAATCCTTGCAGTTTCAAAATCTGTCACAAATGTTCCTTTGATTGGATGACAGTAAACATTAATATTAATATTTTATATAGGGAAAAGGAAGCAATAAATCAATGGTTGGCTGAATAGGATGTTGTGCTTGAGTACCTGTTCAAAAAGTTGAAATTAAATAAAGGGGCAACCATGTGGCAAATAGGCCACTAAAATATATAGTGGATTAGAAGCCCTAAAGATTACTGCTATGATGGCCTGGAAATTCCTCTTGACTTTATGAACACAGCCTTTAATCAGTTATAGTCACTATGACTGTTGTTTATTTATTTGTTTATTTATTTATTTTGTCAATCACTTACAAGATAATAAGTATAAGGATAAACATAGTTATGAATACATGAAATGAATACATATAAGAAAAATAAAAGAAACAATAGAACAGGGATGTTAGGCACATTGGTGCACTTATGCATGCCCCCTACAGACCTCTTAGGAAAGGGGTGAGGTCAATAGTAGACAGTCTAAGAATAAAGTTTTTGGGGTTTGGGGAAGAAACCACAGAGTGGTCTGTTGCTGAAGTCGTATTTCCTGCAATCAAGTTTGGTGTGGTTAACCTTGAGTTTGTATCTATTGTGTGCTCTTGTATTGTTATGGTTGAAGCTGAAGTATTCATTGACCAGAAAGACATTACAATATATGATTTTATGTACTATACTTAGATCGGACTGAAGGCGGCATAGTTCTAGGTTTTCTAGGTCTAGAATTTCCAGTCTGGTGGCATAAGGTATTCTTCAATGAACAGAAGAGTGTAGAACTCTTCTTGTGAAATATTTCTGGACTTTCTCAACTGTGTTAATATCAGATATGTGATGTGGGTTCCAGACTGATGAGTTGTATTCAAGTATTGGTCTAGCAAATGTTTTGTATGCCCCAATTAGTAGTGTGATATTACCAGAGAAAAAGCTATGTAGGATTAGGCTAACAACTCTTAATGCCTTTTTGGCTATGTAGTTACAGTGGGCTCTAGCACTTAGATCATTAGAGATGAGTATTCCAAGGTCCTTGACAGAGTTTGGATCATCAACAAGGTCTTGACTATTCAGCTTGTATTTTATTTTCTGATTTTTTTTGCCAATATGGAAGACAGAACATTTATTTGTTGAGATTTGAAGTTGCCATTTGTTTGGCCATTCTGATACATAGTTGAGGTTTTTTTTGAAGGGTAGCAGTATTGTCTGTGGTGTTGAATAGCTTTACATCATCAGCGAAGAGAACGCAGTTGCTCTTAATATGATCACAGAGGTCATTTATGTAGAGTATGAAGAGAGTTAGTCCTAGAACGCTGCCTTGTGGGACACCACATCTACATGAAACCGCTGGGTGAGATCATCCGTGGTTTTGGGGTGAGGTATCATCAATATGCGGATGATACTCAACTGTATATCTCCACCCCAAACCAGATCAGTGATGCCCTCTCCGTGATGACTCGTTGTCTGGATGCTGGATCTGGATGGACGGCAACATGCTTGACTCAACCCGGCCAAGACTGAGTGGTTGTACATACCGGCATCCCGTTCCAGCTTAGAATGTCCATCGTTGACCATAGGGTGGTGTTGCCCCTGTGGACAGGGCGAGGAACCTGGGGTCCTCCTGGATGCACGGCTCGGTTGGAGGAGCAGGTGGGAGCCTGGGGGCCTTTGCCCAGGTCTGGCTGGTTCGCCAGCTTGCCCGTTCCTGGACGGGATGCCCTGCATCGATCACTCATGCCCTTGTTACCTGACTCGACTATTGCAACGCTCTCTATTTAGGACTGCCCTTGCATACCATCCGGAGACTGCAGCTGGTGCAAAATACGGTGGCTGGCGGTGATGGGAGTTTCCGGTTCTCCCATGTTAGCCCCTCCTCGCTGCCTGCATTGGTTGCGGTTGCCCCGGGTGAGATTCAAGGTTTTAACTTTAACATACAAAGTCCTACATGACATGGGTCCTTATTATTTAAGGGAGAGACTGCTGCCGACATGAATACTAACCGCCCTGTCGAAGTCACAGACAGGGACTCCTTGGGTCCCATCAGCCGGGCAATGCCGGCTGGCGGTCCCCGACGACGTGCCTACTCTGTCGCGGTCCCTGAACTCTGGAACCAACTTCCCCTGGGGCTCCGCTGGCCCCTGACCTCCGCACCTTCCGCCATGACTTGAAGACCTGGTTATTTGACCAAGCCGGGCTGTGACCTATGGGTGGGGTGTTTTAGATTTGCTTTTTAGTTTTGTATTAATTGGGACCATTAATTTAATTCTTTTTAAATATTTATTGTGTCTGTTTTATTGTAAGCTGCCCGAGTCTTCGGAGATGGAGCGGCATATAAGTCCCATTAATAAATAAATAAATAAATAAATAAATAAATACATTTGATAAGACACTCCCAATTTTGACCATGTTGTCTGTTTGACAGGAATGCTTCTATCCAGTTGTGCAGTTGTCCAGAGATACCATAAGATTTTAGTTTTAGGAGTAGTTTGTCATGTACCACTGAGTCGAAGGCTTTACAGAAGTGTAGATTGCGTCTATTGCTTTGCCCTGATCGAGTTGTGTAGTCCATATGTTTTTGCAGTGTAAGAGTTGCAGATTACAGGATAGTTTTTTTTTCTGAAACCACATTGTTTGTGGAATTGGTGCATAGAAGATTTTCCTCTTGTTTAATGTGATAATTGGTGCATTCAGTCTTTATCTGGTGGCATAAATTTTTGTATCGGCTTTTGAAGTTGGTAGCATGACCAGATTTGTTTTTCCGCCAGAGTGATCTTTTTTTGAATTGAAGTTTCCTTATTGTTATGGGTAATCTGTTTTTTCTGGTTTTGGGAGTTGTTATTGGTACATATAGTCTGATGACTCTTTTCAAGTAAAAATACATTGTAATGGTCTTCAACAGTATTGCATCCAGTGAATAGAGATTGCCAATCAAGGGATGAGAGATCGTTGTCTATAAGATCACAGTTGCCTTTTTTGAAATTATAATTGGGGATCACGTTGTTGTGATGATTTTTGTGCAGACGTATGTTGAGACAAAAGTCAATCAAGTTGTGGTCGCTGTTGGAAAAGGATTCTTTAATTTGTATTCTGTACATTGAGTTCAAACTATTGCAGAAGATGAGATCGAGGCAGTTGTTAAGTCTATTTTGTTGGTATTGTGTTATGATTTCTGAAGTGTTTCATCAAAAACACATTTATAATTTTGAGAGTTCAGAAGTAGTATCAATGCAACGAAAGTGCTTTTGAGGAGATTTATTACCTCATTTTTAGATGTTTACTGATAGTGATTTAGAAAATGATTTTTTCTATGATGTGCTTTGGAATAAAAATTACTAGGATCTGTTTTATCATTAAACTTTAACTGAACATTGCTTCCCTGTCCCTTTTCTGCATTCCTTATATGGTCTCTGTATCTACTCTACAGGATTCCCAGAATATCCCATAAGAGATATGGATATATATGATAAAGTTAATAAGCAGAGGAGAGAAAATTTCTTTTAATAGCCATGGCATTCCATAGAATGAAAAATATCTCCATATTTTATTCCAGGTAGTTTATTGTAGTTTCATACTGGAATATTGATCAAAAAGGAAACAGTCAATTTATCAGCTGTTTTCACACACAGTGCCTATCTGCAGTTAACCATAACTGTGTCAGTTAATTCGTTTGTCTCAGTTCACATGTCATATTGGATCACAGTAAATAAATTAGATTTGCCAGATTTGTATAACACATTCAGTTAAAATGTGGTTGACTGGTTTATGATTCAAAAGCAATATGCAGATAAAAATCACCTTTTAATCAAGAAAATAGCTAACCTAAACTTCAGGTACACTACCTGAAAATGAACTGAAATACATTTCTCTAAAGAAGAAACAAGGAAATAAAATAATAATAATTTTCTTGTCTAGTTCACAATTTGATTTCCAACAATGGCTAGCCAGAAGGTTTTGAATGTATAAGCAAGCTTAGAATGATGATCATAATCTTCTGATTTTGGTTTAATGTCCTCTTACTTCCAGCCATGTTGATTCTAATTTAGTTATCAACCAAGTGACGGTGAAAAATTTTCATCTATGAGGCCATATAAACCTTCTTTCATTGGTGATTCTTTCATTGCATTCTGTGACAATGTTATGCATTGCATGACCTTTAGTATTTAAGTTTCAACAAAAGATTATTACTTCACAGTACATGCCTATTCTGTCTGAACTACTGAGTTCTATTGCTTTAGTTAACCAGAATCTATTTTAATTTAAAAGGTAAATCTTTCCAGTGCCAAGGCTCCATTTTTATTTAAGCCAAATGTCACATACAGAAGTCAAAGGACAGAATAACTTGTTTGATATAATTTGATTTCTATTGATCCTTCCTATGAACTTAAACTTAATTTAAAACACCCAACAGAAAGGTGATAGATAAGTGGAAAAATAATCTGTTTATATGCATTTGAACTTTTCTATGTGCATGCAATCATATGTAGAAATTGTAGGAAAGGGTGATAATGGTGGTGGAAGTAGAAATAAAATGAGTACTAATGCAAAAGTAAAATGTCAAAGAAAAAATGAATACAATCTTTATTCCAATAACATTTTTTACTTGGAAACTTATTAGCACAAATAATGAAAATGAGAAGGTGATTTATAGCACAGGATACATACAAAAGGATTTGAAAAAGTGATGGAACGAAGATCTCCATTCCTTTCCCCAAAGCTGTGTTAAGAATACAAGTATTATATTAATGACTAGATCAGAGCTGTGTAGGCAAATGAGTATTTCCTTTTTATTTCTAATAAGGCTGGTTCCTGGATCAAGAACTTCTTTGCACTAAATCTGGAACTAGCTATAACTTGAATCCACCAATTAGCATCCTCATGTTTCATAATTGTACTATTTGTTTGAAAAGGTGGTTACCATATCTGTACAGCTTTTCAATACAGATTATTGGTAATATCTAAGTGAAAAATCCACAGCTGCATGTTCCTGCCCGTCTTGCTAAGATCTAATCAATAAAATTGCATAGAACTTAAGACATGAGCTACTACTGGTGAATTTACAGGGATTGAAGAATTAAGTATGATTTTTGCTTCCTATAGCATTCATATGAAATCAATATAGATCTAGTTACATGAGCTTGGGGACATTATGTTTACCAGGTGAGATTCTTACAAGAAGAACTGTATGGTGGATTTCTCTTTCGCTCTCTTTTTCTGTCTCTCTCTCTGTGTATTTGTTTAATACAAAAAAGGTTTAACCATACTGTCATTGCAGTTAAGAGAAATTATAATATCTTGTACATATGGTCCTGTGGTGAAATGTTAATTGATTTAAATAGTTGTCTGTACAAATACATTTTTCTTGACTTCCCTCTAGGATAACTGAATTTATAAGATTGAAAGACAAGAATTATGTTACTGTATTTGCTTATCTAGTGAATGTCTGTAGGGAATCAAAAGAAGTAGCACATCATTCTTGTAATATTTTGTGTTTCCACACTGATGGAGAAAGAGAAACTAATATTCTGTTTAGTAATATTATTTATAAATTCATTTTATAAAATGAACATTACCAAACAGACAGTTTAGAGCATCAATTTTTATTTCAGAATTAATGGCCCAATGGCTGGAATGAAAGGCTATATTCGAGCAACTTCTGCTGCAAAAGATGATGAAATAAAATGAAGCATGAGAACCTCAAGGAATCTGTTAGTCCTAAGTCTATCTGTAATAGTTTTGAGAATGTCCTTTAGAGACAAGAGAAGGTGTAACAATCTAGTCATATAAGAGCCAGCTGAGCCTCCAAAAGAAATAGAAGAATTGAAAAATTCTTAGAAGCGATCCTTTTCAATTTCTTGGATTGTAAAGGTGAGGGGGAAAGGTGTATTTTTAGACTTGCAACTGTATCGCAACCTTATAATTGGCGGTTTGTGTCTGGACTATCCTCTAAGGGTTTACATTATCAGGTCAGAGGGTAAATGTGGGAGAATCCACAGTTAGCTTAGCAAACTGGTTCTTTGTATTATGAGAGTTTTACACTATACATAATGGCACATAGAGGACTACTATCCTTCACTTCTTTTCCTGTCTTCATTCCATAATCTCTGGTCTAAAATAACCACATCGCATTCCTTAATCTTAATCGATTCAAATAATAAATCAGGAGAATCATGATAAAATAATTTATTTATAAATCATTTATAGGATTTGAATTTTTCTGATTCTACATACACAAACTTATGAGTACCTAAGCCACACAACCCTCCCATCCCCATGCACACTTTGGACATTAGCATGCTGTACTATAATCTTGTCTTGAAAGCAACTCTAATTAGCAAGGGTGTTTATGGGGTTTTTAGCACTTTCAACAGAGCCAATTTGGGAATAAATAGTTAAATATTTTATCTCACTGTAGAAATAACAAAGAACTGTTTCTAGTATATTTTTCATTTCTCTTTTTAAAATAATGGTCAACAAAAATGCAAACATGGATCGATATATATGCTATATGTCAAAGTTGACATATTGCTTTTGATTTCACAGCCTGAAACAAAAATAGCTCAAACACATTAAGAATAATGAAAGTGGCAGTGGTAGGGAGATAGAAGAGATGCTGGTCTCTTTAATAGTTCAAGCAGAATTTATCAAGCTGATAAGAGACAAAACTCCTTAAATAAGATGAATAAACCTGGATATGAATGATGTTAGAACTCTCCTGTTCTAATTACAGAGTTTGAATATTTCTAGTTTTTTAAAGTGGATTTTTCATAGGTGCTTAATTGGTAGATAATTGGAGATATTTTTAGGGTTTTGGAAATGAAGTGACTTCTCTGTACATTTTTTTAGCTTCCATATGTAATTTTTCACCCTATGTTGAATTTCAGCATGTTTCATTAATATACTATTTGATATGAATTTTGTATGCTACATCAATACTTTTAGGTAATGTAACTATATCACGCATTTTGTTTTATGCAGTTTTCCCATTATTTGCAGCTTTTTCAATTGCTGCATTTTATGTGCAACATTGCCAGCTAAATGCTGGTTTTCCTTGAAAAAAAGATGCTAACATGCTATTTGCTGCTGCTACTACTGCCTGCATCACAATCACACTAATCAGGATGTCCCTGTTTAATTCTGCCCCCAAATTCTGCCACTTCTCCTACATCATGTTCTTACAATACTGAGAGCAACAGATTTTATATAGTGTGATTTTATCCATATTTAGCTAAAAAATATTTTCTACTGATTCTGCTCAATCAATGAGACACATAACTCTCATCAATTCTCATTTTCTAATACAACCTTCTACATAACCCATTGTGGGTCAGGCCTTTCTCAATAAATGACTTATTTGGGAAGACATGCCCATCTTAGGTGTGTTTACAGGAAAGAAAGCCACATTTAATGATAATTTCTGCCCTGCTGGTTGTATAATATAATTGACAGGAAGTAAATTATCATTACATGTTGGGAGTTCTCTCAAAGTCCCAAAGCTCAACCATAGCAGTGTAGGAAAGAAATAAAGTCATTAAAAAGACAAAATATAATATTAAATATGAGCACAAATGAATAGTTTTATGGCATGTGAATCATTAATGTATATAATTAGAATCCTTGGCAAAAGTAATACCACAGTTCAGGTACCCAGCAGTTGATTTAACTTTTTATTTATTCCAGATCATTAATTAATTAATTTGAAAAATTGACAGCTGATGTGATTTTTGAGTGTGAAATTAAGTCATTCAAAAAAGGACCAATCTTTTTTATAAGGAAGTTTTAACCTTCTTGAAAGAAAACAGAAGTCTTCTATGTCTGGTTTCAAAAAACTGTAAACCACTCATCCACACTTGTTTCTTCTCCCTGTCCTTGAAATGAAGACATCATATCCAATCTTAATAATGCTAATCCTGACAGCTGTTCTTAGTTATATCTTTTAGATAATTCTGGATAGGTACAAAGACATGAAAAACTTTTCTTATATGACACACAACTCACGGGGAATAAGACAACAGGCAGAGAAATGAAGAACGTGAGCTTTGAAGAATGCAAGACACTTTTCAAAGTTATCAGCTCCTATTGTTTTCTAGAATAATTCTGTCAAAGATATTTAGCCAGGCTGCATTTTCTGTGCTTCTGCCACAGGCTTCCAGATCATCCAATGATACTTGGTAAAGAAAGAAGAAAGCGCTAACAAAATAGTTTCAAAGATCTTCAGGTTCTTTCATTCTTGTATAATATTAACCATTATAATTTTTCAAGAGTAAAAAATAAATACTTTGGTTTATGATCAAAGAAATCTTAAATACCAAATTGAAGTATACTGTATGTTCCAAAGCATGTATGTCAAATGCGAGGCAGGCTTGTTTGTACACACAAATCAGCCTAGTGTGCCTTCTATAAAAGATCAAATCTTCTTTCAGTTGATCTCATTTGAGTTCAATCTTGTTGATTTAATGTACACATAGATGTAGGTTTCTTGCTAATGATATGAAGTTGTTTGTTGGTATCTTTTTCTAGGAGGTTCTTTCAACTCTTTAGGCAATAGTTCTGATATTTCCTGATTAGCACCATAATTACAAAACAGGCCTGATCCTTCTTTTCTAGTCAAATCCATCAACCAGCTGCTACATGCTGCAGTTCCCTTTCTCTGCATAACTGTGAAATAGCCCCACTAATCTATGAAACACAGAACAAATAGAACATGAAAAACAATATAATATATTTGAATCAACATTGACTCCTGTCCTGGCAACTAGTCCCTGCAGGATTTTTTTTTTTAGCATGATGTCTCATCCCCAAGGTTGAGAGGTTGGCCAGGTCATCCAGCTGGTTTCATACCTAAGGTGGGACTAGAACTCATAATCTTCTGGTCTATAGCTTAGGGCCTTAACCACTACGCCAAAGTAGGTCTCTCCAAAGGTGGTATTCAGCAGGTTCCGACCAGTTCTGGAGAACCAGTAGTGGAAATTTTGAGTAGTTTGGAGAACTGGCGAGTACCACCTTTGACTGGCCCCTCCCCCATCTATTTTCTGCCTCCTGAGTCCAGCTGACCAGCTGGATCTTCTTTTGTTTCCCTGCACAGGAGAATGGAGTTGGAAAGCAGGTTAGTGGGGTAGGAAGGGAGTGGGATTCTGCAATAACCTTCTCCCTGGAGCAGGGTGGGAATGGAGATTTTATAGTATCCTTCCCCTGCCATGCCCAGCAAGCCATGCCCAGCAAGCCACACCCACAGAACCGGTATATATACATACATATATGTATATATATATATATATATATATATATATATATATATATGTAGGTCTTGGTGTATTCGGGTCTTGTCCCGTGTAAGGTTGAGAATACCTTGGCAACGTTTCGCGAAAAATCTCATCCGTCATCTTCAGGCTGGTGTCTTCAGCTTCGTTCTCCTGGGAGAAGTGTGTGATAGTGGCTGTTTTTCCCTTTTAAACTCTAGAGTTGGATGTGTTGTTACTTTTGATTGGTTTGTGGAGTTGATGTATGCAGATTGGATGGCTTTTTCCTGAGACCCTGTGTGGCTGAGGTGCTGGAGGTGTGTCTCTCAGCCTTTTGTGTTGTAACAACCTGGGTAATGGGCTGTGTGATGACCTTCTGAGTTCTATTGTTGTGATGTCCTGGGTGTGGTGCTGTAATCTCCTGGGTCGTTGTCTGTGCTGCAACCTCCTGATGTTTTGTGTTGTGAAGCTAGCCTAGCCAAAATTAACCCAGACACAGCCAATAAAATCAGACTTGAAGTCACCAACGTCCTCTGCTCCAGCAGTCCACCCAGAAGCAACTTACACAAAGAAGAACAAAAAGCACTCAGCAACTTGAGGAAAGACAACACATAATCATCCTCCCAGCAGACAAAGGCAACGCCACAGTCGTGATGAACACATCTGACTACCAATCCAAACTATCCAACCTACTCCAAGACCCGCTTACAAACCTCTAAACACAGACCCCACCACCTATCTAGAGAAAACCACCAAATCCAAAATAAAGCCTCGCCCATCAGTGAAGAGATCCAACAAAGAATCATCCCCAGAGAAAAATCATCTAGATGCCCTAAGCTCTATGGCCTCCCCAAGATACACAAAGAAGGAACACCACTCAGACCCATAGTCAGCTCCATAGGCTCACCTCTACAGAACCTTGCCAAATTTCTCGCCAAACAACTCCAGCCCTACACAGAATCCATCACCTCACACGTACAAAATTCTTTCCACTTCATAGAAACAATAAAGAAACAAACCTACAACCCAGTGACCTACTTGTGAGCTTCGATGTCATATCCCTCTTCACTCAAGTACCTATTAAGAAGCCTTGACAGCTATCCAAAACAAATACAACCCCCCTAAGCACATCCTAGATCTGACCAACCATTGCCTTTCCAACACGTACTTCATCCACAATGGACAAAGATATAAACAGATAGAAGGAGCACCTATGGGATCACCCCTCTCACCCGTCATAGCTAACCTATACATGGAACATTTTGAAACCAATGCTCTAGACAAATCCGAATACAAACCCAAACTCTGGCTTAGATATGTAGATGACACTTTCGTAATTTGGCCACATGGGAAAGAAAAACTGGACAACTTCCTCACACATCTCAACAGCCTACACCCCAAAATACAATTTACCATGGAAACAGAAACCAACAATCAACTTCCGTTCCTGGACGTCCTAATTTACAAAAAACCCAACGGCTCCCTAGGACACACCATCTACCAGAAAAAGACACACACTAACCGCTACTTAAATGCACAATCCCATCACCACCCTGCACAGATCAACTCCGTAGCCAAGACCCTCATCTCCAGAACCAAACGCCTAGCTGACAAAGACCACTTGAGAACAGAATTACACACCCTCACTAACGTATTTGTCCAATGGATTCCAAAGAAGCACAATCACCAACCTAATCCGAAGGGAGACTCCCCCCAAAAACCAAGACACAGAACAGGACAATGGCATCGCCCTCCTCCCTTACATCAAAGGCACCACAGATAAAATCAGCAAAATTCTCCACAAACACAATATCAGGACAGCCTTTGGCACTGATCAAAAAATAGCCAACATCTTAAGAAACCCAAAGACAAGATCCAGCTAGAAAACCAAGGAGTTTATAAAATACCATGCAAAATTTGCCCAGCCACATACATTGGACAAACCAACAGGAGAATAAATGCACGCATCGCAGAACACAAGAACGCAGTCAGAAAAGAAGAAAAAACTTCCTCCTTTTCCAGCACCTTAAAGCCACAGGACATGAAATTGATTTTGAGGGATCCAAACTTATCTCCAATACTGAACACTTCAACAAGAGAATAATTAGGGAAGCCATCGAAATAGAGAAACACCCCCATAACATGAATAAACGGGATGATACTTCCCGCCTACCAGACATCTGGAAACTAGCCCTAATCAACAACGAGTCCCAGCCACAAAAACCAACACCGGACCCAAAATAACACATGATGCCACCACCAATCTCCTTCACCAGACTCAAACCCAAGCCCACGCCACAGATGAAAGGCAACCACCATCCAGAAACCAGACCATGGCTGCAACACCAGCTGCTACACCCCCCTCCAACCCCCAAACTAAGCAAACTGACACACGCTATAAACACATAGCCAGACCTCAAACTCGGAGCCAAACCAAGGCCCAGAATGCCACATCACAGCCTTCCACCCAGGATACTACATCACAGAACTCAGGAGATCACAACACAAAACATCAGGAGGTTGCAGCACAGACAACGACCCAGGAGATTACAGCACCACACCCAGGACATCACAACAATAGAACTCAGAAGGTCATCACACAGCCCATTACCCAGGTCGTTACAACACAAAAGGCTGAGAGACACACCCCAGCACCTCAGCCACACAGGGTCTCAGAAAAAAGCCATCCAATCTGCATACATCAACTCCACAAACCAATCAAAAAGTAACAACACATCCAACTCTAGAGTTTAAAAGGGAAAAACAGCCACGATCACACACTCTCCAGGAGAACGAAGCTGAAGACACCAGCCTGAAGATGACGGATGAGATTTCGTCGAAACGTTGCCAAGGTATTCTCAACTTACACGGGACAAGACCGAATACACCAAGACCTACATACTTTACCCGTGAAAATCT
>CM019151.1:45718903-46024216 GCA_009733165.1 Naja naja
TTGGATCTTACAATATTACTTCCATTAATAAAACACTGACATTATGCATTGAATTCCAATGGTCCCAGAGCATCAGGCATGCTCCCTTTTGGTTCATGTTCTCACTTTATTTTCACAAAACTCCTTTGAGGCAGGTTAATCAGGGAGATTATGTTTACTCTCTTTTGATATAACTGAGCTTTGTGGCTAACTGAAGGTTGGGATATTGGTCTTGTTGATCAAGTGCAGAATTCAAGCTCTCTTTTAAACATAATATGGCATATGCAGGAAGCAATGAGCTGATTATACATTACATTATTTGCAATAATAGGGGAGAGAGAAAAGGACAGGATTATAAGCCAACCTCAAGGCACTACAGTATAATATACCAATCTAAAATATGATCCTAAAAAAAATGCAAATTCCTCCACCAAATATATTGTGATTTGCATAACTTGTTTTGTTCTTTTCTGGACTGCAAAACCAGTATGTAGGATGACATTGAAATGTGCAATAAAAGTGATGGCTTGGGTATCATCATTAACTTCTCATATTTAAAAAGGTGGCCAGTGGATCATCAATCTTTTATTATAGTTGGAGACCAGCATAAGGAGACCAGAACACAGACAATAATTTTTAAAAAGCTAAAAGATATAAAAATGAAAGTTTAGCAAGATTAAAAGCACTAAAATACATTTAGAAAAGAACAATTATAAATACATATATATAAATACATATTTTAGACTTTAGAAAAGTCTGAAAATCTAGAGAAAAATAAAAACATTAAATTAATGCAGGGGAACATGAAAATTAATATATGGCTAACTAAATCTATCAGAATACAGACCACTCTTAACTCAAGAAGGCTGGCTTAAGGCACATGTCATCATCTGACAGATTTTAATGCTGCTGTGCAGAATATTATACTGTAGATTGTAGGACGATTAATGCTGCAAGTGGTAGGGAACTATAGAATTGACCTCTGCACTCTGGGTGTTTATGCAGCAATGGTATGAGGCTAGTGTAAAATGGCTCCATAAAGTAAGCACTTGAGAGACACATGTTGTTTCCGTGCCATCCACAGAGACAGTATCCTTTGGGTTCACTGGTAATAAAGTTTGAGGATCTGGCTAGTCCACCTGGCACCCTGTGTCTATCATACACTGTGGAACAACAGCTTTGGCCTGAACATATCCCACTTTGAGTAGAAGGCCTAAAAAGAAACCAGAATTTTAGTTGCCACTGTCTTTTCCATGTGAATTCAAAATCATCATTATTAATTAATAAGGTGAGACCAAGGGAAAAAGGATATCTTGAGCTAATAGTTGAGTATGGTCACTCACACTTTAGTCTCCCATTTCATGACATCTGCCTGTAGACTCAGGGTGGACATATTTTGAGACTTGAAGGGCCAATCTTAGAAATCTGGATTGACCAAGTTCTAATGGTGCAAAAGTTGGAAAAGCTGGGCACATAAACAGTCGTGCTACTGGATTTATATTTCAAACTTCTTAACTGTCCATCTTTTTTATAGAGGTCACTAGCCAGTGCCTTTGAATAGTTTCAGTATACAGGTATTGGATGGCAATCTTTTGTCTTTTTGAGGAATTTGAGGATGGTAGTTGAATTCCTCTGTGCATTTTCAGCAACATAGTGCTCATGGTTTCCTGCTGCTAGTAGAAGGACTATTCCCGTTATATTTTAGCAGGAATAGTTTCCCTGGCCAGTGAATTAGTTGTATTGCTGTTTATATTTGATATATTTAGTTCTGTTCAATAATAGCCATTGAAGCATGACATTAAACAAATTCCAGTTTCAATCAGATGGCTTCTAGGACAGAGTGTCTGACCTTGGTAACTTTAAGACTTGGTGACCTCACTCCCAAATTCCCCAAATGTCTAGCAGCTGGGGAATTCTGGAAGTTGAAGCCTATAGGTCTTGAAGTTGCCTAGATGACACCCTGTTTGAGGATAAATGTACAAAAAATATTCTTCTATAATTAGTATTTGGAGACTTTCTGTTCCTAATCTAGATGAGACATTAAGCCTGATCCTTAACAAGATAAACTTTAACAAGATAAAGTTATCCAATGCCTCTTTATAGCACTCTCAAATTCATTACCATCCTATGGTGATGATTTTCAGTTAATTACAAGCTTCTTTAAAAAAAAGCTGGGACCAGTACTGATAACAACTATGAAGTTTCTGTGATAACAATGTGGCCCTATGTTTTATTCATTTTGTTTCATATAATCAGTTCATACAGAAGAAAAATATGTGTTGACACATTAAGTTACATTTATTACCTTAGAATTAATTCTGTAAATTAGTATTATAACAGGATAACTTTTCATTTTCTTGGAGAAATTCAATATCTTCTCCTTAACTAGATGTTAAATCATTACATCCTTTGTTCAATTTCAATGTGGAAGTTCTAAGATTTAAAAAACCCATATGGACTATTAAACAGTCCCAATATTTATTTATCAGAGATACATCTCCTTTGTGGCCCTTTCTGATTTCTATAATATTAATTATTTTTTCAGAATTCTACTATATTAGGTAATCACCTTTGCAAAGAAATAAATTCACACTATGTGGTGCTATCTTAATACAATGTAGCACACTTGCCCGGCACCACATTAATATATTTCACAGCATTTGCAAACCATTTTTATTGCTCATAACCTGCGGGGAAACTGCGTCATTTTGATCAATGGGATTGAGAAAACCTTTTTCTTCCCATCTTCATTTTTGAGAGTACTCATCTTTCAAGAGTTGGTTATTTTCAGAACCAAAATCACTTCCCAGACAATAAAGCAAATATCCCCTGCATTAAAAGATCAAAGGGTTTGATTGTGTAAAAGAAAAAAATCTCTCATACAAATACACACAGTCCAGGGCTTAGGAAAAATACTGCTCTGATTAATAGTTTGATTATATCATTAGCACTGTTGTAGAAAAATATGTATCATTTGAATTTCTTCAGTAAGCTGTTATTTTCCTATACATTTATTTTAATTGTTAATATGATTAAGGTTAATTAAGATGAAATAAGTAGGGAAAGACAAACTTAGCCCATCTTCCCCATAAAGGATAGGAGCAAAGTCACAGATTACTCTTGCTAAATCAAAATCAGGACTGGCATGATGAATAAATTTATTGTCAGGGAATTCAGTCTTTGCTAACTACTTCTTTACTAAATGATTTAGCATCATTATGAACTGGGCTAAATATTCATGAACCAGTATAATTATCCATTACTTTTGTGTTAAATACTTTGAGATAGTTTAGAAGGAAGGGAAGGAAGGAAGGGAAGGAAGGGGAGGGAGGGAAGGGAAGGAAGGAAGGGAAGGAGGAAGGAAGAAGGAAAGGAAGGAAGGAAGGAAGGAAGGAAATGTCACATGTTGCATAAATGATGTAAATATCTTTCATTTTCAAAATACTGCTTTTGTGGAGCATACTGAAGAAAAGCAGCATTCAAAATTCAATAAGTGAAGGGTTTTAACAAATGTTATTTAAAATCCCAAAGCAAGTTCTTTGTGTCAAAACTCTATAGCTATAAACTTTTACTAGAAATGAACACCAAGGAACAGATCTCTCTGAGCTCTGATTAATTAGATTTTATTAAGAAAAAGATTAAATGACAGCATGAGAATTCTGAACAATAACTTTCCTTTCAATGATATATATTTGAAGCAATAAATGTCCAACTTTCTCCTATTCCTTTGCTGGAGTCTGTCACTTCTAGGAATGTGAGCCACTGGAGCAATATTTACACAGCAATTTCCAGCTTCTTTATCATGTGAGATTTACTCTCATATTTTGCAGTCTCAAGAATCATTTGGGTATAATAATAATGTTTTTCAAAATCCAAGATTGCATAATGGGAAGCAGTAGGAACTATAGCCAAGTGAACTTATAGCAATATTATTTTGGGAAATCATTCAAATTAAAATGCAGTGAATGCCCAAATCAAATATACTACCATCATCAAAGTAAGGAGTACATTCATGATGTATCTCCTGCTTTTTTTCCTCTGAATGCTGTCTTTTCCTTTCCAACCTTCCATGTGCTTGTGTGTAATACATATGGAATGTTTACTTCAGAGGTTGGTGGCGAATAGATAAACAGTTAATGTAGGAAAGTGATATGAGGGTTTCATTTTGAAACTGTGAAGCTGCTCAGAGTACTGAGCAGAAGAATTAAATACAGTATAGTTCAATGTTCCTTGATCCCTGTCTTTGAACATGTATTCTGTTGAGACTTATGTTACCTTGATTTAATATTGAGATAAAAGAGGCTGAACCATTGTCAATTTATCCCAGTTTCAATTGGTCCTGTTGCTTGGGCTACAAAGGATACAAATGATGGGATGTGAAGATCATACATTCAGGAAGCTTACATAAAACCCTTTCTTGAGCATTTTCTTATGCTGCTGTGAGCTCTAATAGTCATTCAAAATTCTTGGAGCATTTTGTTCCTAGATGATTGGCTTTCCTGACCTCACAGGTATGAAAAAACATAGCTTAGGTAAAACCACCTGGTAGGAAATATCATTCGGATTATAAATGAGTGCATTAGAGAAAATCCTGACTGAGAAGATTGAACTGATGAAAACTAAAACTCAAAATGGGAAACTTTTGTCCGCTAGCTGAACTCTTCAGTGTATTATTTAGTTTTTCTTTTTTTCAGTTTCAAACCATTTTTCTCTATAAGATTTCAAAATAGACAATTAGCTTTGGTCTTCTTGTCAGTCAAGGAATACAAATGCACAGAACATGTAAGAAAGTTGAAGAGAAGAACCAGTCTCTCTTAGCTTTACCTACAATTAAAGTAAATATCTCTTAATAGAGATTTAAAACTGGCTTCTTTGCACTAGTAACAACTAACAGTTACATTTATATCATTTGTTTGTTATTATATATACATTTAATATAATATTATGTTTCTCTCTAACAGAAACTGAGGTATACAAATAACTAGGATATGCTCCAGGTCGGTATGTATCCACATAGCAGAAAATATTAAAAGCACTTTTGCTTTACTTCTTGCTCCAGCATCTTAGTGGATGGGGAAACTACATTCAGAGATCAGAGGATCTTTCTCGAATTAAAGTGATACTTGAATTTAGTAATCCTCATGGCAGTTCTGTGGAAAGGGATATTTTAAAGAAATAATGAAATTTATTCACTACCATAATTATGCCACATTATTATTTAAGATTCTTTATTTATTTATATATGTGGCAATGATCTCACTTATAAACCATCAACTGTATCTTTTCAGAATTCTCGTTCACATTTTTCTTATGGATCCTAATTTGTTTTTTATTCCACCTTTCAATTCTTCTCTCCATCCTTTCCTTTCCCAAATAATTCCATATAATTATTTTCTTTTAAGGAAAGTTTTTTAAATTGCATCAGTTATTTAATTCTTTGTCCCACTATTCATTCCTCCTGCAAATAATCTTTATATTTATCATGATCTACTTTTCTTAACTGTGCACAAAGAAATAATATGCTGTGTTTTCATTCCTGGGAACAGTGTCCCTCACCCAATCTTAGCTCTACTGAGGGACATATATATCTCTGTATACATCTATTCGACTCCAACTTCAGTATTTCATGTCTATTTCATGTCAACATTTACACTAAGCACAGGTATGTGGGGGACGGAAGGGTTACTCATATCATGGTGATAAAGGGTAGAGCTTTGAAAGATCCCATTTAAGCACCAGAGTGGTACCTGCTTCTAACCTGCAAACTGCTCCAGTATTTCATGTTATTCATTAAAAGTGGCTCCAGTCAGAGTGAAGCAGCTGATTAAGACAAATTGGGCCCACCTTTCCACTTCATGGAGACAGAATAACACATCTTTCAAAGTGAGATACTCCATCAAGTGGATCGACCAGACTACGTGTAGGCATACCAAGCCAGCAAGTGCCAGTCAACACATTGCATCTTGAAACTTCTGCAGATTACTATGAAATTTGGCAGGTGTAATATCCTCATAATATTCTAATGCTGTAAATTTTGAATATTTTAATAATATTACTTTAAAAGAGTATAATTTAAAAAATCCTCTGCAATAATTCTTTTAAATTTAACAGGCTTTTATATCCATAATGTTCCAACTTTTAGTGCAGATTTTGTCCATTCTGTGTCTGCATGTGTATGTAGATGCACATTGTTAACAAATCCCTCCCCACCATAGTAGATTATGCAGGACAGATCTCTCTTTCCCAGATAATGCTGCTGATTCTCCAGATCAACCCAAGACAGAATGGGACATCTGAAGTTAGTTGGTTCTTGATTCATCAATATCATCACCACTACTGTCCTAGCATAAGCCTTCAGATAGGATTTATGCCGTGCCTTATTGGATTCTCATTGAGTTCTCCAGCCATCTTTCTTCTCAATTTAGTAGTTCATCCACATAGTAGGGCATCAATTTCAACATATTGTAGGTCAGAGAAAACTCCTAGGAGTAATTATATGGAGCAGGTAACAACTAGAACATGAAAAGAATTACTTGTTTAAACAAGCTGATAAACACTTTAGGTAAACTATCCTTATAACTCCACTACCCAACAAAGAGAAGCTGCAGCTGCAAGTCCATCAGAATGGGAAACAGTTCTTACATTTCTATTTTTCCTTCTCTATTTATGGTCTGCAAACTCCAAATCTTGCCACTATGACCACTGGGATTGCTAACCTATCTTCCATAGATAGAGAACCTGTGACCATCCTCATAGCTTTGCAGACCAATTAGATTTAAAAGTATATCCCATAAACCCACTTGGAAAAGAATCTGTCCAACTAGCATTAAAACAGAGAAAATTTTAAAACTCTTTGCTGAATTACTTTTCAGGCAGACTGAATATTGCTCTTGGGTGGCAACCTAGCTCTCAATTTGGCTGATTCTTTTCAATGTTTCAACTCTTTCCCTCTTTATATAATATAAATAATATAAATTTTGAAAGAAAAAAGTGAATAAGAATACAGAATAGATGAACAAAGTGTAAAGAAAAATAAATCACAAAAAAGTTATAAAGATGTAACTTCTGGTCTCCTTAGCAACAGTTACAAGTACATTTATATATTGTCACCTCTCTCTAAGATTACAGTATATTTTTTTCTACCATCTAATCATCAAACCAATAAATCACAAGTTCATTTTTTCTTTTTTAGCAAAAAGGTTATAAGGGGTTTCTAATCACTAATAAATGTAATTATCTCTTTAGTTAACCAGGCAATTTTGCCATGTCTGCTAATTCTGTCATCTTCAACAGCCATTCCTATGTTGTGAATATTTCTGTCAATCCCAACCCCATAGACATGACAGTGAAATCCAATCAAGTCCAATCCTTTACTTGCTTACACCTAATTGATTGAATCTCACCAGACCAAAACTATAACCTTCTAATCCAGGGGTGGATAACGATGGCTCTTTACAACCTGTGGACTTCAACTCTCATGCTGACTCAGTGTGATGACCCGGTGTGTACCACAATTATAACAAAAAACAAAATGTAAATAAGTCCTTTAATGCCTTCAACTTGGCTTCACTGTTTAATTGTTCACAGTTGAAGATTAAACTATTTTCAAAATAACATTCCAAATGAAAGAAATACAGTTCCAACTCAAAGAGCAGATAACAAAGCAAAAACCAAACAAGAAACCGCACTGAAGAAAGTTCCATGGCAGACCAGAATAATTAATTACAAACTTCAAGAAGATAACCAAGTACGGTCCATTGGAAGAACGCCAACCAAGATAAACCTCATCCAGGAAAAAACACACTTTGTCTCCAGTGTTTGCCAGAATGCAGGTCCAAACTCTTATGCAGTTCTCACACCTGCAGCCCATGAAGAGGATTAAGGCCCTCTCCTCCCAAGTAGACTACGTCTCTCCCTTATCCTCTCCTCTCTGCATATCCTATGGGCCTGGGTCCTCCCCTGACTGCTCAGCCAGCCTCTGCCCTTCCCAAGCCTCCTCCACAACCTCCGGAGCCACACTTCCACTCCCTGTTGGCTGTTCCTCCTCTCTCCCTCAGAGTCAGTCTCCACCAGGGCATGACACTCAGGAATTCTGACAGTTGAAGTTCACAGGTTGTAAAAGCCCACCTCTTATCTAACATACTAGACTGTATCTTGGGAGGTGCTAGGGTGTGATTCCCCGAACTACTTTACTCCCTTCCAGCTCAGAACTGTACATCTCTTAATCTGGGGCACTTTCTGAGAAAGCTCTGTGTTGTCAAAAGTCTCCCAACTGCTCCTGCAAGTGTACATTCCATCACAATTTCAGACTTTCCATTGTTGTGCAAAGAATCATCTTGCAGTAGTTATATATAAAAACGATTTTCCAATTTTCTAATTCTGTACCCAATAATTAGGGTCAGTCTCAATAAGAAACATTCTGGTTCAATATCCCATGTCTCACCTGAAGGTTGGATGGGGCTTAATCTATCCTCTCAACTATCCCTGATTCTCATCTAAAAGCATCTCCAATTATTCCACACATACTCCTCCTGGCTGTGAAGGGTATCTCCCAAAGTGGGAGCAATAGAGTACGGTAGCATCATTCAGGCCAGCAAAACTTAATCCCCGTTCACTTTAAGAAATAACTAATGGCTGGAAACTAAACACTGGGGGAGAAGACCCCACTAATTCTGGTCTGGAAAGCAATAGAACTTTTGCTTTAAATCCAAGCAGGCATAATCCAAATGCTTCTCCTCTGGAAATATTGAATTGCTAACTAGGGCATACAAAACCTTTGCTAGACCAATACTCGAATACAGCTCATCTGTCTGGAATCCTCACTGTATATCAGACATTAATACAATTGAACGAGTCCAGAAGTATTTCATGAGAAGAGTATTACACTCCTCTGCTCGCAACAGAATACCCTATATCACCAGACTTGAAATTTTGGGCTTGGACAATCTTGAACTAAGCCACCTATGGTTGGACTTAAGTAGTACACAAAATTATCAGCTACAATGTCCTACCAGTCAATGACTACTTCAGCTTCAACCGCAACAATACAAGAGCACACAACAGATACAAACTCAATGTTAACCACTCCAAACTTGATTGCAGAAAGTATGACTTCAGCAATAGAGTGGTCAATGCCTGGAATGCACTACCTGACTCTGTAGTTACATCCTCAAACCCCCACTCCTCTAACCTCAAGCTATCCACTATTGACCTCACCCATTCCTAAGAGGTCTGTAAGGGGCGTGCATAAGTTCACCATGTGCCTCCTGTCCCTGTCCTATTGTCCCCATTTAATCATACCTATTTTCTGTATTCTTACTCATGTTTATACATATACCTATTATTTTGTAAGTGATTGACAAATCAAATAAATAAATAAAAATAAATAAATAAAATGATACAAGTACTGGGAGTGAATGTGAAGTCTCAGAGAAAACTCTCACCAGTTCCTCTCGGGCTTCCTGGTACAGCTCCTACAACCTTTTGCTTCTGTTTTTAACCAGTTAGCAATTCATAAGAGGACATCTACCCTTATCCCTAAAGCCACTGATAAACAATATTGTCAAAGAGTTTCTGAAAATCCAAGTTTACAATCCATCTGCCTTCTGACACTCTGAAAAAAAAAAACTTCAAAAGATTTAGGAAGGTAGGATTTGTGGATCCACGCTGCTTCTCTTTCAACGAGTCTTGTTCTGCTGGTGCCTAATCATTTATTTCTACCAATTTTTCTGGAATGGACATTAAGCTGATTGGTCTATAATTTGTCAGCTCTCCCCTATTATCCAGTGGCATTTGCCTCATAATTTTTTCTGCGTGCATAAACTTACAAGAAACCTAGGAAGTAGATGAAAATTCTATAATTAAGATTGCAATTAATTACATTACATACTTAAGTACATCAGTTGTGATGAGAATCACACTTTTACATAAGCAGATATGATCATTTAAACAGGTAGGATTTATGTCATATAATCAGGATTTGTTCCTTGATAGGATTAAAAATCATGTAGAATAAGACAAAAACTCTCTAAAATTCCTTGAAACTTCCTTATTTATGTTGATCAATGCCTTTCACAAAGCTACTGCTATACAAGCTTACTATATATTTATTTATGTTTATGTTTCCTGAATATTGAAAAAACTTAAAAGGAATTTGAGGTTTCTTTCATTTCTTAATCCACAAAGCCAATGTTTCAGCATTGGTTTGCCTCCAAAAACTGAACTCAAAGTTTCTTTAGAAAGGAGATTACCTGGCTTTGGGTAAAGCTGTCCTTAACCCAACTATGGCCCAATAGCAAATCCTTGCAGTTTCAAAATCTGTCACAAATGTTCCTTTGATTGGATGACAGTAAACATTAATATTAATATTTTATATAGGGGAAAAGGAAGCAATAAATCAATGGTTGGCTGAATAGGATGTTGTGCTTGGAGTACCTGTTCAAAAAAGTTGAAATTAAATAAAGGGGCAACCATGTGGCAAATAGGCCACTAAAATATATAGTGGATTAGAAGCCCTAAAGATTACTGCTATGATGGCCTGGAAATTCCTCTTGACTTTATGAACACAGCCTTTAATCAGTTATAGTCACTATGACTGTTGTTTATTTATTTGTTTATTTATTTATTTTGTCAATCACTTACAAGATAATAAGTATAAGGATAAACATAGTTATGAATACATGAAATGAATACATATAAGAAAAATAAAAGAAACAATAGGACAGGGATGTTAGGCACATTGGTGCACTTATGCATGCCCCCTACAGACCTCTTAGGAAAGGGGTGAGGTCAATAGTAGACAGTCTAAGAATAAAGTTTTTGGAATTTGGGGAAGAAACCACAGAGTGGTCTGTTGCTGAAGTCGTATTTCCTGCAATCAAGTTTGGTGTGGTTAACCTTGAGTTTGTATCTATTGTGTGCTCTTGTATTGTTATGGTTGAAGCTGAAGTATTCATTGACCAGAAAGACATTACAATATATGATTTTATGTACTATACTTAGATCGGACTGAAGGCGCATAGTTCTAGGTTTTCTAGGTCTAGAATTTCCAGTCTGGTGGCATAAGGTATTCTTCAATGAACAGAAGAGTGTAGAACTCTTCTTGTGAAATATTTCTGGACTTTCTCAACTGTGTTAATATCAGATATGTGATGTGGGTTCCAGACTGATGAGTTGTATTCAAGTATTGGTCTAGCAAATGTTTTGTATGCCCCAATTAGTAGTGTGATATTACCAGAGAAAAGCTATGTAGGATTAGGCTAACAACTCTTAATGCCTTTTTGGCTATGTAGTTACAGTGGGGTCTAGCACTTAGATCATTAGAGATGAGTATTCCAAGGTCCTTGACAGAGTTTGGATCATCAACAAGGTCTTGACTATTCAGCTTGTATTTTATTTTCTGATTTTTTTGCCAACATGGAAGACAGAACATTTATTTGTTGAGATTTGAAGTTGCCATTTGTTTGGCCATTCTGATACATAGTTGAGGTTTTTTTTGAAGGGTAGCAGTATTGTCTGTGGTGTTGAATAGCTTTACATCATCAGCGAAGAGAACGCAGTTGCTCTTAATATGATCACAGAGGTCATTTATGTAGAGTATGAAGAGAGTTAGTCCTAGAACGCTGCCTTGTGGGACACCACTGTTGACAGGTACAGAATTTGATAAGACACTCCCAATTTTGACCATGTTGTCTGTTTGACAGGAATGCTTCTATCCAGTTGTGCAGTTGTCCAGAGATACTATAAGATTTTAGTTTTAGGAGTAGTTTGTCATGTACCACTGAGTCGAAGGCTTTACAGAAGTGTAGATTGCATCTATTGCTTTGCCCTGATCGAGTTGTGTAGTCCATATGTTTTTGCAGTGTAAGAGTTGCAGATTACAGGATAGTTTTTTTTCTGAAACCACATTGTTTGTTAGAGAGTAGGTTGTTTGCTTCTAAGTGGAGGATAATGGGTTGGTTAATAATTGATTCCATGACTTTACAGGTGACGCAGCATAAAGAGATTGGTCTGTAATTTTCAACTAGGCTGGGGTCTCCGTTTTTGAAGATGAGGATGACCGTGGCTTGCGACCATAGGTTTGTCAAGGAGCTGGTCCTGAAAGATTTTTCAAAGATTATGCTTAGAGGTTCGGCTATGGCAGTAGATAGGTTTTTTAAAAGTAGGCACATATTCCATCTGGTCCAGTAGATAGAGATGGTTTTAGATTGCATAGTGCTTTTTCAACATTGTCTTCTGTAAAATCGATATGTATTAAATCATTGTAGTTGTCTGTGGTTCGACTAGGAAATACTGGGCATGTTCCATTGCTGTTTACAAATACTGAGCCAAAGAATGTGTTAAAGAGGTTGGCTTTGATGGTGTCGTCATTACAGTCTTTACCATTAGGTCCTTTCAGGGGTGGGATGGATCTTGAGTCTTTTAGTTTGTTGTTTACAAAATTGTAGAAAGCGTGGGTGGAATTGGTGCATAGAAGATTTTCCTCTTGTTTAATGTGATAATTGGTGCATTCAGTCTTTATCTGGTGGCATAAATTTTTGTATCGGCTTTTGAAGTTGGCAGCATGACCAGATTTGTTTTTCCGCCAGAGTGATCTTTTTTTGAATTGAAGTTGCCTTATTGTTATGGGTAATCTGTTTTTTCTGGTTTTGGGAGTTGTTATTGGTACATATAGTCTGATGACTCTTTTCAAGTAAAAATACATTGTAATGGTCTTCAACAGTATTGCATCCAGTGAATAGAGATTGCCAATCAAGGGATGAGAGATCGTTGTCTATAAGATCACAGTTGCCTTTTTTGAAATTATAATTGGGGATCACGTTGTTGTGATGATTTTTGTGCAGTATGTTGAGACAAAAGTCAATCAAGTTGTGGTCGCTGTTGGAAAAGGATTCTTTAATTTGTATTCTGTACATTGAGTTCAAACTATTGCAGAAGATGAGATCGAGGCAGTTGTTAAGTCTAATTTGTTGGTATTGTGTTATGATTTCTGAAGTGTTTCATCAAAAACACATTTATAATTTTGAGAGTTCAGAAGTAGTATCAATGCAACGAAAGTGCTTTTGAGGAGATTTATTACCTCATTTTTAGATGTTTACTGATAGTGATTTAGAAAATGATTTTTTCTATGATGTGCTTTGGAATAAAAATTACTAGGATCTGTTTTATCATTAAACTTTAACTGAACATTGCTTCCCTGTCCCTTTTCTGCATTCCTTATATGGTCTCTGTATCTACTCTACAGGATTCCCAGAATATCCCATAAGAGATATGGATATATATGATAAAGTTAATAAGCAGAGGAGAGAAAATTTCTTTTAATAGCCATGGCATTCCATAGAATGAAAAATATCTCCATATTTTATTCCAGGTAGTTTATTGTAGTTTCATACTGGAATATTGATCAAAAAGGAAACAGTCAATTTATCAGCTGTTTTCACACACAGTGCCTATCTGCAGTTAACCATAACTGTGTCAGTTAATTCGTTTGTCTCAGTTCACATGTCATATTGGATCACAGTAAATAAATTAGATTTGCCAGATTTGTATAATACATTCAGTTAAAATGTGGTTGACTGGTTTATGATTCAAAAGCAATATGCAGATAAAAATCACCTTTTAATCAAGAAAATAGCTAACCTAAACTTCAGGTACACTACCTGAAAATGAACTGAAATACATTTCTCTAAAGAAGAAACAAGGAAATAAAATAATAATAATTTTCTTGTCTAGTTCACAATTTGATTTCCAACAATGGCTAGCCAGAAGGTTTTGAATGTATAAAACGCAAGCTTAGAATGATGATCATAATCTTCTGATTTTGGTTTAATGTCCTCTTACTTCCAGCCATGTTGATTCTAATTTAGTTATCAACCAAGTGACGGTGAAAAAATTTTCATCTATGAGGCCATATAAACCTTCTTTCATTGGTGATTCTTTCATTGCATTCTGTGACAATGTTATGCATTGCATGACCTTTAGTATTTAAGTTTCAACAAAAAGATTATTACTTCACAGTACATGCCTATTCTGTCTGAACTACTGAGTTCTATTGCTTTAGTTAACCAGAATCTATTTTAATTTAAAAGGTAAATCTTTCCAGTGCCAAGGCTCCATTTTTATTTAAGCCAAATGTCACATACAGAAGTCAAAGGACAGAATAACTTGTTTGATATAATTTGATTTCTATTGATCCTTCCTATGAACTTAAACTTAATTTAAAACACCCAACAGAAAGGTGATAGATAAGTGGAAAAAATAATCTGTTTATATGCATTTGAACTTTTCTATGTGCATGCAATCATATGTAGAAATTGTAGGAAAGGGTGATAATGGTGGTGGAAGTAGAAATAAAATGAGTACTAATGCAAAAGTAAAATGTCAAAGAAAAAATGAATACAATCTTTATTCCAATAACATTTTTTTACTTGGAAACTTATTAGCACAAATAATGAAAATGAGAAGGTGATTTATAGCACAGGGATACATACAAAAGGATTTGAAAAAGTGATGGAACGAAGATCTCCATTCCTTTCCCCAAAGCTGTGTTAAGAATACAAGTATTATATTAATGACTAGATCAGGAGCTGTGTAGGCAAATGAGTATTTCCTTTTTTATTTCTAATAAGGCTGGTTCCTGGATCAAGAACTTCTTTGCACTAAATCTGGAACTAGCTATAACTTGAATCCACCAATTAGCATCCTCATGTTTCATAATTGTACTATTTGTTTGAAAAGGTGGTTACCATATCTGTACAGCTTTTCAATACAGATTATTGGTAATATCTAAGTGAAAAATCCACAGCTGCATGTTCCTGCCCGTCTTGCTAAGATCTAATCAATAAAATTGCATAGAACTTAAGACATGAGCTACTACTGGTGAATTTACAGGGATTGAAGAATTAAGTATGATTTTTGCTTCCTATAGCATTCATATGAAATCAATATAGATCTAGTTACATGAGCTTGGGGACATTATGTTTACCAGGTGAGATTCTTACAAGAAGAACTGTATGGTGGATTTCTCTTTGCTCTTTTTCTGTCTCTCTCTCTGTGTATTTGTTTAATACAAAAAGGTTTAACCATACTGTCATTGCAGTTAAGAGAAATTATAATATCTTGTACATATGGTCCTGTGGTGAAATGTTAATTGATTTAAATAGTTGTCTGTACAAATACATTTTTCTTGACTTCCCTCTAGGATAACTGAATTTATAAGATTGAAAGACAAGAATTATGTTACTGTATTTGCTTATCTAGTGAATGTCTGTAGGGAATCAAAAGAAGTAGCACATCATTCTTGTAATATTTTGTGTTTCCACACTGATGGAGAAAGAGAAACTAATATTCTGTTTAGTAATATTATTTATAAATTCATTTTATAAAATGAACATTGCCAAACAGACAGTTTAGAGCATCAATTTTTATTTCAGAATTAATGGCCCAATGGCTGGAATGAAAGGCTATATTGAGCAACTTCTGCTGCAAAAGATGATGAAATAAAATGAAGCATGAGAACCTCAAGGAATCTGTTAGTCCTAAGTCTATCTGTAATAGTTTTGAGAATGTCCTTTAGAGACAAGAGAAGGTGTAACAATCTAGTCATATAAGAGCCAGCTGAGCCTCCAAAGAAATAGAAGAATTGAAAAATTCTTAGAAGCGATCCTTTTCAATTTCTTGGATTGTAAAGGTGAGGGGGGAAAGGTGTATTTTTAGACTTGCAACTGTATCGCAACCTTATAATTGGCGGTTTGTGTCTGGACTATCCTCTAAGGGTTTACATTATCAGGTCAGAGGGTAAATGTGGGAGAATCCACAGTTAGCTTAGCAAACTGGTTCTTTGTATTATGAGAGTTTTACACTATACATAATGGCACATAGAGGACTACTATCCTTCACTTCTTTTCCTGTCTTCATTCCATAATCTCTGGTCTAAAATAACCACATCGCATTCCTTAATCTTAATCGATTCAAATAATAAATCAGGAGAATCATGATAAAATAATTTATTTATAAATCATTTATAGGATTTGAATTTTTCTGATTCTACATACACAAACTTATGAGTACCTAAGCCACACAACCCTCCCATCCCCCATGCACACTTTCGGACATTAGCATGCTGTACTATAATCTTGTCTTGAAAGCAACTCTAATTAGCAAGAGTGTTTATGGGGTTTTTAGCACTTTCAACAGAGCCAATTTGGGAATAAATAGTTAAATATTTTATCTCACTGTAGAAATAACAAAGAACTGTTTCTAGTATATTTTTCATTTCTCTTTTTAAAATAATGGTCAACAAAAAATGCAAACATGGATCGATATATATGCTATATGTCAAAGTTGACATATTGCTTTTGATTTCACAGCCTGAAACAAAAATAGCTCCAACACATTAAGAATAATGAAAGTGGCAGTGGTAGGGAGATAGAAGAGATGCTGGTCTCTTTAATAGTTCAAGCAGAATTTATCAAGCTGATAAGAGACAAAACTCCTTAAATAAGATGAATAAACCTGGATATGAATGATGTTAGAACTCTCCTGTTCTAATTACAGAGTTTGAATATTTCTAGTTTTTTTTAAAGTGGATTTTTCATAGGTGCTTAATTGGTAGATAATTGGAGATATTTTTAGGGTTTTGGAAATGAAGTGACTTCTCTGTACATTTTTTTAGCTTCCATATGTAATTTTTCACCCTATGTTGAATTTCAGCATGTTTCATTAATATACTATTTGATATGAATTTTGTATGCTACATCAATACTTTTAGGTAATGTAACTATATCACGCATTTTGTTTTATGCAGTTTTCCCATTATTTGCAGCTTTTTCAATTGCTGCATTTTATGTGCAACATTGCCAGCTAAATGCTGGTTTTCCTGAAAAAGATGCTAACATGCTATTTGCTGCTGCTACTACTGCCTGCATCACAATCACACTAATCAGGATGTCCCTGTTTAATTCTGCCCCCAAATTCTGCCACTTCTCCTACATCATGTTCTTACAATACTGAGAGCAACAGATTTTATATAGTGTGATTTTATCCATATTTAGCTAAAAAATATTTTCTACTGATTCTGCTCAATCAATGAGACACATAACTCTCATCAATTCTCATTTTCTAATACAACCTTCTACATAACCCATTGTGGGTCAGGCCTTTCTCAATAAATGACTTATTTGGGGAAGACATGCCCATCTTAGGTGTGTTTACAGGAAAGAAAGCCACATTTAATGATAATTTCTGCCCTGCTGGTTGTATAATATAATTGACAGGAAGTAAATTATCATTACATGTTGGGAGTTCTCTCAAAGTCCCAAAGCTCAACCATAGCAGTGTAGGAAAGAAATAAAGTCATTAAAAAGACAAAATATAATATTAAATATGAGCACAAATGAATAGTTTTATGGCATGTGAATCATTAATGTATATAATTAGAATCCTTGGCAAAAGTAATACCACAGTTCAGGTACCCAGCAGTTGATTTAACTTTTTATTTATTCCAGATCATTAATTAATTAATTTGAAAAATTGACAGCTGATGTGATTTTTGAGTGTGAAATTAAGTCATTCAAAAAAGGACCAATCTTTTTTATAAGGAAGTTTTAACCTTCTTGAAAGAAAACAGAAGTCTTCTATGTCTGGTTTCAAAAACTGTAAACCACTCATCCACACTTGTTTCTTCTCCCTGTCCTTGAAATGAAGACATCATATCCAATCTTAATAATGCTAATCCTGACAGCTGTTCTTAGTTATATCTTTTAGATAATTCTGGATAGGTACAAAGACATGAAAAACTTTTCTTATATGACACACAACTCACGGGAATAAGACAACAGGCAGAGAAATGAAGAGCGTGAGCTTTGAAGAATGCAAGACACTTTTCAAAGTTATCAGCTCCTATTGTTTTCTAGAATAATTCTGTCAAAGATATTTAGCCAGGCTGCATTTTCTGTGCTTCTGCCACAGGCTTCCAGATCATCCAATGATACTTGGTAAAGAAAGAAGAAGCTAACAAAATAGTTTCAAAGATCTTCAGGTTCTTTCATTCTTGTATAATATAACCATTATAATTTTCAAGAGTAAAAAAAATACTTTGGTTTATGATCAAAGAAATCTTAAATACCAAATTGAAGTATACTGTATGTTCCAAAGCATGTATGTCAAATCACGAGGCAGGCTTGTTTGTACACAAATCAGCCTAGTGTGCCTTCTATAAAAGATCAAATCTTCTTTCAGTTGATCTCATTTGAGTTCAATCTTGTTGATTTAATGTACACATAGATGTAGGTTTCTTGCTAATGATATGAAGTTGTTTGTTGGTATCTTTTTCTAGGAGGTTCTTTCAACTCTTTGGGCAATAGTTCTGATATTTCTGATTAGCACCATAATTACAAAACAGGCCTGATCCTTCTTTTCTAGTCAAATCCATCAACCAGCTGCTACATGCTGCAGTTCCCTTTCTCTGCATAACTGTGAAATAGCCCCACTAATCTGAAACACAGAACAAATAGAACATGAAAAACAATATAATATATTTGAATCAACATTGACTCCTGTGCTGGCAACTAGTCCCTGCAGGATTTTTTTTTTTTAGCATGATGTCTCATCCCCAAGGTTGAGAGGTTGGGAGTCATCCAGCTGGTTTCATACCTAAGGTGGGACTAGAACTCATAATCTTCTGGTCTATAGCTTAGGGCCTTAACCACTATGCCAAAGTAGTGGTATTCAGCAGGTTCCGACCAGTTCTGGAGAACCAGTAGTGGAAATTTGAGTAGTTTGGAGAACTGGCAGTACCACCTTTGATGGCCCCTCCCCATCTATTTTCTGCCTCCTGAGTCCAGCTGACCAGCTGGATCTTCTTTTGTTTCCCTGCACAGGAGATGAGTTGGAAAGCAGGTTAGTTGGGTGTTGGAAGGGGTGGGATTCTGCAATAACCTTCTCCCTGGAGCAGGGTGGGAATGGAGATTTTATAGTATCCTTCCTGCCATGCCAAGCCATGCCCAGCAAGCCACCCACAGAACATGTATATGCATCATATATATGTATATATATATATATGTATATATATATATATATATATATATATATATATATATATTATGTATATATATTGTATATATTATGCACTATCTCTTCATATATATATATATATATATCATATAATATATATATATATATATATGTATATATTATAGATACTTATATATGTAATATATATATATATATATATATATATATATATATGTATGATATATATATATCCTATATATGTATAATATCTTCAACAACATATATATAATATCTACCTATATATATATATATATATATATATATATATCATCTTGGTATATATATATTTGTAGATTTTCACGGGTAATGTAGGTCTTGGTGTATTCGGTCTTGTCCCATGTAAGATTGAGAATACCTTGGCAACGTTTAAATCTCATCCTTCATCTTCAGGCTGGTGTCTTCAGCTTCGTTCTCCAAGGAGAACGACATATATATATATGTCTTGGTGTATTCGGGTCTTGTACCCTGTAAGATTTAGAACACCTTGGCGACATTTCGACAAGATCCCACTCGCCATCTTCAGGCTGGTGTCTTCAGCTTTGTGCTTGTGCCAGCAAAGCGTGATCTGAGCTGCCTTCTCTATAAATACTGGAGGGGAGGTGTGGTGTGCTGGCTCTGCTGTAAGCAGGTTGGTTGGCTGTGTTTTTGGCTGTGTTGTCGCTTCTTGATTGGTTGATGGAATTGGTGTTTGCTGATTGGTTGGCTGTGTTGTTGGCTGTGTTGTTGCTTCTTGATTGGTTGATGGAGTTGATGTTTGCTGATTGGTTGGCTTTTTCTTAAGAGCCTGTGTGGCTGAGGTAGTGGCTGTGTGTCCTTCAGCCTTTTGTGTTTTAGCTACCTGGGTAATGGGCTGTGTGATGATCTTCTGAGTTCTATTATTGTGACATCCTGGGTCTTGTGCTGTAATC
The DNA here is from genome assembly GCA_009733165.1 of Naja naja. Taxonomy (NCBI): domain Eukaryota; kingdom Metazoa; phylum Chordata; class Lepidosauria; order Squamata; family Elapidae; genus Naja; species Naja naja. Next base: position 45,738,862 of record CM019151.1, read on the forward strand.
TCCTGGGTCATTGTCTGTGTTGCAACCTGCTGAGGTTTTGTGTTGTAATCTCCTGAGTTCCATGATGTAGTATCCTGGGTGGAAGGCTGTGATGTGACATTCCGGGCCTTGGTTTGGCTCCAAGTTTGAGGTCTGGCTATGTGTTTATAGCGTGTGTCAGTTTGCTTAGTTTGGGGGTCGGAGGGGGGTGTAGCAGCTGGAGTTGCAGCTATGATCTGGTTTCTGGATGGTGGTTGCCTTTTGTCTGTGGGGTGGGCACCTTAAAGCCACAGAACATGAAATTGATTTTGAGGGATCCAAACTTATCTCCAGCACTGAACACTTCAACAAGAGAATAATTAGGGAACCCATCAAAATAGAGAAACACCCCCATAACATGAATAAACGGGATGATACTTCCCACCTACCAAACATCTGGAAACTAGCCCTCATCAACAAATGAGTCCCAGCCACAAAAACCAACACCAGACCCAAAATAACACATGATGCCACCACCAATCTTCCTCACCAGACTCAGACCCAAGCCCACCCCACAGACAAAAGGCAACCAAAAGGCAACAGACAACCAGGAGAATGAAGCTGAAGACACCAGCCTGAAGATGACGGATGAGATTTCGTCGAAACGTTGCCAAGGTATTCTCAATCTTACACGGGACAAGACCCGAATACACCAAGACCTACATATATATATATATATACACACACACACACACACACACACACACACAGAGTATACACACACATACACACACATATATACATATACACATACACACACATATATATGTGTGTATGTGTGTATATGTGTATATGTATATGTATAATATGTCTACATACATAGAATGACTTAATACATAGGTGCCCACCTTAGATGATGCAGAGACATGTCTTCTTCTATATCTACATGCAAAACAGAGGCAAAATAGTAATCTCAACTAAGAAGTACATTTCTTTGAAGATATTGTCACTTTACATTAGGGGTGTCAAACTCACATCATCACGGCAGTATCACATGATGAATTAGGACTTTTTTCCTCTTCGCTAAACCAGGCATGGGCATGGCCAGTGCATGACGCATCTGGCCTGTAGGCCAGGAATTTGACCAGAGGTGGCTGCATTTATGTTAACAACTGGTTCTCTGGTGGTTCTCTGCTTTGGGGCTGAAATGCAGCTTCAAACATGCCACCAATCAACTCAGGAAACTCCAGTGAGTACAGCAGGTGCTGCGCAGAACACAGCTGGGCAGCATGGGGGGGGTGGGGTGCGAGCCAGAAAGTTAGATATATATAGAAAGGATAGCACAGGGATGGATGGGCCGGCCCAGCCAGTGATAACAACTACCAAAACTGGTCCGACCAGGCAGCAGTCCACCACTGAGTTTGACAGCCATACTTTATAGGAAGGCTGTTTCATGCACAAAGAACTTGATTTCCTCTAGGAAGAAAATGAGTAATCTGAACAAATTAATTTTTCTAGGTGGATAAATATCCATCTCTCTCCCCACTAGAATGTTTATCACCTGAAGCAACAATAGCAGTGCAATGTTATACCCTTGCATTCATCTTGAGTTTTGTTTCTAAGTTGCTTTTGCGTATGAGTTGCATTTATTGCTAAGCATATAAATAGATTAAAGTGAGAATCAGTGACAGCTGCTGCTCTGATAAATAAAGGAAAGACAGTATTATTTGCTTTCTGCAATTCCTAGTGAACAGCATATTGGGGTGGTTTATCTCTCTATTAAATAAACCTTCCCCTTTCTTTTCTGCTTTCTAAGTTTTTAGTGCAGTGGCAAACAGACTTTCAAAAATTCAAAAGGTGATCTTGTTTTATTTTCATTCCTAAAATTCAATTAAACATAATTCCACAGGAAAAACAACGAAAAAGATTATTTTATTTGCAAGATGTTACTTTTTATGTATACCAATTCATTTAAGTTTATTAGATGGAACATAGAAAATATACAAATATAGTTGATTGGGAATCATTTTAGAATGAGTAACTGAAATGAAATAGCAATAATACAGGATTAAAATATTATACCCTTCATTCCTTCTACCTGATATGGGTCTGATGCTATTATGTTACAGGAAAGGAAAGAAAGGAAAAAAACCCACAATTTTATAGGCACTGTTTAGTGGAGTTGATAGCAATCCTTCCTAACAAGTGGTGTATGTGTGTGTGTGTGTGTGTGTATGAAAAGACCGACATCACGATCTTCCAGAGACCGTGATGTCTGTCTCTTTTTTTTATAGCTACACCTGGAACTCATATTTTTAGGATATATAATGTGTGTGTGTGTGTGTGTGTGTGTGTGTGTATGGTATTCAGCTTTGTTCTGGTATTTTCCCATGTCATTATAGTTGTGCTTTTAAAGTTGTAGTGACGTTTCGGCAGAATCTCATCTGCCATCATCAGGCTTGTGTATTGAGTTTGTCTGTGTGTCAGGCTTTGCAGCCATTTCTGTTTTAAATTTGGTGCTAGCCTCATGCTTTGTTAGAATGTTTTTTTTTCTTCATCCTGATTGGTTGGGAGTCTTGGTCTGTGTTTATTGATCTTGAAGTTTGCTGTGTTCTGCTTGATTGGTGTTTCTAATATCTTTTGACTGTTTTGTAGCGTTTTTTTGTCTTGATTGGCTGGCAACATTGTGTTTCGTGTATTGGGTGCTTTTAGCATGGCTTGGCTTCGGGTGAATGGCCGGCTATCATCTATTAGGAACCTAGGTTTCATCTGGGTGGCTGGTTGGGATGTGTTTGGGCTGGAGGTATCAGGGGGGATCTGTTTGTGCCCAGGTGTTTGCTTGGCTTGTGGTGTGGATATTTTTTTGTTTGTGAGTACAGGCTTCCAGATAATTGACAGTCTGGTGCAGTCATCTCTTCTATTGATGCTTTCAGGTCTTTTTTCAATCTCTATGGCTTCTCTGATAATTCTGTAGCTGGGGTTTTCTATAGTGGCTAGGGTTTTGGTGCCATTGAAGTTGATGCTATGACCTGTGGCTTTCATGTGTTGGACTAGTGAGGAAGTGTTTTCCAGCTTTTTTACTGCATTTTTGTGTTCATGCAGGCGGGTGCTTATTCTTCTATTGGTCTGTTCAATGCATGTGGCAGGGCATGTTGCACAGGGGACTTCATATAAGCCTTGGTTTTCCAGGTCAATTTTATCTTTGGGGTTTCTTAGGATGACTGCTATTTTTCTGTCTGTTTATATATATATATATATGTATACATACATATATATATATATATAAATTTATATATAAATTTTATTATCATAATTACAGTAAAGGATTCCATTAATTTGTATACATATGTGTGTACACACACACACACACATACATACACATAAATACATATACAAATTAATGGAATCCTTTACTGTAATTATGATAATAAAAAGGGAAATGGGACACTGTCTGGAAAATTATGTTAAAACAGAAATGTTTGCTCTGTTGCTTGAAATCTTGTTAAAGTAAATAAAAAAACCTCAAATATCTCTCTCTCTCTCTCTCTCTCTCTCTCTCTCTCTCTCTCTGTATGTGTGACTTACTGCTGCAGATTCAGTAGCAGTACCAGTTTTGTATGGTAAATGTTTTAATGTTTAATGTTTTAACCAACTCTATGCCTGAAAAATTCATAGTTCTTTATATCCTTTATATCCTTGAGGAATATAAGTAATGGAGTTACAACTACAACACAGGTCAATTTGTCAAAGTCAAATTAAGAATTCTGTAGATATCAGCCCAAAATATGGCAATATGATTTAGGTCCAAACCATAGAATTTAATACTTAAATTCTAAACTGCATCTGCAACCGATGGTGACTTTTACACAACCTTATTAATAATTCTCTGAAGCATTAAACATCACAAATATTTTTTTTACATTAACCTAATTTTGAAGTAATAGGACACTAGTTTCCAATTGTTTAAAATGCAGCTCTGTGGTTTACGAGGGCAAATTATTCTATCATCTACTTCAACTCTCTATAAAAATGGATTAATGGCTGAGGAACTGTAATTTGTTCCTCCCAAACTATTATGGAATAGTATTTGAATAAAAAGTTGATTCAATCAACAGACAGGAGGATCTAGTAGTACTTACATCCTAATAGGGCTGTGCAAAGTTACTAGTCAAAGGCCATTTGACTAAATCCCTAAATCAGATCAATTTTTCAGATCATATTCATTATTTCAATTGAACTAAATATTCAGAACTGTATCAACAATTCAAAATGCATTGAGGATGATTCACATAGCCTTACCATCCAATGCCACTTACAAACTAAATAAAATGGGAAACATCTACAACTGGATAAAAAAAAGCTACTTGGCTGAAATGTGAGGAAGGAGATGATTATGATGATGATTTCTTGTGTGATTAAATAGAAGCATAATGCAGAGCTAAATAAAATATCACTCAAGCTATAATGTACAAAAATACAAAGTAAATGTATTAAAACCTAGGCAGTTCCCACTCTAGGGGAATAGTGCAATAACATTTTTCTATAAAAATATAAACCAGACACTATAAAACCTACAGACATTAAAAGGTCAGTTTGGTGCAGTGATTAAAAGTTTATTTAATTCCTTCCTAATCATGAAGCCAGATTGGTGACTTTGGACTAGTTACTCTCCCTCGGGCGCAAGAACATGGTGATTGGAAATCATTTGTGAAAAATGCTACCAAGCAAATTGCATGGACCTGTCCATGTAGTCAAGATTGACTCAAAGAGCCATAACCACAACAACAAGACAGTTAACTAAATGAAGTAACATTAAGCAAATATCCAGAAAGGCCCATCAGCAAGGCCATTCCAAATACCACAAATTCCCAAACAGAGGAGAAGGTGAGCAACAGGTTATTCATTACTTTATTTGCCTCAGTTTTAACAGGTGGTTATTATAAGCATACTTTATTATTCCAAGCTGGAAAAGAACATTGTCCAACATTGTCCATTGTGCATTGTCCAATGCTTTTTTATGTTGCTCTTTCCAGTGCCATAACTATTCAGCAGTTAACACTGTATTTTCCCCAACATTCACACCAAAATGGCCTTTTAGATCAAGCTAGTGTTCATAAAAACCTGCCATTGCTGATTTACAATGTTTGACGACTGTAGTATTTTCCATGGCCTGATCAGTATAATGACACTTAAACCATCGACCTGTAAGGCATTTATTTAACCGAGGGCCTGGAGATGTCTCTCACTGTCTTCTAATTCAAAGTATTTTTCTTCCATTCCATTTTTCCCCCAGCACAATCAATATAATAACATGCATCCAAAGTAATTGCCAGTAAAGTATCAGTCCTTTGGGGAATTTATAGTTATTTAACAGAGGCTGAACATTAGGCATACAAATGCTTTGGTTTACTACCTCTAGAGTCCTGGTACAAATTGAATTTTGCTGGGAGGTTCCACATGCAGCACTTGATGGATAATACTAAAGAGCTAATCAAAAGCCATGGCATAAAGAGCTTTCAGAGATAACCTCAGCTATTGTGGCCAAGCATTCTGTAAAATCTGCAAAGGTGAATGTTTTAAAAAGTGAGATTTGCTGACAAATGATGCTAATCATTCATATCAAAAATAGAAGAAAAGTACCAAATTTGATATAGATTAGCTATTCTACCCTCTCTCTGACTTTTGCTTTGTTTTGGTCTTTAAAAGAAAAAAGAATAGCTAATTGAGGAAGCAATTGCTATGCAGATAGTGCAGGATTATGAACTTGCCTCTGGCAGGCTACAAGATATGAAGAATGCATCTCCTTTGCAACAAAGAAGGACAGGAGTTCTTTGCTATTCAAGAACTGGCAGAGGAATCAGAGGCTCATTTCAAATGTCATCCGGCTGTAGGTTGTCCACAATGCCTCAGCTTCACTGGAAAGCTGGATAAGAATGAGTTTCCATTAAAGTAATGAATCAAATTGCAAATCTTCCTTTCCTTCAAAATAACATTTTCTGGCAATATTATGTCTTATCCTTCAAATATATTATTAGATTGTCTTCATTATAAAGGAGTGGGAAAAACATATCCAAGGTGCAAGTTAGAATTTAGAATATGGCACATTTTTTCTATTTAAATTACATATGGATCAATCTACTTAGCTATATGCCAAAGAGGAAGTCTCCCATGCTTTAGAAACATTGAACAAATTTAGACATTACTTCAATTCATTTACAGTCTAGGCAACTCACATGGACTGCACAAATGCTTACAAGATGTACCCTTGAGCCAGCTTTCTAAGAAATAATAAAATGGAGTGGTCTACAGTGGTCAATCAAACAAATTTACAGTAATACCAGAAGAAAAAGCTAACACTTGGACAAATGGTAGATTCTTAAGGGCTTGATTATACATTTTACGACATGGTACAACTGCTTCTGTTGTCATTGTAACCAGGGGTGGGATTCAATTTTTTTTACTACCAGTTATGTAGGCATGTCTTGGTGGGCATGGCATGGTTAGGTGGGCATGGCTAGGTGGGTGTGGCAGGGGAAGGATAATGTAAAATCTCCATTCTCCCCCCCACACTAACCTGCTTTCCAGCTCCGTTCTCCTGTACAGGGCAACAAAAAAAAGACCCAGCCGATCAGCTGTGACTTGGGAGGCAGAGAATAGATGGGAGCAGGGCCAGTCAGAGGTGGTATTCCGAACTACTCAAAATTTCCGCTACCGGTTCTCCGAAGTATTCAAAATTTCTGCTACCAGTTTTCCAGAACTGGTCAGAACTGCTGAATACCACCTCTGATTGCCAAAGTATGTGCCATCTGAGACCACTTTTTCTTAAGTGTTCCCTGCCTCTGAATAAATTGTGCTTCTAGAAATAAACAAATTACCATTTGCCTCCAACATTACCTCTATTTTCATCCCAGAAAAACTTAAGGGATTTTCTTGAAAGGCTATGGGAATTGCCACATATTAATTCCAATAGCAAAAGTAGAAATGATGTAGCTTTATCTTTCAGAGTCTTGGAACCATTGAATGGTTCAATTTATACATTTGAAAATTGAAATTATGTAAACAGCGAACAATTATATCAAATATCAAAGCACAAAAGATGATAAAAGAACTATTATTATTATTATTAAATTATTAATTAATTAACATTTAATAAAGTTTACAGGTATTAAACTTTATCGTTCTATATATCTAATTCTGGGTTAAGATGAATTGCTATAAAGGTTAAATGTTCAGCTGACAGATATTTTTGTCAAACAACCAAGAGGAATTTCCTTTAAGACTAGTATCTTACTAAAGTATATATTACTAAAATTTAATATATAATATACTAAAGTACATATTGAACACCTATGAACAACAAAGTATTATTATGTACAAAGTGGATATGGAATTAAAAGGTTTTGGAAAATCAGAATAGATGTGGTATGAAAAGTATAGTCTGGCACAGTTGAAAGAATTATTTATAGGAATCAGGGCAGATCAGATGAGAAACATACTAATTTTGGTGATATTTCTCTGGTTGGAGAAGAGTTTTCCTTTCTTCAAATTCCTATTTGTTAGGTCCATTCTCATGAACAACTCTATCTTGGCCTGATCAAACTGGCTACCTCAGGCTGGACTCAGTTTAAAGAAATAAAAGGAGCCCTAAATGAATACACATAGATGGATAAGACAAATTAAAAACTTGCTGATGTGGATAAGTATTGCAGGAATTGGGTGTGTCTAGTCTAATGAAAAGAAGGAGTAGGGGTGGATGAAAGCACTGTTTCAATATTTGAGGGGCTCAGACAAAGGCAAAGGGATCAAACTATTTTCCAAACACCAAAAGGCAAGACAGGAAACAAAGATTAGAAATTAACTAAGGAGAAAAGCAAGCTAGAACTAAAGAGAAATTTCCTAACATTGAGAGCAAACAACCAATGGAATAGCTTGCCTTCAGAAGGTGTGGGTGCTCCATCACTGGAGGCTTTCAAAAAGAGACTGGACAACCATTTGTCTGAAATGGTATAAGATCTCCTGCTTGAGTAGGGGGTTGGGCTAGAAGACTTCCGAGATCTCCTCCGACTCTATTATTCTATGTTCTATTTCAGGAAATACTCTAGGTTTTCCAAACCTACTGTTGTAAAAAGAAAGGTGAACATTTGAATCACTCTTATATCAGTGATGACAAAAATAACCAAATGCCTTCCTTAATGCTTAAAATGTACACCCTAAAAAGTTCTGGAAAAAACCCAGCATACTTCTGTTACAGTATACAGAATTCACCAATTTTTCAAATATTCCATTCACGCTGCCTCTTGCAAGATGGTCAGACAGAAATAACCCTCAAGTGGTTACCAAATATTATAATGAACTCTATAATGTTTAAGCTTCATCTTTATTTTATTTTATTTATTTATTTAGTTTAGTTTGTCAAGCATGTATGAGAAAACAAGTGTAAGTATGAGCATAACATATAAACATATAAGTATAAACTGGTATAATAAATATATATATAAGTATACACATAATAAATGAGTACAAATAAATGGGGACTGTACAATTTTACTCTATATTTCCGATATATTAGTATCCTCACAGTTAGAAAAAGCAAAGCATTTGTTTCTCCTACATGGAACACTAAAAGGAGGCAACGTCCCTACTGTGGAATTTAAATCAGAACCATTTTGAGTCATTTGCATATTTTTATCTCATACAGCTTTGTCTATTTTCTCTTATTAATGAATTCAAAAGTTAATTAATTAGCCGATAGATGAATATGATGTGCATGGAATAATAAAAACCCACAGGGAGGGGGGGAAAGTTCACAGAAGATCTGAAACCATATCCTGAAAGTACAAAAACTGAATTTTACAGAAGGGCACCCCATACCTCAGTTTCAAAAGCGATTCCTTCCGTGCCATACTGTATATGACAAGAGGAATCCTTTCTTTTTTTTTAACATTTGGAACACTTTTTCATATTAAACAGCATCAACACTTCTTTATTGTTAGGCATTGAGCTGAAATCACATAGTTGTTCCTACCTCCATCTCTACTGGAAACATAAACTCTTATAGTTTGATTGGATCAGGGAGGGAGAGAATCTTCCTTTTCACTATGCCCCATGTGAATTTTTTCTCCCCCTGTCAATTTATTTTGGTCTACTAAGTTGATAGCTGGTAAACAGGAATATGTGGGGGAGCCTAAAATATTGAAATATCTCTTAGAATTATCATTTCCCTCATCAGAGCTACAGCATGGCATGACAACTATTGACTAATCCAATCATTCCAAACTCTGAACTATTAGAATCTTCCTTTGTTGCTTCACTTTAGGTTGCTCTTAGAAAAAAAGAGCTTCTTTTTGGGCTTTAGTGGTGGTGGTAATGGTAGGAATGGCCTTATCACTGCAGCCACCGCATCTTCAGGATGACATGATGTATAAAAAAAGGGTAATAAATTTGCGAGCTGGAAAAAGCTATCATACTTTAGACATTCTTGCGTACTGATCGATTGAGTTAGCCATTGCCCTAAAATAGTGTGTCCCCTTCATTTACATAAAGACATCTTTCTTTTATTTTATTTCTTCCCACAGCCCAGAGGTGGGAAAAGGAAGCAACTCAGGGGTGGTGTGATTTTGTCAACCTATTCTTCCACCTTCTTCCATTTCTATTTCAAGTCAGAAAGTAATGAAAGAACAGTAGAGTACTTAGAAAACCTCCATCTTCAGAATATGCTGCAGATCTCCAGATTTGTCTTGGTATTAAAATAAAGCTCTGCCATGCACTGGCCTTTGACCACAATAAAGATATGTGATTTGATTGCTCAGCTTCCAGGAAACTTCTTATTCTTCTTCAGATGTTACACTTATCCAAGCAAAGTTAATTTAGGGCTAGCACTAAGCCCCACTTCATAGCTTCTAGGCTGAGTTGACTGGGTTAGAATGATCAATAACACTCAAATAACTGTCAAATGTTCTTAACATACATTTTAATCAATAGACAGGCATAATCCTTTTGGCCCTATGGGGATACAAAACCATATTTTATCCAGCAGAATTCAGAATGGGTAAATTGGTTTGATACTGCTAAAACAAAAATTTTATTTTTGTAAAGGTCTGTTCGTTTATTGTGATGCAGACATGAATTAATAATAAAAAAGGTCCAGAAAGGATCAATAGTACAGAAAGTTGATGAAACCTCAAAACAACTGGGATTGTTGTGATTCACCCATCCAGGCTCTGCCACAGGCTCCCAACATGAAATCAAGCAAAGGTGTTGATAATCAGTTTTCTCTAGGACACTCTGTAATTTAAAGTTAACTATCTTCTCAACAATTTTCCACAGAAGGAAAAGGTATAGATTGGGCAAAACGTATCTTACACAGTTGGGTCCAGGGAAGGTCCATTGAGAAAAGACACACTTCCTTTAAGATTTGTATATTTATCTCCTCTCTCAAAGAGATCACCGCTACCACTGCTATCAACTGCATTGAACTTTACCAAGTAGGTGAGATAGGGATCTAATATACAAATAGCTGGCCCAATAGCACTCCCTCAGGAACACAGGCTCAAACATTTTCCAGACATCCTAGCAAAACTGTTCCTTAGACACTTAAAGTGAACCATTCAGCTCACTTCTGAGCAACTTATCCAACAAATGCCTAGAAAATTCTTGACACCTCCAAGTTATGGGACTTGTTCCTTGCCAGCAACTGGTTATCAAAATATGTATAAGAGTGCAGATATGCCTATGTTTTGTCCCCCTTAAGTTGCTCGAGATAGTGTATGGGCTCACTTGGATTCATCTTTTTCTTTTTCCAATGATGTTGGAAAAAAAACATCACTAGGCATCACTTCTGGCATTTCATCTCCCAGAACTTCTCAGAAAACAAAGAAACTCCCAAGATCAAAAGCATTCAGCTAACAATATTTTTCTTAAACAATACAAGAATTTTGCAGTGTCCCCAGTCAAAAGTTGGGTACTGGGCCTTTCATATGAAATTTTCTGTCACAGATCAAAATTCAAACTATGTGAGTTGGTCTGGTTGTTTGACTCCTGCCTCATTTAAAAAAAAAATCTGTGATAAGCATACCTGAAATCAAGAAATATAATCTGGCGGCAAAAACTAAAATCTATCTATTGCCTTTAGTAAAAACTTTTTGTAGTAAACAAACAAAAAATGTACCTTCATTGGAAATCATTGAAACAATAAATGAAGATTAATATTTTAAACATACTATGTATCTATTTTTGAGTAAAGAACAGTAAGAAAGCATGAATGTCATTTGATAATTAATGACTGAGCTGTGCATTAAATCAGATGATGTGTGAGTGAGATTAATTGCTAAAACAGTTCCAGAATAGCAATATTTAAGCATTAGAAGAAAATTATGGCATCTCATCTTATTAGCATACAATATACAGTACATATTTTCAGGTACATTTTGTTTTTTATTTGTTTTTGCCTATTAGTCTAATGAACTAAAAACCCAATAATGTCATATTTGTTGTTCTCTAGGATGAGGTAACCAGCTAAATTCAATTATATTCAAAATCATTTATGCATCTGAAAGTAATGATTTCTTAGTATGCCTAAGGATATGTCTTCATATCTATTAATTTCCAGTTCATTTCAATTCACACCTTAATTCAGAGGATTGATTTTGTCCAAAATGCAAATTTATTTATTTTTTACTATACTTTATTAAACTTTTATTACAAAAATGAATATATCACTCAACAGCAGCAATTTGTGGTGATTCTCTTATGACAATAATTTGTGCATTGTTTACAGATATTCAATTATGAGTATTTTATCTATTACTTATGGTTAATAACTATCTATCTTTAATCTATCTGTGTTCTATCCAGTTATACCATTGTTCCCACACCTTATAAAATATCGATGTCTCTTTATCTTTTAAGCTCAACATTAATTTGTCCATTTCTGCGCAGTTCATAATTTTTTGTATAACAAGTTTCTCTGAAGGTATGCATGGCTGTTTCCAACACTGAGCAAAAGCAATCCTGGCAGCAGTTAATATGTGTAATAGTAAATATTTTGTACTCTTTACATATTTTTTTGAAGATCCCCATTAGGAAGAGTTCTGGTTCTAGATCTAACTGTTCATCAGTAATTTCCTGTAGCCAATCTTTGATTTTAAGCCAATATTTTCGAGCCTCTGGGCAGGACCACCACACATGGTAGAATGTTCCCTCTTTTTATTTATTTATTTATTTTATTTATTTATTTTATTTGTCAAGTGATTATAAGATAACAGGTATAAGTATAAACATAATTATGAATACATGAAATGGATACATATAAGAAGAATAAAAAGAAACAATAGGACAGGATGGTAGGCACGTTGGTACACTTATGCACGCCCCTACAGACTTCTTAGGAAAGGGGTGAGGTCAATAGTAGACAGTCTAAGGTTAAAGTTTTTGGGGTTTGGGAAAGAATCCACAGAGTCAGGCAGAGTATTACAGACATTGACCACTCTGTTGCTGAAGTCAAATTTCCTGCAATCAGGTTTGGTGCGGTTAACTTTGAGTTTGTATCTATTGTGTGCTCTTGTATTGTTATGGTTGAAGCTGAAGTATTCATTGACATGTGGGACATTGCAATATATAATTTTATGTACTATACTTAGATCGGACTGAAGGCGGCGTAGTTCTAGGTTTTCTAGGTCTAGAATTTCAAGTCTGGTGGCATAAGGTATTCTGCAACGAGTAGAAGAGTGGAGAACTCTTCTTGTGAAATATTTCTGGACTTTCTCCACTGTATTAATATTAGATACGTAATGTAGGTTCCAGACTGTTGAGCTGTATTCAACTATTGGTCTAGCAAATGTTTTGTATGCCCCAGTTAGTAGTGTGATATTACCAAGAAAAAGCTAGGATTAGGTTAACAACTCTTAATGCCTTTTTGGCTATGTAGTTACAGTGGGCTCTAGCACTTAGATCATTAGAGATGAGTACTCCAACGTCCTTGACAGAGTTTAGATCATCAACAAGGTCTTGACTATTCAGCTTGTATTTTATTTTCTGATTTTTTTTGCCAATATGTAAGACAGAGCATTTATTTGTTGAGATTTGAAGTTGCCATTTGTTTGACCATTCTGATACATAGTTGAGGTCTTTTTGAAGGGTAGTAGTATTGTTGGTGGTGTTGAATAGCTTTACATCATCAGCAAAGAGAACACAGTTGCTCTTAATATGATCACAGAGGTTATTTATGTAGAATATGAAGAGAGTTGGTGCTAGAATGCTGCCTTGGGGGACACCACTGTTGACAGGTACAGAATTTGATAGGACGCTCCCAATTTTGACCATTTATTGTCTGTTTGACATTTCCAACATACAGGACTTATTTTAGGGTACATTTTCACTAATCTCGAAGGGGGTAAGTACCACCTACAGAACATCTTGTATGCATTTTCTTTATATGCTGTGATTTTGTTATTTTGTGATTTCTGTTCCATATGCTCTCCCAATTTGATAGTTTCATACTATATCCAATAGTTTGACCCCATGGGATCATGCATCCTTTCACTACTTCTTCCAATTCTACTTCCAGAAGATATTTGTAAATTTTAGTGATATTTTTTTATCTGGTCCTAATAGAATTTTATCTAATTGTTGTGGTTTCAGGTATATTCCATGATCCTTTATATCTTTTTTGTATCAGTTTTGTAATTGGAGATAAGCCCACCAGTCAACCGTAGCCCTTGTTCTTGGAGGTCTTGCACAAAATGCAAATTTAAATTGTCTAAATTTAAAGGATTAACTTTAAATAGTCTGAAATGCTGTTTCAGGGCATATTCTAGGCATAGTGTAAATATTAGTTTTTATTTAATTTCTTTCTTTCTTTAACTTTATAATAAAATAAAATTCTAGTGGAAAAAGAGACAATAATGTGCATAAATCTCTTAACTGTTTAAAGTCAATACAATTTGATCATATTCAAAATCTGAAATTCTGTAGCTTTATCTTGGAATAAAAAGCACTATTCCATTGACCCAACAAAATTCCACAGTATTCTAGTTCAACCTCCTGCTCAAGCAGAGATCCTAGATCATTTCAGATACATGTCTGTCCAGTCGGTTCTTAAAAACCTTAAGTGATGAAGCACCTACAATTTCTGAAGGCAAGCTCTTCCACTGGTTAATTGTCCTCACTTTTAGGAAGTTTCCCCTTAATTCCAGGTTGCTTCTCTCCTTGATTAATTTCCAAAAGAGAGAGAACCCATGAACTTCCACTCTGATACATTGTGGGTGACCAAATCTCCAAGATAGGCATTTATAATAGGCAAGGACATCACACAGAGCAGCCATTTCAGTAGTACATACAATATGCTCTCAAAATTTGAAATATATCTACTCACCCCAAATATGAGGGTTCCTTTCTTCAGCTGAGAGTTGCAAATGGGTCAATATGTCCAATTTTAAACTTTACTGTTTGACTTTCAGTTAGAGTCAAGAAGCACAGAAAGTGTACAGTGTGAATTAGTTTAGCTATATTAATTGATTTGCCTATATATATTTAGAATATAAAACCTGCATTTGATATAACTTCCACTTGTTTTAATTGTGTAAAGAAGTACCATTTGAAATTGGTGTCTCTGTGTACACATATCAAACTGTTGGATCTTTTACTTTCAAATCTAGTCACAAGAAATTACCATACACTGTTAAAGTTAAATTACCATGCTTTTAAAAAGACACTGTATGAAACAATATTGCAATTCTGGCATAGTCAACAGAAATATATTTACACTTTCCCAATGGAAATAAAACAAAAGTTGATTTGCTTCTTTTCAAGAAGTTGCAGTTTCTTAGTGAATAATTCAGCCTTAGAGCTGAAGAAATAATTAGGTCATTGAACAGAGGTGTGAAACAGCTAGCAAATCTAAGAGATAAATGTGGTGTGTATAGATCTGCTTGGAAAAAAAAACCTGTAAAGTTCCACCAAAGTCCATAAAAATAAAATAAAAAATTTAACTCAAATAATATGATATAAACTCACTATCTCTTGTGTTTTCCTACCCATTTTTTCTTTTCCAACATTTCAGGATTCTTTCTCTTTCTTTATTGCATTAGAGAAATCCAGTCTGTATGTTTTAAGAATTAAACATGCAATAGATTTCCATGCTTGGTTGATATCTATGAAAGTCCTGCAATTATTCTGAAGTGCTTGTGAGTAAGCATCATAAATACATTTACATTTAAGGTACTAATAACAATAAAGTGACAATAAAATAATGCTATTTTCATATTAAATGGAGGATGTCCAAACTAGAATGCTAATCAGCATCTATTTGAAATGCATTACCTTGTACTATGTTTATAATCTGTTATTTTTTTGTCTTTCTATGTCTAAAATAACCTAAATAGAAATTCCCTGAAGATGGGCTCCAGTATGAGTCTGAAAGTTCCAAAGACAAACTCCTGGTGATCCAGATTGGATCCTGCAAGATAAGTTAACTTTTACATAATAGAAAAAGTGCAAAGAAGAGCAACTAAGATGATTAAATGTCTGGAGATTAAAACATATGAAGAACGGTTGCAGGATTTGGGTTTGGCTGATCTAGAGAAAAGAAGGACTGGGGGGAGACATGATAGTGGTATTTCAGTATTTGAGAGCAATATTCCAGTATTTGCCACAAAGAGGGGGCAGGGGTCAATTTATTTTCCAAAGCACCAGAAGGCAAGACAAGAAACAATGGATGGAAACTAACCAAGGAGAGAAGCACCCTGGAATTAAGGAGAAACTTCCTAACAGTGAGAACAATTAACTAATAAAACAGCTTGCTGTCAGAAATTGTGGGTGCTTTATCACTGGAGATTTTAAAGAAGAGGCTGGACAGTCACTTACCTGAAAAGGTATAGGGTCTCCTGGTTGAGTAGGGGGTTGGACTAGAAGATTTCCAAGGTCCCTTCCAACTCTATTTTGACTGATTGATGTTCAGGAAAGAGAGAAGGAAGGAAATGTCAGATTGTGGTATTTGTGTCACTCATTAGCCAACTAGATGAATTTGGAAAACTGATGCATTGTTACTTCCCAGGATTCTTCATATACAGTAAAGCCTGCTGCCTATGATTCAGGAGGCAGTAACAGCTAGAAGCCTTTGTTAGCCATTATGACCCTTTCCAGTTTAAAGCCATTTAACCCCATCCAGATTGAATGCCATTACAACAGTTGCTCATAGCAAATTAATTTAATTATGGAATATGAAAATAAGTAAATCCTTCATCTGGTCCTGAATCTCCCTGCATTTAGTTCCAATACAGAAACTTTGGAAAGCACATAAACATCATCATGATAGGTGAAGTACAGGAGAAATCAGGCTTTATACACAGAATTTAGGCAATAATGAACTTGGGAAAATAAAGATATAGCGTAATGTATTCTTATTTTCAATAAGCAGGGCAAGCTCCATTTGGACAATGCATTACTGTATACTACCAACAGATGCTATGTGTTTAAAAATAGAATAGTATTTTAAAAATAAACATACTACAGTAAAATTACATTACTTTTTTCTACCACTTCATTAGCACACCTAGCTTTCTATTAATGATAATTTCCTAACACATGCATGAGTGAAATGGAGACTTTCAGATGAATTATCTTAATTTGCTTTGTCTAAATAAGACATATTGGCATTTAAAAATCACAAATAGTATACATAGAAAATGTATCATGTTCAGCTTTTAAAATGAATAATTTTAAAGTTCCAGATAGACTTAGACATTTATCCTACACTGAATTCAGATATCACTTTATTTAAATTAATATAAAAGATTCCATCCAAATATCAAACAAAAAACTTTTCTAGAAATACTCATTTTCTTTGTTTTTGTTCCTGCTTTACAGTAGGATGATGGGAAATCCTTGAAGGCTATTGCTGAGCACATTGGGTTGTGTCTGAGTCTTCGGAGAAGCATATAAATGTAATTAAAAAAAAGATACTGTATTCTGTTTTTAAAAGACATTTTGGTTGAATGGCTTTGTATTATTGTAAATGAATTCTAGAACTGCTACAAATCTTATGAACCAAACACAATACTTTTAGATATACAGAGCTTCAAAAGAACCTGTTAAGACTTGAGTAGGCCTCAGAATGAAACATTAGTTGGGATCCATACACTTCCTTTTCACTGGGTCTTATAGCAACCTATTTTTCGCCATTGTTTTTGTTCCATTGAAGATATGGCCCACTACACATATAAACACTTTTGTTGAAGTAATTCTTTTAATCATAGTTGAACAGATTAGTTTTACAGCCTTGACTGGAAAAGATCGATCCATTCAATCATTTCAAATACTGAAGCATTATGTGGGAGGAACTCTTTCCCTGTTGAGTTTGGGGCCAATTTTCCTCTTGACCATTCTAAAAATTGTTCAGTTTGAGGCCAATAGCTTACAAGCTATAATTATACTAACACAAATTAGGACAACTTATTCCTAGGCTTTTCTAGCAAGCAGATGGCTTCTCCTCCCAAATTGTCCGGGTTGCATATTTATCCTTGTTATCTAATCATTTTGGGGGATTGTGGATATTGTTTGGCACAATATTCATATACTCACACATATGCATAAACATACATATAACCCTCCTACCAATTTTAATCTTAACAGTCAGCATGTTGTGTAAATGAATTTGATAGTTAACTGTGTTGTGTGACTTTTTTATTTTTTATTTATATATTAAGAAAACTTCTATGACCACCAACTCACAGTAACTCCAGTCAGCTTACAAAAATACATCTGTTGACTCTGAATTCATGAATAATACCCAGATATTTTTTATCAGCCTAACCTATTTGATGTCTCCTAGACTCTTGGATTTATAGTTTCCAGTCTTCCAGCATGAAGGGGAACGCATGACAAAATATGTTTTTGAAACTACTACATAAACTCTATCAATTTTGTACTTGTGTGATGACCATTATGCAAGTATCTAAGAGGCAGGGCTTATGTCATCAGGTCACAATGCCTATATGTCAATAAGAAAAACATCTGGGTGATATGGACATATATGTTTTCACAGTATAGTCAGAACTTTTGCTGTACTTCTAGAATGGGTAGTAGTAGCACATCTGGACAACCCAACTTCTTGAAGAAGCATTGAAATACATTAGGAATAATGTATGCTTTCTTTTTATTCCCAATGTATTTCAATGCTTGCCTCAATAGCTGGGTTTCTTTGTAGGATTAGAGCAAAAGAGTAAAAAAAAATCCCTGTAAAATCTTTCATAATTTATTTGTCACTATGTAGTTTTAAAAGTGCTCAAACATCATTCAAATGTTTTCTTCTGGATGAACCATGATCCCATGACATTATTTTCCTTAGATTTCTTAATTAATTATTGTGATTGATTCAACAACTTATGCAGTGAAATTATGTTCGTTGAAGTTAAACCTAAGAAGATAAAAATGCAGAAGTGTATTTAGCCCATTTTCTTAATTAAGTTGTTGCCTATTGGAATATTGTTTTTAATTACACACAGGGAAAACTGCATTAACCTTTTAATAAAAAGTTCAAATAAATTTTTTTTTCAGGTGGGATTTGCCCCTATTGGGTTCTTTTATCTTAAGGCTTATACATGGCAATATTTAACCAAGACATAATGTCTAATGGTGCAAAGGTGATTAGTAGCAATTGCTGATTACTGAATTTGAATTAAGCATGAATTCATGTGTGGATTTTTAATGAAGTCTAATGAAGAATATACAGTGAGGCATTTCTTAGTTCCCAGCTGGAAATCCTTGCATCTGGTATAACTGGCACACTAAATTTTATTTTTATTTATTCTATTTATTTTACCAGATTTATAAACTGCACCAATCAAGCTGATTCTTATTTTTTTAGTTTTACTTTTATAGAGATTAAGCATATTTGGGGTTTATGATTCAAAACATTATTATTTTATTGCACTTTTATTTATATATGAACTTTTCTGATTCTAAATTACATAATTTGACTATTTCTGTTTTATTCCATATCATGGAATGAGCCCTGGCTTATTAATAATGTGTTTGAATAGTTTAAGCTGAGCTGTGGGTGATAACAGTGGCATCTGTTGTTCCCATGGTCTATCTTTTAATAGGTCTTCTAAGGGAACTGATCTATCTCTGTTGCTTTATCTACTGATCTCATTGGGTGGCTAGTCTCCTGAATCCCTGGTTTAATTCCATCAGTTGAGTGTATCTGAGTGAAGTGAGTCAGAACAAATGCCATTGCAATATAGAACCTACAAATAGAAAGATTTGGTGGCATGTTCTGGATGGAAGCTAGAAGCAAGCAGTATGCCTGACAATCCATAGGTTTCCTGGATAACATGGTGTTTATGTGTATAGTTTTACACTGACATTAAGGAAATAAACTTGTTCTGTAGATTGGTGTTGGCTAAAATTGATGGTGAGGTAGATGTTGCTGAAACTAATATAAAATTTCTTTCCACAGGTCCAGATGATGAAATTGTAATAAATGAATCTCAAGTAAAGCAGAGGCTTTAGTGGATAAGATTTAGGAAAATATTGTTCTGGGTTAATTTAAAGATCTTGACATATTGAGGAATTATGTGTGCACCCATGGCTGAGTCAATGATTTGCAAGTACGTTTATTTCCAAAGTGAAATAGTTATGGTTGAGTACAAACTCATACGTCTGGTGCCCAAGCATGCAGTTTTGGCATGATGCACTTGGTGGCTTATAAAACATGTTTGTAGGAAATGTTATGTAGTGTTTCAACATCCATAGTGGTAATGTTAGGGTTAGAACTTCCTTATGGAGCTCAATTTTCTCAGAAAGCCTATGGTATTTCTTATATAGCTTGGGGTGATGATAGCACAGAGTTCATGAAGCTTTATATTATATTTGAGATATTTCCACAGTTTGAGACACTGGAACAACCTAGATTGCATGGGTTGTGTATTTTGGCAAGCAGGTAGAAAATGAGGTGTTTCCATGGCAATAGTTCTGTATGTCTTTGGGAAATTCTTTGATCAAATTCTATAGTTCTCTCTGATATGTTGTTGACTCTGAAAGAGGAGTTGATAAAATATAGTTTGGAAAAGTTGCTTCCTTGATTCAATCAACCTTATTCATGATGGCAACTTCCCCTGCTTTGTCAACTTGATTTGTTATATTATTATTATTCATGAAGCCTTGGATAGCCTCTTGTTCTTCTGTCTGGGATTGTTGCATGAAGGGGTTTGTTTTAATTAATGACTGTATCTTGAACTTGTTGACCAAGCATTTAATGAAAATATGCAATTCAATGTTGCATGCATCTGGGTACATCCATGCAATGGATTTATTTGGGATTGTTATGATCTGTGGTTATTTCAGGGTGCGCTGGTATAATAATGGTTGCATGTCTGTGTTTGGTTTCTTATTTAGAAAGTACTTAATTCTCTCAAGTGGCAAAAATGTTGTATATTTTGTGTGAGTTTAGAAGGACAAATGATAAGCCTCATGCCAAAATAGACTCTTAAGCTTGGCTGATTCTGTTGCTGGATATTTTCACAAAACTGGGAGTGGGGTGTGTGGAACACACTCATTTTGGTAAATGGATGCCTGTAGAAGCATAACTATTTGCTTCTGTTTTTATTCAAGAAGGTGAGTTTTGTACTGCAGGTTTATTGTCTTGTCCTGACAAAGTCCCAATGAAGTGCCAATGAAGAGATGGTGTTAATCTTGGTTGCTGTAAAGGATGTTGATTAGATGGTTTAGAAGTTTCTTGCAGAAAATATAGAGAATATTTTGTTACAGTCTGTGCAGATTCCATATTGTAGAGCAGGGGTGTCCAACCTTGACAACTTTAACTCCAGAATTCCCCAGCCAGCAATAAAGATGATAAAAGATCTGGAGGCTATGATGAACAGTTGAAGGAAATTTGGGGGTGGTGGTGGCAATGATAGCTGTCTTCCAGGACTTGAGACACTGACACAAAGAAGAGAGGATTGACTTATTCTCTAGGACACCAGAAGGTAGGTCAAGAACTAATAAGTAGAAGCTTTTTAAAGATACAACTTACAAATAAGGACACATTTTATGAAAGTGAGAACAATTAATCAGTGAAATTGCTTGCCTCCTGGAGTTGTAGGTGCTTCATCACTACTTTGAAAAATAGATTGCACAACCATTTCACTGAACTTGTATAAGGGCACTGCCTTGAAAAGGGGGCTAGACTAGAAGATCTCTGAGGTCTAATCCAGCCCTATAATTCTATGAGTCTAATCTGTTTCCATATTTCACTCCAATTTCAATCCATTATCAGTGTAGCACTCCACTTGTCGTGAACTAGAGCTCATAAAAGTTTGTACCTCTTAATAACATTTGTTAATTAGAAAAAATCCTACTAGAAACTGAGTTTTTGCCCTATTTAAGAATATAATTTGAGTCATTTGTACATAATTTCAGAGAAGCATCTACCACATGCCTATAATATTACTGATTCAGAACAAATGTGTAGCATTCATTAATTTTCAGGATGATGCAGGAGAAGTTGTAAAGAGATTGAAGATACTACAATGGCTTTTGCCTACTATAGTTATTTGTCTTTTTCCTAAAAATATATTTTTTATTGAAAACGACTTATGGGAACAGTTTTTCCAAGCAGTAATATTTATATAAACATCTCAAAATTATAATAACTTTATAGATTGAGTGTGATATTCAGATCAAGATTAATGTTGATGCTTAAAATGAACAATCTGATTTACAAAAAATATGCAGAAGCTTGTAACAGATAATTTACCAGATTCTCCTTGGAGAAATCATAAGCAAATGCTTGAAACAAAACGTTCCAACAAATTCAGATAGGGAAAAGACATGACTGATACAAGGTCTCCTTTTCTCTAAACTAAGGGGCATGAAGCATTTTCTTTCCCACAGAGTTGATGGTATGAAGTCTATCAGAGGCAGGATAATGTATTATAGTTTTTAAAGTTATCAGTCCCTTGCTAAAAGAACATTCTGTTTGAAATATACATAGTCTTTTGTATAACCATCATTTAAACTAATATAAATTCCTTGCTTATGAACAGTTAGCATGTTTTTCCTTTTTTTTAAATTAAAAATCTAAGCAAAGATTTTTCCTCTTTGTCATAATTATTACTCAACAATATGGATGTTTTTAATCACAGAGTCAATCCTCTGTGAACAGTTATTTAAACTTTTATTCCATCTTCTTCCAGTGAGCAGAGGAAAAAAAATTAGCTCAATAATATGAAGAATGAATAATTGGAGCACAGGCATCAAGTCAACCTGATGGATGAAGGCTGATTTGGAACAATGCTTCCTATTTCTAAATCTAATGCCGCACACTCAGAGACAGAGATCCAGAGATATCATGTGGCAATTTTTCTTTTTCTTTTTAATAGATTTTTTTGTTTTGAGTGGAAAGAACATTGCTTTACTTGTAAAGTAAAAAGCACTGACGGGTACAAGTTGAAGTCAGCAACATCTAATTCCCCCCAAATCATAAGAAACATCTATCCAGAAGTTTTTCATGCCCAAAAAATATTCTGAATACATTTTTATACATAAATTGATGAGTTGAGTATTTTGTAATATTTAAATTATTATGTTTCTTCATACAATAACAGAATAACAGAGTTGGAAGGAACCTTGGAGGTCTTTTAGTCCAACCACTGCTCAGGCAGGAAGCCCTATATCATTTCAGACAAATGGTTGTCCAATATCTTCTTAAAAACATCTAGTGTTGGAGCATTCACAACTTCTGGAGGCAAGTTGTTCCACTGATCAGTTGTTCTAAGTGTCAGGAACTCCTTAGTTCTAGCTTGGTTCTCTCTTTGATTAGTTTCCATCCATTGCTTGTCCTGCCTTCAGGTGCTTTAAAGAATAGGTTGATCAATGATCACCTGTTCTTTGTGGAACTCCTTGGATAATGGAACACTGCTATCAAGTCATCCCTGTTAAATATTCAATGACGCCTCATTAATATTCATGTACGTAACTGTTCTGACCCAACCTGGTTCCAAGAGAGCAAACACAAGACAAAGGCAGCAGCTCCCACCTTTTAAGGTTTCATTCACGAATTCTGTTTCTTCACAGATAAAAGTCTGCTTCTAACTAATTAGCTCCGACAAGAAAAAGCCTTGCCAAGTTGTTCTTCAAGGATGCCAAAAACCCACAGCTAAGAATAGTTTGAAATACTAACTATAATGTCCATGAGGCTGAGTTTCAGAGCGTCTTTGCTTCTGCAAAGAATGCTTCTTCAAACCTGGCTTTTATCCTTTGAGGGAGGGGCCATTACCTTGCAGCCTTACTCTCGAGTCACCCATGCTGTTGTAACTGTTCTTTCCTCCGAGCAATCTTGCGCACACGTGCACTTGGCACAGGCTCCTCGGGAACCTTCTCATCACTACTGCCAGCCCCCACAATCTCTGAAGGTAGCAGTCCACTCCCTAATGGTTCTGGTCCCTCATCTGAGTCCTCACTCTCCTCAGCCATCTGCATCTGCTGCCAGCTAACTACAACAGTAACATGTAGAGTGGAGTCTGATGTCAGACTATACTCATTGATCTAGCCACTGGCGCAAGGGTGGGATTCAACCAGTATTACTACCGGTTCAGTGAGAGTGTGTTTTGTGCACTTTGCACATGCACACACCAGATGCGCGCTGTAAAGCATTTGCAAAATGCTGCCTGGACAGCTGACAAGCGCTGCACGTGAGTGCGCAGCATTTGAAAATCCTCTTCTTTCCTGCTTTTTCAACCTCAGCTGTGCCGCGCAAAGCAGCTGAGGTTGAAAAAGCATGAAATAAAGGACAGTCAAGAGCCTGGGTGGGCGGGCGGGTCAAAGAAACAAACAAAAGGTCGTCACAGCCAACCGGTTCTGTGTCTGCAGCTCTTCAGAGCTACCAGTTCTATAGAACCAGGCTGAACTGGTAGCATCTCACCCATGCACTGGCGGGAATAATGAAGCACTGTCAGTGGCTGAAATGTTGGATAGCGCTGGCTATAAAAGCCGGTGCCTGCTGCGGCTAACAGCTTTTTGTCCCAAACCGTAAATAAACTGTTTTCCTGCAATCCTATGGTCCTGCCTCTTTCTTGAGTGCACCCACTTAACAACCCCTACTCTTCCCCCCCGCTCCATTAAACTAGACATACTCAATTCCAGTTCTTTATATGTTTTAGCCTCCAGTCCCCTAATCATCTTTATTTATTTGATTTATTTGATTTGATTTGTCAATCGCTTACAAGATAATAGGTAAAAGTATAAACATGAGTAAGGGTACAGGAAATAGAGATGAATAAATGGGACAATAGGACAGGGATGGTAGGCACAATGGTGCATTTATGTACACCCCTTACTTTTTTGTTACTTTTCTCTGCACTCTTTCAAGAGTCTCAACATCTTTTTTACATTGTGGCAACTAAAACTGGATGCAGTATTTCAAATGTGGGCTCATATTTAGACTAGATTTGGAATTTTGTCCACCTATCTAGTCCTTCCCGAAGATCTGGCAAAGGCAAATTGTATGGTTAGATGTGTCAAAGGTAACATTGCAGGCTGTCAGCTGTTGCAAGTAAATGCCAATGGTGTTCAGGTAGTGTTCCAGATGTTTTGGGATTGCACCAAGTCTGCTATTACTGTATTATTAAGTTGATTGGAATTTTTGTTATTATTATTTGTTAAATGTATATGCTACCTGACTCCTAGCATGTTTTACGCTTATAAAATATGACTGTACTCTGTTTAATTTTTATTAGTTTGGAGGAAATAGTATTTTGAAAACTAGACTTAAAATATCTAAGTACTAAATATCCTAAAATAGTTTAACTTACTTAGCAGGTTTGCATTGAGTCGCACTGAATCCTACCTTTTAAAACTTATCATTGTTCTTTTTGGCTCATTATGTTGATAATTTAAATAGATACATTATCCATTTTAAATAAAAGCCCAGATGATTATTAACATAAAAATCCATTTCCAGTTGATGTTTCCTTTTCAACTTAAACATCACAGCTCATGCACTGTAGTTCTTTAGATGAATCCTGCATTTCATTTTCTCCACACTAAAAATATATTGCAAAGTGCTCAGCAAAAACATAAACAACTCAATGAATCAAATCAATGAAGGAGAAATCCTTTACAGAAACTACATTTTCTGTGTGGGATTCTGGACCCCATGGCGATCCTCTATTTGAGATTATGTGTCTGGGTGAGAATTTATCACAGGATAATGGTCTCCTACTGCTAGTATACATACGGTACCCAATGAGTAACACTATGTGGCAAGATATTCTTGGAAAACTAGCTACCTTTGGAAAAAGCTCTGAAAAAAAAGAGGTCTAATAATATTGTAGAACTTTGTACAAATAAGGTGGCTATAGAAAGTGACATGGACCAAACAGACTTAGATATGCTATTTTGATAATGCTTGAAATCTTTAAGACCATACTGATTGGCAGCAGGAAGTTAATGGCCACACCTTTAAAAAAATACAGACATTCCCACTCTGACTTTTCAATTGCATATATCAAAGAAGATGACAAATACCCCATGTAACTGGCAATCAGTTGACATTTTCAAAAGTGTCAGCAGTGCTAGAGTTCAAGTGGAAAAATAAGTCACAATTACAGTGAATTTTAGCATGTTAGACATAATTCTTGGTTATTTCTTCAATCCCTGGCTTGTGTATTTTGGTTCAACTCAGCCAGGTGGCAACATCTAGGTGGCTTTGCCTAATCATCTGGTTCTTGGAAGGAACCTTATAAGATGCTGTAAGGAAATGATGGGTTTTTAGTCTAGACAGTCTAGATGAAGAAAAAGGATGACACATTTGCAAACTACTTCTGTATTGTAAAGCCACCAAATTACTTCTGTATTGTAAAGCCACCAGGAATAAGGGGCCTTGGTGGTGCAGGCTGTCAATAGCCTAGCACTTAGTTCCAGCTGCCTGTAATTATTGTAGGCTTGAATCCCACTAGGCTCAAGGTTGACTCAGCCTTCCATCTTCTCAGGGTAGGTAAAATGAGGACCCAAGACTGTTTGGGGCAATAAGCTGACTTTGTAAAAATGCTGCTTAGTAATAAGCAGGCATATACAATGGAATGAAGGCTATTGCTGAGTGCACTGGGTTGTATCCCCAAAAATTGTAAGCCGCCCTGAGTCTCCGGAGAAGGGCGGGATATAAATATGAATTTAAAAAAAAATAACCACTGACCTAATTTTTCTTGTAATTGTTGTATCTGAATTATCATTTCTGGCTTTCCTAAAAAGTCAGAACTGAACATTGTCAATATAACTTTCCTTCTGATTCTAACTTGGTGGGAAAACAAAGGACCTGAATTTAAACAGTCCAACTGCTAGAGCAAAAAGGCAAGTGAGGAAGCATTACAGGGAATTCTTGACTTAACAACAATTTATTTAGTGACTGTTCGAAGCTACAACACCTCTGAGTAATCTATGACTATTTTTCACATGACCATTGCAGGCTCCCCAGGGTCATATGATCAAAATTCAGATGTTTGGCAACTGACTCATATTTATGACAGCTGCAGTGTCCTGGGATCACATGATCACCTTTTATGATCTTCTGACAAGCAAAGTCAATGGGGAAGCCAGATTAACTTAACCATATTACTAATTAAACAACTGCAATGATTCATTTAAAAACTGCGACAAGATAATAAAATTGAGCAAAAGATGAGAGTAAATAAAATTCAAAACAGCTAGAATGGAAAGAAACTGGGTGCTACTGATTCTCCATTGTTGAAAATAGCAGAGAATGTACCATCTAAGAAAGACAATTGTTTCCATGCTTACCTTTTAAGCCATTGCCATCCCATTAGACATATATGCATTCCAGAAAGTTCCTGTGGCTGCTTTTTTACACAGGTATGCTAGGATAAAATTCTTTGTTCAATGGAACTTTCAAAATGACATTGTGTGTGTGGTAGATGGCAATGACTTATATCTCTGTGGGAAAACAAATTATACACCCACCTCATAATTCGTCCTTCTGAATTCCATTAGGAATGAGGCACATGAGTCTGAGCATCTGGATACATTTTTTCAGGGAAAGGAGCAGGAGCAGAAGGAAGGCAAATCCAGAGGAGAAACTGGTTGATGATAATTCTGCCTTATTAACTGCAGAGGATAAGAGAATGGCCAGTGGGATGGAGAAGTTTGGTATTGCTAATAAAATGTTCCCCCATCTACTCTTCCAGGTTTGGATGGAATCATATGGAAGATCATCTTCCTCTCAAACAAAGGCAATTTTCATTTGCATCATTTTTCATATCATATATTTGTGCACATGTTACTTTGGCTGCTCCTTTTAATGCTTTCTCGTTGTAACCTCTTTTTTTTTGCTAGGAAGAACAATGGAATGAACAGTACTTTTAAAAAAGTAAATCTAACAAGGAGCCATGAGTCCTTTTGAGAAAAATACTGAAGATACTGATCAGAGATAGTTTGGAGAATTCCATCTTAACTCTTGACTTCCTTCTATTGCAAGCTGTGGGTATTAGCATTAATATAACTTAAAAATAAGGAACCATACATACTAGGTTTTTTTTCATTATACATATGGTTCCTTTCATGATCAATCTCCTTGAAATATGATTCTATCCTCCCCTCTCCATCCATCTTATAGATGGTCCTCCCTGGATTTGCTTGAAAGATTAAACTGCTAACCCAGTCTTTGGAAATTAAAAAGGATTTATATAAAGGCTGCAATGCATAACTCAGTTGAGATATTTCTCATAGATGGAGCACTTTCTCACTGATGCCCACTAGATAAGTTATTTGTTGTTATCTTAGTGAGCTATTTTGAGAAACACAATTACCACTTGTATCTCAGATGGAACCTTATGGGAGTGTTTATGTGTTTTTCTGTGGGTGTTCTTGTGTCCATGTTAGGGGAGAGTTTAATTTTCAGAAATCCTGCTTCATGGATTCTTTGGCCATTGTACAGTTTTGATCATCTGTTCTCTTCCAGCCACTGGAGCTAAAGAAGTGTGTCATCAAGATGTCTATTAACTAGCAAACATTTTAATTGTTTCACTTCTCAATCATCTAGCAGTGCACTTTAAATTCAAATCTGTGCTTAGGTTTAAATACATAGTTTTTCCAAAGAACTAATTTCTTCATACATTTAGCATTATCAAAATGATAATCGTATGTTTTAATTATTTTGAGAGGTACTGGCTTGCCTCTGAACAGATTGCCGTTACCATCTTGACAATGTTTACTCTTTCTGCAGTGACCTACTGGCTATGCAGATGTGCCTTGTCACCCACACAGTCAACAAACATTTGATGAGGGAATTGGATTTCACTATTGGATTGGCACCTGACTCAGGTGTGCCCACTAATGTATGCTTGAAAGGAGGGGGAATAAATTGATTCCATTCTAATTAACAGCAGTTCCTGCAGATAGAGTCTGACAAAGACATCTGATTTTTTAAATACAGCAGATTCACAAAGCATTGTATGTCTTTAAGTAGGGAAGACTTTAATTCTTCTGTGATTTAATTATTGAATGGAATTTAGCTTCAGTCTGGAACTTCCTCTGTTCTCCCAATTTCTTCTACTACCATGCATATGAAAACAGATGAAGAAAGAAACAGATTGAAATGGCCTGATACTATTAAAGAATGAAGATTTTGATGATCCTATCAAGGGGCGCAGGGTGACTCAGTCACAATTTCAAATATTTTTGCCAGCAGAAAACTAGCCAATAGTTTCAAAAAATGGTTGTGGCCCCTAGTGCCAAATGATAGACTGACTATAAAAACATAATTCTCTGAAATAAGAGTCTCTGAAGATATATTACCATTCATTCTTGATAAGACAAAAGACAAACTTTTACCATTTCAAATATGGACTATGAAAACTATGAATAAGCTTTCTCTTCTCAATTAGGTCAATAAGATTCAGAATTATAAAAATATTTTGTTTTTCTATCTGGGAGAGGCTGAACAGAGAGAGTCAGAATCAACACCTGCAAAAACACAAGCACTGAGATTTTGGATGTAATTCAGAAATACAAGCCACACAAGAGCAGAGATAATCAGACCACAAAGTGTATGCCAGTTTCAAACTCCTGTTGAGTTCCGTAACCCCTGAAAAATCAGGACATTTAATTTGGAAAAAATTTCAACTAAAATGAAACGAAAAAGCTCTCCATTTGTCTTTCCATTCCACAAAAACTTCTCCTATCTACCATAAAAGGATGGCAAATACACTTATTTTAAACAAAATGTTCTGTTAGTCAGTGATGAGACAGTCTTGGAGAACAGAATATTTGAAAGGTGAATCAAATCCCAAAATTTACAAAACTCTGAAAGGGGATTGTCGTCAAAGTCATTCCATATTTTATCATGCCAGTTGCTTCAGGGCAGTTCTACAGTTCATTATGTTTCAGGGCAGAGCTCATCATTAGGTTGATTTTTTCTTTTTTTTCTTTCTTTTCTTTATTTGTTTGTCAAACATGTACAAGGTAACAAGTATAGGTATGAACATAAACATGAACAAAGGAAGTAAATACAGATAAATGAAGACAGTAAGACAGGGATAGTAGGCATGATGGTGTGCTTATGCACCCCCCCTTTAAGGACCTCTTAAAAATGGGGTGAGGTCCAGGGTATAGAGTTTGAGATTGAAGCTGTGATGATTTGAGGCTGTAAGAATGGAGTTGGATAGAGCATTCCAGGCATTGACCACTCTGTTGCTGAAGTCATATTTTCTGCAATCGAGTTTGCAGTGGTTTACCTTGAGTTTGTATTGATTGTTTGCCTGTGTATTATTGTGGTTGAAGCTGAAGAAGTCATTGACAGGCAAGACATTGTAGCAGACGTTGTGTACTATGCTTAGATCGGACCACAGGCAGCACAGTTCCAGATTGTCCAAGCCCAAAATTTCAAGCTTGGAGGCATAGGAATTCTATTGTGAGTAGATAAGTGAAGTATTAGAACCATTATTCAAGAATGAGGTGTTGATTGCCTTAATGGGCTAATAATCTAGTAATGAAGATTCAGTAATAGCATTCTTTTAGTAAGTTAGCATTATTTTTTATGTTGAAGATTATGATTTATGGAGCTCCAAAGTCAGGGGAAAAGAGCAGAGTGTGTCTTTGAACATATTTCATAGATGTTTCTGTGACTTTGCTGAAGCAATGGAGTTCCTTGGAGAATTATGTCTTGGATTTTGTATTGGTCTACATCTGCTTTCTCTTGTGATTAGTAGCTGGTGTGAAATATCTGGGTTAGCCATGCTTGGAATAAATAATTCAAACTACATGTTCTGCTTTTGTAGTCATTCAAGCCACTCAGATAGACTAGTGACTTAACTCTGGAAAAAGTAATTCTAGCTCCTCTTTTTTCTAATCTATTTGTCAACCCCTCATAGAGAAATTGAACAATTCATCACCGCTTCCGCCAACACTGAAAAACAGAGATATCTCCATCCTCCATCCTGAGAGAAGGTAACTGGCCCAAAGTCACCTAACTAGCTTCATGCCTAAAGGAGGACTAGAACTCTCATCTCCTGGTTTCTGGGGCCTTAAACTGATTTCACATTCCAAACTCAGAATCCACATCCCACATATGAAACATGGTTCTTTGTCATGTACAGATACAGACTATTCCAGGCTTTTGTTTTGCTGGATATAGAAAAAGTGAAGCCATTTTTTTTTTAAATGTACAAATCTGTAGACAGAAGCTGAATAACAAGAAGAGGTTTCTATATCAAAACTCTTTCTGCCTTACCAACTGGAGCATAATTGAGGCAGAAAACATTTGCTTCAGGAAGTGTGCATTTCTATAGAAATATAAATACTGGCATATTTTGAATTTCCATTTATAGTGCTGCACTAATTCTCATGTTCTGTCTCTGTATAAAAGTTTATGACTGATCTCAGTTTTCATACATATATCAGTCAATGTTCATGAAAGTAGAACTTTGATTTTAGAAATTTCTTGTGATCTGTAGAAATATTTGAAACCTTACAAATATTGTTTGGAGATTCTAGCAGAGAGCACTTTTTCTGAAGTACATGATTGCCATTTTAGGGTCTGTTCAGAATATAGTATTTTTTTGTTTCAATTTTAAAAAACAATTTAGAGCTAATAATATAATTGTGATCTAGGTAGCTCTGGAATCAACTTATTTTGCATTGATAACAGATAACAGATAATCAGAGTTGGAAGTGACCTTATAAGTCATCTAGTGCAACCCCTCGCCCAAGCGGGACACCCTACACCATTTCTGACAAATGGCAGTCCAATTGAATACATGTACTTATTTATAGTTTGCATTTAGTATTATTTTATAGGTTTATTATAGTTTCAAAAATAAACTTTGATTGTTTAATTTTTTCTGATTTAACTCCCAAAAATGAGACAGAGGATTGAATGTTCCATTCAATGTATTATATGGCTGGTTCAACTTTTGTATTTTAATCACTAAGATATGATCATTCTGTTTCTTTTATGTTACAGAGTGAAATAAGTCAGATACCCTATGTAAAAATATGATGTCATCAAGAACCATCCAGCATTTCTATCTAAACTATCCAAGCAGGAGATGAAATCAGGGGTAAAGACCCAGGAGGCTTCAGAGACAAAATCTGTGGAACCTCTAGGCTTTACCATACAGGCCAAATACTGTCCTATATGGTGACAGTTATGGAATACATAGTCACTGGAGATATCCTTCTTTCTGCCTGTCTGACTGGCTCAAGTTTTTGAAAGAATTTTCCTACTTTGCTCCTGGAACCTAAGCAGATTCCTGATCTGAGGCCAGTGAAGAAGCAACTTTTCTCTTATTTCTTTTAAAAATTATTTTAGCAGAAAGGTAAATATACTTGCTGCATATACTTTAAAAAAAACTAGCTTCTGATTCAACAGGATACCCAATTATTAGAATCAAAGTTCCATTAGAGATTAAAAAAAATAAGCAATGGAAAGATAAACCAAGAAAGCATAACAGCATCTGAAATTTTCATGTCCAAGATCAGGGCAATCAATTCCATGGGACCCAACAAACCAATCACCACAAATCACCATCAAACAACAAGAGCTAAAGAAATTGAAAACCCAGCTCCAATTAAATATAATGGAACTGGAATTCCAGATGAAATAAAACCTTGAAAAATAGACTTGAAATCTAAAAGGCAAAGGCAAAATAGAGAAGAAAAAAGGCATGCACATCAATAAGAAATATAAAAACTAAATATCAGAGTATAAAGTATTTAATAAACATGTGTCTGCATAAGAATGCCAATAATTATCTGGACAACTTTGAAAAGACTCTAAGCTTTAAGATAGTAAGCATGTAAAGTAAGACAATGTAAGTATGTGCAATTTCTGTGATTAAATTTAATTTATTTCATATCATTAGTTGCATATAAAATGTCTGCAGGCAATATAACATTGTGGTAAAGGCACAGCTAGAACTGATGTTGGAAAATGTCAATGTGAATTGTGGAATTTTACATTCTAAAATATCTGATTCTTACTAGTCCTTCACCTATCTAAAAAAAGTTAATATTACCTGGTGAAAAAAAATTTAAGGCAATAATATCAACATAATAATTAAGTTGGCTCAGTTGAACAGTTTATGGACAACTACCTAATAAATTCTATGGTCCAACAGGATCCAATACTATAGAAACAGGACAAATGGCAGATACCAGACTGAAGAAACAATGGAACTGCACATTATGACCATCCAAAGGCATTTCTTAAGAGAGCAGAAAACCCAGTTGGTCAATAGAGGCTTTCTGCTAGACCAAATGTTTCAAGATAGAGAACATTTCAAAAGGACTATTGAAGGCTCATATAAAATCCAAAGTTCAGGCCTGAGAGACTTATCTAAATGCAATGTGGATGCTAGTCTACCTATGCAACTGCTGAAAGTACTAAAGGATGAATATCAATAATGACATGAAAGGTTACTTATAAGTACTTCATTTATCAAAACCCAACATTGGATCAAGTTCCCATGGATGTCAATGTTATTTGCCAATGACTAAACAGAAAACGTCCTAGTTAAATTAATGAAAGTATTAAAAGGCAAACAGATTAGCAATGTTATTTGAAATGATTTGATATTGCACATATTGGTTTGACACTCCACAGGAGAAAAGCATTGAGTCAAACATGGACCTTCTAATCTTCATAGCAAGGCCTGTCTTGAAAATCATGGCCACACCCACAGGAGAAATACTTATATCAGAAAAACCAGATCTAGGCCCAAATGATAGGAAGCTGAACACCTCAGAAAGCAAAAGATAACCCCAAAACTGTTCAGAATTTCTACAAAAATTTCACAGAATTATTGAAAGGAACAGCATTTTCCAAGATCCTGAAGAGAAGCACAGAATCCCCAGCAGCAACACAGAAGAATTAACAGATATACTAGAACTTTTCTAAGATCTAAGAAACTTCTATCAGTAAAAGAAGCAAAACTAATCAGTAGTTTAATTTAGGAACCTGGCTAAGTATATTTTGGGACTGAGTATATAACTAGGACAGTAGCCTTAAAGCATTAAACTAAATAGCAGGATCAACTGACAGTAAAGGTCAATTAGGTGATGAAGAAAGCAGAACAGCATAAGTGAAGGATTGAAAATGGAGCAGAGCTAAAATCACAAAGCAGAACTTGTGAAGATCTGCTGGGAGAAAAGACTCTGGAGCATCCAATCTGGCTGGCTTGTCAGCTGAAGACAATTAATCTCAAGAAGCAGATCTGTCTTCAGCAGGAGTGAATAGAAGAATTCTTTTGTGCTGCATCCTGGTTAGTAAATACAATACTTGACAAGAACTAACACCACAGATACAATTGAAGCCAGATAACCCAATAAAAACCTTAGGAGACCTCTATATCTTAGGAAACAAAGTTTACTAAGACAGAAACAAGTGAGGTTGTTATAGTTTTGCCAACAAGTTTCTGATATGAAGGTGAACAAGTGTAAAGAATATAAAAATTGGAATTACATGGGAGCTGAGAGAGGGGTAGAGAAATAGAAGTTGGTAATCAGATTTTATTAGGAAAATAGATTGTTCAAAGTTGCTTTCTTAACGCAAGTAATACACGACACATTTTTAATATCTAAGTATATGAAAAGAAGTATTTGAATTAATACTGAAGTTAAATGTGTCTGTTTAATAAATGTTTAACATAACATTCATTAAAGTGAATCTTGTCTGTTCAATTACCAACTGTATATGAAGCTTATAATAAGAAAAATATTAATTATTATGATCTACATCAAGAATTGTAGATTTTGGATCATGGGAGTTGATTAAATGTCACAAAAATGAAAAATCAGCACCTAATTTTGTATTGAGATGTGTTGTTTGTCACATTCAAATTAGAATTTTTACTGCAGGGTCACAGAAGAAGATTTTTAAACAAAACAAGTCTCAAGAATATTTTTTGTTGTGTGCAGTACTGTTCTCATCATTGTACCGTAACACAACCTCAGGATAAGTATGCCATACGTGTGTGTGTATATATACACAATTACATTATTGCCAAGAATTAGCAAGCTGTATGCCTGTATGTCATAACATTTTAGACTGGATATACATCTTGGCTCCTGAACAAGCAGGGTTTAGATCAGCATATTCTACCATGGATAAATGTGCAATTTTGCAACATTTGAGTGAAAAATACTCCAGCCCTTTATGCTGCTTTTATTGATTTAGTGTGTCTTCAGTTCAGCTCCTCAAGAGACACTATAGAGAAAATTAGCAATATCATAATCATCACTTTCTGAGGTTGATAACTATGTTGCACTGAAATGCTACATTGCAGACTGGAGGCAATTGTAATAGCAATTCAACCATCACCACCACCCCTAAACTCAGGGCAGTCAAAGGGGGCTGTGTTCTTGCCCCCTTATTATTCAACTTCTATGAAAGGTTAAATTAAATATTTTATTTAGTTAAATATTAAATTTAACATTTAAGCCTTTTCGAAGCCAGTATTTCACCCCTAAGACTTGTCCAACATCCTGTTGTAATTTTTTTGGTATGCATATGATGCAGCCATTCTATTCACAAGCTAAGTGGTCTTCGAAAATACCTAACTACTTTAATGTCCTGCTCTTCTAGGAAATTTCCTAAATCAATTATTTAAAAAACAAGATTATAGTTTTCTCTAGAAAGTGTTTTAAGTGTTCAAAAGGAAAATTATCAAAAGATCAATTGATTAAAGCCTTGGTAGCTCAGGCTGTTAAATGCCTGCTCTTAAGATCCAGCTGCCTACAATTATTGTAGGCTCGAATCCCACCAGGCTCAAGGTTGACTCAGCCTTCCATCCTCTCAGGGTAGGTAAACTGAGGACCCAAGATTATTGGGGGCAATTAGCTGACCTTGTAAAAATGCCGCTTAGTAATAAGCAGGCATATACAATGGAATGAAGGCTATTGCTGAGCACACTGGGTTGTATCCCAGAAATTGTAAGCCGCCCTGAGTCTTAGGAGAAGGGCGGCATATAAATGTAATTAAATAAATAAATAATAAATAAATAATAAATACTTGAATACCACTTCTAACTCTTCACCTGTTGGAATAACCAAATTAACTGAGTTTTCTAGTAGAATCTTAAACTATACTGTACGAGTCATCAAGGCAATGATTACATTTCTGCAGCAACTGCATAAAGCAAGAGTTCTGATGTAGCTGTTATATTAGTAAACAACTTTGGGTTTATAAAGATGTTTTCTTATAATTTATAATCTAAGATGCCAAAAGCCATAATTTGTGTCCCTTGCTTGACTTCAAAAACTCTTTTTCATTAGAACTTGTCTACATTTCTTTCTTAGGGTTGCCTAAGACTTTGTCATATCAGCTTTTGGCTGAAACAAATCCTTCAAGGTGAGTATCTACTTCACCTCATCCTACTGCATAGATTTTCCTCATCACTATGGGAACAAATTGATTCTGAACTGGCATTTCTGGACTTTCCCACCTGGCAATATCACTCAGTCTGGATAAAGCTTTAATAAATATTAAACTGAAGATTTGGGATTTAAACCTACAAAATGACAGGGCCAAAGTCATTCTCCCCTATTATGGTACTATTACAGGTTCTCTATAGACTCTAAATACCTCTAAAATATCCTACATATTTCACATGAGAGATATTTTTCCTTAGCTCACTTTGACAGACCACTTACTACAGAGACTCTAGGCAATTGTACTAATCCTCTGCAATTGTATGTATGTGTCCTGAGAAGTTGTATCATCCATGTTTTCTGGCATTCATAAACCCAATTATGAGAACTGTTAGATTAAAGAACTACATTTTTTCTTTTGCAATATCCAAGTTGGACAATCACAATAAATGTTTTTTATTCTGAAGTGGTATAGATCCTTTCTATATATTATTCAAGTCTCACTTAGCAAAGCAGTTTACTAGTTCATTTAGGGCCATTTATATCAGTCAATTTTTTTCATAATGTGTTACAATCATAAATGAGATCCTCCCCCTCCATGTGTACCAATTTGAGTTTCCAGAGAAAGGGCAGTATAATAATAAATTAAATAAACTACTAGAATTGGTAATCATAAACTAGACACCGAGGTCAAGCATATAAGAACCAAGCAAGCTGATACCCTTGGATTGTAACAGCAGTGTTCTGCTATTTGTCTTGCTATTTGGAGCTGATGAGAGATGAAATACAAAACATCTTGAGGACATCAAGATACCCATTCCTGCAACTGATCACTTCTATCACATTCATCCATTCTGTGTTTCTTTTCCTTATTTCCAGCAGATTTAAGATAAAATTTCACTTGCTGCTAAAAATGCCTAGAAACATTAGAATAAAAAGGTAGGTGTGCTATAAATAATTTAAATGCTTAGCTCCCATAAGTCTTCAGTAGCAAAGGCAGAAGTCAGGAATTTCAAAAGTTCCCAAAATATCTGGAAGAGCATATCTGGAGGAGTTGTGCATGACACTGTATGTTTTTTGAGGATATCCACAGAACGTAATTGTGTCCTTATATATATTCTTCTGATGCTTTGAGTTTCTTTGAGAATATTTTACCTTTGGAAACCAGCATAAGAAACAATGATGATCTCATGCTGAGGAACTGAAATAATAGCTGCCATGCTATCATATGTGTACAAGCCTTGTTCTTGACAATCTAAAAAAAACCCTGGGTTACTAAAAAAGTTGGAAATCTTTAAAGATCATATTCCAAGGATCAGGTTTATGTATCTACACAGAATTAAATGAATGAAAACAGAATTTTTGCCACCTCTGTCTCAGCTGGCTTTGGTACTGAGATTTTCTCACATTCTTCCTCTGTACTTTGAAGAACCTTGCATTTCTTTGCAAACCAACGTTATGCATCATTGAAATGCTGACAGTTTTTTCAGTTGATTTGGAATGAATGTAAAACTTCTTTTTCCATTCTACTATTTGTGTTTCTGAAAATGCAAATCCAAATTTTATTATCTTTTCTGAAACCATATGAAGTATTGATTGACAGCAAACTAGCATTGATGATGGTACTTAGTGGGTTAATGAAACATCTGCAAGAAAACAAGCACTCAGAGAACATCCAGGATCCTTCATGTGATTTTATTTTAAGTGGCAGACATCTCTCAGTGAGATAATTGTTCTTTCAGTTTTCATAAAGCTAAATCTGAGCGCATATAAATGAATAATGTCAGCTGATCAATGTCAAAGGATCAATCTCAGGATTCCATAAACTGGATAATAATCATTGGTGAGAATTCTGGGAGCTGAAATGTGCATATGTCAAAGTTATCCTCACCAGAGAAAGGTAAACTTATAAAACCTCATCAATAAAAAAAATTCTCAGTGGAAAAATTCCCTGGAAAATTCCACTTTCCAGGACTTTGTTATTTTTAATTATTTTTGTCTGATAAATGTTGTGGACCAACATTCCTCTTCTGTATTGTAGAGATACCCCCATTTTCTCAAACTGAAACTATTCAAATATTTTTAAAATATTTCTCAATCTTCATTGGAAAGATTTGATTTTTAGGTCAATTCATTTGGACACCCCCAAATTGCAAAAAGCTTGTCTTGGTTATTGTATAGAGTTCCATGCATAGAAATTGGAACTACTAATTAATTTGATTTGTTTGAACTCCCTCTTTCAAGAAATTTAATATTTCTTCAAATTCATCGGAGATTTAGTACAAACAGTAATCTCAGCATCTATACTGAATTTTGCTTCAGGCAGAATTGAAGAATATATGAACTCCCACTCTAGTATGCGCTATAATTTTCCAACAGCTTCCCTTTACAATTCTTAAGTGTCTTGCTTCACTTGCCACTGATCTTATTATAAGTAATTAACTGGCAATTTTAAGGTTTCTTCCCTCATTTCCTCCCATTTTCTTTCTCTCCCACTCCCATTCTTTAAAACATACTTACTTGAAAAGCTGCTGACATGCTTGTTCTGAGAATGTTCCTCCCTTAATAGCATTCTTGGGCAATCAAACAAATTCTGTTTCTTTTATGTGCAGTTTGATAGTGTTCAGGCTGTAAGTACAGTGTTTCTTACTCACAAGTTTGCTGATTTATAGTCTTCTAACAGAAGGGTCACATTAGAACAGAGAGAATGCTTCAAGCCAATGACCTATAAAGCAAATATGCCAAAGTGAAAGACAAGGTGCCAATGATCATGTATCAAAACTATCTTTTATATATTCTGAAGAAAAATGCCTATAATCGTTGATGTCAACATGAAGACTAAATTCATTTGTATGGATGTGTCAAAGGGGTTTGGAGATACAGTATATGGGAGCAAAATAAATGTTTTCTGGCTGGAATGCAAGCCTTCATTCCGTGATAGAGCAAATTACTTCTACCAAAAAACTTACAGATCTCCAACTGTTTATATTTTGCAGTTCATCAACAAAGACCTATCTCTCCCTCCCCCCTCCCCCCCCTCCAGATTTGGAGAGGTGAAGAGAACCCCAGAAATAAATCTGAAGATCAGCCTGGGCACTTGTTAAGATGTTATTATGGTTATTTGCTAATTGGGCATTGGTCTGTTAAACAAAATAAAACCCCTGTCAAGTCTGTTAGTGTTGTTGAATGAAATAGAAGTGATTGATTTAAACAACTTATTGACCTTGAAAAATGTCAGTTTGACAGGAATTGTATGTGCAACTTACAAATGCAGCATTCTCCTATGTATTCACTAATCAGGCACTCAGTGACCTGTTTTTTTCTGAGCACTCAGTTCACCACAAAACTGGTATAATCATTATATATATATATATATATATTCTCACACACTGCTACCATTAGGGTTATTACTTCATATGATTCCTCATAGATCTGTTGATTAAATTTCCATGCGCATTTGGACTTTTGGAAGATTGGTTTTGCATATGGTAACTGCAGGAAGACTATTATATGCTCACTGTTGGAGAAATCCTAAAATGCTGCCAGATCGGATTTGAGTCAGTCAAAGGGATCAAAGGTTTATTTTTCCAAGGTTTTGGGCTTGTGCTGGAGCCCATCATCAAGGAACTTCTCTATCTCCAGAATATGTGCACTGGGCTGCTCTATTGTATTTATTTAGTTATTGGTTTTGTGCAGCTTTTAGTTATTAATTAGGGTGTTAATTGAAATTTATTAAGTCATTAATTTTTTGTTTCCTTGTGCTTGCATGCCCTCTGCTCCTAAATACCTGACAGGTTGGTGGTAAATCAGAACTTCTATTAACTGATGAGGGGTCCATTTCCCAAGCTTCAAACATTTATCTGGCTATTTTTGTCTCTGCTCGACCAACAATAGTAGTAGCTGTGAAATTAAATGCATGTTCTTGTTCATTGCAATGTAAGACTACCAATGAGTTAGGATCTCCTTATCTCACTGCTTACTGTGTTCTCACAGTATGATGGTTAGCTTTCTCCCACATAGTTGCAGGGGCAACCAATGCAGGAAATCTGGTAAATTACATTTGAAGTTTCTCCCACCTCCAAATGATCATTATAGTGGCATGTTTTGTCCTCATATGGTAGCATGTGCATGGTCAGTGACATCCACTTGCAGATCTTGGAAGCTGCATTATACTGCTTTTGAAATGTGGCAACATTAGTTAGCCTTGTACCTTATATCTATTTTTCTCTCTCAAGCATATTATTCAGGCATCTTGTGATAAATACTTGTGGGTACCCATGTTGCCTAAAATGTTGGTACCTGCTCTCAATGTTTATTTTCATTCACGAAACCCTAAAATACCCACAATGGAGAAATAAATTCTGCAGAATTTTTAGAAATGGCAACATTACCATGTTTGATTAGGATGAAAGAAGTATTTTTATAACAGATATCAAAACATTTATGGACTTTTTGCTGAAAATCAGAAAAATGAAATGGTGATCTCTATATTTGTTGATTAAAAAGGTAGAATGTGGGAAAGAGAACTTTTCCATAATCTTAGAGGAAGAAGATAGATGATAATTTGGTTTGGAATTACTGCAAAGAAGATCAAAAGTTGCTTTTCTTTTCTTTTTGTGTGAATATTTTTATTAAAAGAAGATTTTACAAGATTTTAAAAACTATAGAAACATAGAAAAATAATGAGAGTATAGAACCATTAAAAATGTTAAAATTACAAAAACCAATAAAAAAACATATCTAAAGAACCAACTTCCAATCTTCTTTACAGCTGATACGAATACAGCCGTTTCTATCTCCACCCTCCCATGTTCCATATCATAGTTCCCTTTTCATTAACAAACTTTTTAAATCAACAAATCCTGAAATCAGCAATTCATTTTAATAAATCTTCAACAAAAATTCTGTTAAGCATTTTGAAACTTTTTTTAAAAAAAGGAATTTTAGTTCTCTTCTTAATCTAAGTCAATTTAGCCATTTTTATGAATTTACAATCTATCATATATTTGTCTTCCTGAATTATGAACTCTAGTTTTCTATTTATTTCCTATCCTTGTTTTTCTTGAACATCTTTGGAGCACTGCAATCTTTAATTCATTTATTCATTAAATTTATATGTTGCTTGACTTCCAAAAGTCTTCTGCTTTATTGGTCCCAGGCTTTGTCTGCATCTCTGGTTCTAGACTTTTGCCTCATTTCTCTTTTATTCTAATTTAATCCATCCAATGAGACTGGCAAGATGCTTGCCAAACCTTCCTTCCCAACTTTCTGAGAAATAACTAAAATCCTTTCTGAGAAATAACTAAAATCCTATGGTCTTTGTCATAGGGTTAGGACTAATCCCAATCTGTTCATGGTAACTTAAGCTATTTATTTAATTCTTAACTTCCTGAAATCTTTTTCTTCTTATACCATGACCTAAGCTGGGAAGTTTAATATCACTTGTGTCCACAGTCCTTTTCAGAGGCTATAGTGATTCCCTCAATATTTTTTCTAGACATCCCTCACTATGTGATTCAAGAGGAAAGAATATTCATTTCTGGGTTTGAGTAGTGCTACATTGCCAACATATCCTGGATATGGCCACCTGAATGACAACATATCTCCCACTTTATATTTGCACAAAACCATCTTAATTCTCCCATTATCACAGACCTACATACAGTAACTCATAAAGGGAAAAGGAACACACTGACAAATTAAAAATGATTACAGGACATAATAGCTTGCATGCTGATCAAGTGTTTGGCAGCTAAAGACACAGCTGCAGGAGTGAAGTTGGCAGTGGTGGTGAGGTATGAAGGTGTTGGAGACACTTAGCTGCATCTCTTTTAGAATGGAAACTGTGGTAGCAAATCAGTTCAGGAAGGGACATTAGGTGTCAGTGCTTTATGGAATTTTCATAAAATGCTGTTGAGTGGCACAAGACTACTTGGAGAGCTACATTTATTCTGTGGTCCATATATTGTGCAGGACTATAATCATCATATGCCTCTTCTTTCTCTTTGAATTATCTTATTCCTTATCGGTGAATTTCTTCGACTTTGGGTTGAAAGCCAAAAGTATTCCACAGTGTTCTATTTCTTAATTGTTCATTCTCCCCACTCCTTAAATTTTAGAATTTTAGTGCTCTCAAGTGAATTTGGATTGCCAGCTCCCGACATGTTTTCAACTACTTGCAGATGGCATGTCTACAAGAAATTTAAGGGTTGATTGGGCCTAGAGCAGATCAGCATTTGGGAGGTGTGTGTACAGATATTGCCAGAGTTCCACCATTGCATTTTAATTAATTATTTTTTTAGATACACTCCTGTCCCAGGTCTTCAGTGTGGGGAGTGAAAGACAGGACAGTTTGTATATCCAGATTGATTAGTTCCATAATCCATGACCTATTTAAGAATGTGATGCAAACAAAGTCCATATAAAGCAACATGCCACATTACTCTTGACCTTATCCACTAATGATACTATGCAGTCCCCCATTTTTAGTTTTCTTTCCATGTTCCTTATTCTGATTCTTGGTAAATTATTTGGCAATTGTGGGAGACATTCTTCACAGAGTATTTGCATAGGTTTATCAAATCATGTTTTATTCAAATTATTAAAAGGGACTTTTTCTTCTTTTTACATATAAATGATGCAAGAGTCTGCTCTCTAAAGAACAACAGATAAAGTAAATTCCTTTTATCTGCTGTTTCTAGCATTGCTGTAATTAGGAAAGTCAGTTAATTGTTTCACTGAGACAATGTGCACCTTCTGAGATGAAAAGGGATATTTAACACAGTTCAGTATTATATAGACAGAAACATCACATTTCAGAAAAGAATAATATGGGGAAAAAACTATGTGCATCCTGAACTCATCTCCTCTTTTTCTACATTTTCATTCAGTGACTGAGATGTCAGAACTGAGTTGTGAATAGTTCTAACACAACCATCCATTATGTTTAGGCAGGAATTGTATGTACCATTAATCACAGGAAGAAAGTTAAGTAAAGATGTAAGCATATTGGAAACAAGGCTTGAAATGCACATAACCTTGATATATTAGACAAATTTCTAAGAAAAGTCTGAGGACCTAAGATGATTAATGAAAAAAGACCACGCAGAGTTATAATACTCCAATCAATTATTCTGTGATATCATTTAAGATATATAAGCTCTAAATTGGGTCAAGATTTAAGTTACCTGTTTTTCTTAACAGCTGAAATGAAATGGCTTCACTGACTTAGAAGGGTTTGGGTGAGTTAAAAACAATGCTGAGAAGTCACTGGTGGCCTCTAGCCCACTGTTTTTATCTATTAAATCAGATAAAACTTATCAACCTTATATGGTGGCTAAATTTTCCTGCCCAATTCATTAACATGCTTCAAAATATTTGTCCTAGAACATGTGCCAGAACATGTTGTAAAAGTTTTCCTATGCTCATCTTCTTCTTCTTCTTCTTCTTCTTCTCTTCTTCTTCTTCTTCTTCTTCTTCTTCTTCTTCTTCTTCTTCTTCTTCTTCTTCTTCTCTCCCTCTTTCTTTTCTTCAAAATATCATACATGGGTTGAAAGTACATTTAAGTGCGGGGTCTTTTGTATCTTTTCCCCACGTGTAATTTTTTTATTTGCTATTTATCTATCATTGTCTTAGTCTCTGTAGCTCCTTACAAATTCTGTGACTAGTTGGAAACTAAATGAATAATGCCTTCATATGGCAACTATTGTCAACATGGGGATAATTCAGCATGGGAATGAAATGCCATTGCTTGGAAGCAAAAAACTCAGACTGAAATGAAATGACTCGTTCGTTGATGAGGGCTAGTTTCCAGATGTCTGGTAGGCGGGAAGTA
Organism: Naja naja; assembly: GCA_009733165.1. Classification (NCBI taxonomy): domain Eukaryota; kingdom Metazoa; phylum Chordata; class Lepidosauria; order Squamata; family Elapidae; genus Naja; species Naja naja. The sequence goes on from CM019151.1 coordinate 45,782,531, forward strand.
TCATCCCGTTTATTCATGTTATGGGGGTGTTTCTCTAATAATTAGGGAAGCCATCAAAATAGAGAAACACCCACATAACATGAATAAACGGATGATATACCAGACATCTGGAAACTAGCCCTCATCAACAAACGAGTCCCAGCCACAAAAACCAACACTGAACCCAAAACAACACATAATGCCACCACCAATCTCCCTCACCAGACTCAAACCCAAGCCCACCCCACAGACAAAAGGCAACCACCGTCCAGAAACCAGGCCATAGCTGCAACTCCAGCTGCTTCACCCCCCTCCGACCCCCAAACTAAGCAAACTGACACAAGCTATAAACACATAGCCAGACCTCAAACTCGGAGCCAAACCAAGGCCTGGAATGTCACATCACAGCCTTCCACCCAGGATACTACATCATGGAACTCAGGAGATTACAACACAAAACATCAGGAGGTTGCAACACAGACAACGACCCAGGAGATTACAGCACAAGACCCAGGATGTCACAATAATAGAACTCAGAAGATCATCACACAGCCCATTACCCAGGTCATTACAATACAAAAGGCTGAGAGACACATAGCCAGTACCTCAGCCACACAGAGTCTTATGAAAAAGCCAACCAATCTGCATACATCAACTCCATCTACCAATCAAGAAGTAACAACACAACCAACTCTGGAGTTTAAAAGGGAAAAACAGCCATTATCACACACTTCTCCCAGAAGAACGAAGCTGAAGACACCAGCCTGAAGATGACGGATGAGATTCGTCAAACGCTGCCAAGGTATTTCAATCTTACACGGACAAGACCGAATACACCAAGACCTACATACCTTAAGAAAATCTACATATATATATATATATATATATATATATATATATATATATATAAATTTTGTATGTTAATTAAACTGGGTGAAAACAATAAATTTGCCCAAAGATCTTTGTAGGACAAGCAGTGTAAAGGAAAGACTTGATCCTTTTCCACAAGAGCAGAAACCAAAAATATTTATTGTATGAGACAATAAAAGAGCCAGCTAATTATTCTTGTAGGTTTGAGCCAGATATATTCTTTTCTAAATTCACATTGAATTCATTTTTCCAAATTTAGGGGAATCATATGTAACCCCAAAATGTGTAGTTGATGTATAATCTATTTTATTATATAAGACAATTAGAAATCATTTTGTAGGTAAGTATAAAACGTGCCTTTAAATGAACCATAGGAGCAATATTTTTCATGTAGACAACACAGTTATTTATAGAAATGTGCTTCATCTCTTTTTAAAAGCTATGAACTTCTCCAGGCATTTATTTACTGAAAGAGATGCACAGCAAAAAGAAAGAAAAACATTCTGTTTTCCTCACTTTATAGCACTTAACGTTCCCAGCTCAACTGGAGATAGAAAAAAGATTTTGAAAAACAGTTTTTTGTATGAATCTTTTAACCCAATTTTATTTATTTATTTATTTATTATTTATTTATTTGAACTTGTATGCCGCCCCATCTCCAAGACTCAAGCTGCTCACAACTAAAAGCAGTAACAATAAATATTTAAAAAGAGATTAAACCAAATTTACAAGCCCAAATTACAAAAACTAAAATTAGCAATAGTTAAAATAATTAAGAAACCCATCCCCCCCTCCAAGGAGGGGTCACAGCCCAGATTGGTCAAACAAACAGGTCTTCAAATCATGGCAAGGTGCGGAGGTCAGGGGCCAGGCGGAGCCCCAAGGGCAGTTGGTTCCAGAGGTCAGGGGCCGCGACAGAATAGGCTCGTCGCCAGGGGACCACCAGCCGACATTGGTTTGCTGACAGGACCCCGAGGAGTCCTTGCCTATGTGCTCGCACAGGGTGGCTGGCACTCGATATCGGCAGAAGACGCTCCCTTAAATATTGAGGACCCATGTCGTGAAGGACTTTGTATGTTAAAACCAAAACCTTGAATCTCACCCGGAGTGCAACCGACAACCAATGCAGGCAGCGCAGGAGGGGGGTAACATGGGAGAATCAGGAAACTCCCATCACCACCCGCGCTGCCGCATTTTGCACAGCTGCAATCTCCGGATGGTATGCAAGGGCAATCCCAAATAGAGAGCATTGCAGTAGTTGAGTCTAGAGGTAACAAGGGCGTGATTGACCGTGCGCAGGGCATCTTGGTCCAGAAATGGGCGAAGCTGATGAACAAGGCGGAGCTGGGCAAAGGCCCCCCTGGCAACGGCCCCCACCTGCTCCTCCAACCGGAGCTGTACATCCAGGAGGACCCCCAGATTCCACGCCCTATCCACAGGGGGCAACACCTCTCCCCCTATGGCCAAAGATGGATATTCCTGACTGGGCCGAGATGCCGGTATGCACAGCCACTCAGTCTTGGCCGGGTTGAGTCGAAGCATGTTCCCGCTTATCCAAATCCGTACCGCATCCAAACACCGGGTCATCAGGGAGAGGGCATCACTGATCTGGTTCGGGGTGGAAATGTACAGCTGGGTGTCATCTGCATACTGATGGAATCTCACCCCGAAACCACGGATGATCTCACCCAGTGGCTTCATGTAGATGTTAAATAGAAGAGGGGAGAGGACCGACCCCTGAGGGACACTACAAGAGAGCACCCTCGGGTTTGACCTCAGCCCCCCCACCAACACCGATTGTGACCGCCCCGAGAGGTAGGAGGTGAACCACTGAAGAACAGTGCCCCCCACTCCCAACCCCCCGAGGCGTCGCAAAAGGATACCATGGTCAATGGTATCAAAGCGCTGAGAGATCTAATAGGACCAGGACAGAGGAAAAACCCCTGTCCCGAGCCCTCCAGAGATCATCCATCAGCGCAACCAATGCCATCTCCGTGCTGTAACTGGGTCAGAAGCCCGATTGATACGGATCCAGGTAGTCCGCTTCATCCAGGAAAAGTGGAAACTGCTGGGCCACCACACTCTCAACAACCTTCGCCAAAAAGCGAAGGTTGGAGACTGGACGAGAGTTGTCTAACACGGCCGGGTCCAGGGCAGGCTTCTTCAGGAGGGTCTCACCACTGCCTCCTTCAAGGCGGAGGGAAAAACACCCTCTCTTAACGAAGCATTGACAACTGCCTGGAGCCAACTGCAGGTGGCCTTCCTGGCAGCATAAGCCAACCAGGAGGGACACGGGTCCAACAAACATGTGGTGGAACTCAGCCGCCGCATAATCCTGTCCACTTCATCCTCGGAAACAGGATTGAACTCATCCCAGATCACACTGGCCAGACTGCTTGTATCCCGTTCCTCAGACCACTGCAAATCAGAAGACAACCCGCTTCGAATCTGGGTGATCTTATCCGACAGATATTGACCAAACTCCTCAGCCCTTCCCCGCAATGGGTCCGCCCCTCCCTCCATACGAAGCAGAGAGTGGGCAGCCCGAAACAGGGCGGCTGAGCGGTTATCTGCGGACACTATGAGGGCAGAGAGATAAGACCTTCTCACCGCTCTCATAGCTACCAGGTAAGTCCTAATATGGGCTCTTAGCTGGGCTCGATCAGATTGGGAGCGGGTGGACCTCCACCTGCTCTCTAAACCCCTCCGACGACACTTCATCTCCCAGAGCTCCTCAGTATACCAAGGAACCATCCGGAATCCACGGCATGTGAGGGGACGCATGGGGACAACCCTGTCGAGGGCATCCGACGCAGCCTGTTGCCAAGCGCCGCCAGATCTCGGCAGAGCTGTGGGCAAGGGAAGAGGGAAAAAACCCCAGTTCCGCCTGGAACCTCTCAGGGTCCATCAGGCGTCTGGGGCAGAACCATCTAAGTGGCTCCTCATCCCAGCAGTGGGGGGAGGCCTGTTGGAAGACCAGCCGTAGGAGATAGTGATCAGACCATGGAACGGGCAGCGCCGTAAAAGTGGCTTACCCTCTGTCACTACACCACTGTTCAGAGACAAAAACTAGGTCAAGAGTGTTCCCCCCCTCGTGAGTCGGGCCTTGAATCAATTGGGTCAGGCCCATGGCTTCCATAGAAGCCATGAATTCCTGGGCCAGACCCGACAACCACCACCCCCAGGGAGGGCAGATTGAAGTCCCCCAGGACTATAAGACCCAGGAACTCCACCACCACCCGCGAGAGGAGATCGAGAAGCCCAGGCAGGGCCGCTGCCACACAGCTGGGGGAAAGGTATGCGAGCAGCAAGCCCACTCGACCATTAGGCCCCCACCTCAAAAGGAGGGTCTCACTCCCGCCTTTCTCTGGAACTGTGACCTCCCTTGGAAACAGGGTCTCCCGAATAACCACAGCCCCTCCCCTGGGCCCATGGCCGGTGCAGAACCCGGAAACCTGGAGGGCACAGATCAACCAGAGGGACACCTCCCTCTGGGCCCAAACAGGTTTCAGTGATGCAAGCCAAGTCCGCAGCCTCCTCCTCAATGATCTCGCGGAGGAGGGAAGACTTGTTAGCCATGGACCTGGCATTAAAATACACCAACCTAAGCCCAGGGGTCCCGGTTCCCGGGCCCCTAGGGAGGAGGCCATAGGGTCAGAGTGTGCCACCGCACAGAGATGGCGGGTACACGCTCCCAGCACATGATATGGCCCTATGCCTCGACGTCGCCTGCCAATTCCAACCACCCTGGGAATCGCGGTCCCCATCTCGGACCCCGGGGCCCCACTGGCCCCCAACCCCCACCCCGCTGACCATGCACCGGGCTGCAAGAAGACCCCTCCACCCCCCTCCCTAACCCCTTAAGACAGCCAATTAAAAATTTTAAAAACTTCCCCTTCCAAATTAAGCGTAATTTAAAACCCTTGGTCATGCTATGCCCCCTCTCAGGAATAAAAGATCCGTCATCAAGGAGGGGTTTTGACAGTACAGCAGGCCATCTCAGGGACAGGGGAACACCCCTGAGTGCCCGCAGCTCAAGAGAAGAGTAGGTGTATCCCATAGTGGTCATTGCTGGAGAGAGATCAAGTCCAGGATAGATGGTAATAGTTCAGGTCACCGATGGTCAGTCAGTTCTAGGGCCAGCAAACAGCGGGGACCTCTCGACCCAGGCAGCACTCCCACTGCCCTCCGGGAAGTAAGTCCCACGATCTCAGACCAGACAGGTCCAGTCTCCCTCTCCCACAGAGGAGGACAGTCCACAGGCTAGCCCCAGACAAGGGGGCCAAACACTACTGCTCGCTCAACCCCAGTGGTAATGGCCAGACTTGGAGTGCTCCCACCACACCATGCAGCCCCCGAAAGGTGAACTGAGGCATCCGGGGGGGGAGGAAAGATGGTCCAGGCATGGTAGATGGCCACTAGGGGCCCGATGTCTCCACCAGCCAGTCATCTCTGCTTGCATCCTCCAGGCCCTCCAAGGGGGAGAAAAGCCAAAAAATAAAATCCGCCGCCATCGTCACATCCAGGCTAGGGAAAAAGGCCGGGGAGGTACCCAATAAAACCGGTACCCCGAGCATCCTCCCCGGCAGGTCTTCAAATATCCTCAGCCCATAGCACCAACAGCAACAATGCCGTTGATGCCGCCATTGTTGCCATGCCATCTCCACCGTGCTGCAGCCACGCTAAGATCGTGCAGCAGCTCCGGCGGACTCCAGCGGGCCATCCGACAGCCCCTCCAACAACTCAGCGGCCTCTCCAGCAGTCCACAGTGCACCCTCCAACAATCAGTTCAGCAGCCGTCAATCCAACAGCCGCCTCCATTGTTCCAGGTCTCAAGTCCACTTTTCCATCGCTATTCGGACTGCTCCTCCAAAAAAATTCTGGCCATCTCCTCCAATGGGCCTCCAATGTGAGTTGCATCAGGCGGATGAACTTCCAGGTGCAAATGCTGAGGCCACCAAGGACACCAAGACCATAGGGCCACAGGCACCGCACCCCCGCCATCGTGCCAGGGCGCCAGCCAAGAAAAATCCCGGACCGGCGTCACTGTCGCAACCGCAAACTCCACAACCCAGGGAAACATCCTGGGTCAGATGGTGGACCTCCCAGCGAGCCATGCAAGCTGTAGAAGCTGCCGCCGTTGACATTCCAGCCTGGCAAAAACACCCCAGGTCAGACGGCAGACTTCCAGCACGGTCAGCATAGGCCATACAAGCCCCAGGCTCCAGGCTCCAGGCATGAACGCTGGCCCCAGGCTCCAGGCTCCAGACTCCAGGCTCCAGGCTCCAGGCTCCAGGTGCGAATGCTGGCTCCAGGCTCCAGGCTCCAGGCTCCAGGCTCCAGGCTCCAGGCTCCAGGCTCCAGGCTCCAGGCTCCAGGCTCCAGGCGTGAATACTGGCTCCAGGCTCCGGGCTCCAAACGCGAATGCCGAAGGCCGCCGAGGCCACCAAGGCCGCAGGGCCACACCCCCAGCCATCGCATCGAGCGGCACCCGTCGTAAAAAAGAAAACCCCTGGCCGGCGCCACCGCCACCGCCATACAATCTGCCATCGTTTGAATTTCAGCCCAGGGGAAACACCCTGGGTCGGGCGGCAAACTTCAAGCCCAGCCCGCGTAGCCCATACAGGCTCTGGGCGCGAACAGCGTGGAGTGAACAAGGCCGCTGAAGCCGCTGGGGCCGCACCCCCAGCCATCGCGCCGTGCGGCACCAGCTGGTATGCAAACCCCCCCCCCGACCGTGTCACTGGCATCGCTGCCGACATCCGACCCAGGGAAAGCACGCTGGGTTGAACCGCTGCTAGGTCCACCCCTCCGGAGCAAGCAAACCCCCGAACAACCAAACCTGGGGGGGTCTCTCCGCAATCTCCACCAGCACTCAACTCCTCCGAGCCGCCATAACCCTGCACATGCGCACAACCATAACAATACTTTGCAATACTTTCAATCCCTAAGAAGCAGATTAAATAACATTATATAAAATATGGTACAAATCAGATTTTTTAAAGTATCTATTATTAATAATGGCTGACATTTCTATTTCTGAATGATTTCCAAGACAACCTTCATGTGTCTTGAGCTATTTGTCTCTTTCAGAAAAAGAGGATGACTCTTCAGTGAAAGAAAGAAAAAAAAACCACAGCTACATCTCTGGCTTCATTTTTCATTCAAAACTCCTTTAATTCACATCATTCAAATTCACAGAGGACAGGTTATAGCTCTACGTTTGAAAGAATTCTAGAAAGGAACACATTAGAGACACTAATCTTAGTGAAGCACTACACAGAGAAAGAGAAGTGTGGAGATTGGCCTGATAGAATCAATTATAAGAAATCAAAAAGAACCTTTTATCAGTTGAGTATATCTGCTCTGCAGAAAGTACTTATATCCAATTTTTGAATCTTGATTTTCTTTTGTTTCTGAGCCATTTGCCAGAATGAGAAGAAGGAAAGCAAATATAACTCTGGGACATGTATATATCCGACATTATTAGTGGCTTCCAAACTTTTCCATTGTTCCAAGAGTGCTGGCAATCTGATGAAAATTCATGAATTAGTTCTATTTAAGTCATTTTGCATGTTTAATAAAACAAGGCAATATTATGGGATGCAGCCATGTTCTTCCATACATGAATTCACATTGTCTTCTTTAGTATTTCTTAAAATACATACAATTTTGAGGTATGTGACAATTCTTTACTGCTCCATGTGTGCTGTTCAGTTGCAACAAGCATACATACCCAGCAATCATAAATTAATACTATGAGTCAGACATTCATGACGACTGATATGGGTGATTTTTACATCAATGACACTTGACTGTCATCGAAATGACATGAAGTCTGTGCTCGTTACTATTATTCTGGTGCAAGGATTGTCGAAGGACTCTGGAATATGATCTAAGTCACTAGTAGAAAAATTGCCTCCACAAAGCATCAGAATTACATATTCCCTTTAACACAGAGGTATATAAGCTGTTTTATGCAGAGGATTACACTTAACCTTTGAAGGGCATGTCAGGGCCACATTCAAAAGAGTGAGTAAATTCAGGGCAAAAATTAAGTTTAAATTAAGGATATTCACTTAATGGGATCATTTCTTATGCATATAACATTTCATCAAGTTACAAATGACAATTCAGTTACAGTTTTTGAGGAGCTCAGAAGGTAGCACCCTAGAGTTTAAAAGAAAAAATCTTTACCAATCAGAATAGAGCTGGAAGGGACCTTGGAGATCTTCTAATCCAACTCCTATATCATTTCAGACAAGTGATTGTCCAGTCTCTTCTTACAAAACTCCAGTGATGAAGCACCCACAACTTCTGAAGGCATGCTCTTCTCTGGTTAATTGTCCTCACTGCTAGGAAGTTTCTCCTTAATTCCAGGTTGCATTTTCCTTGATTAGTTTCCATCCATTGCTTCTTATCCTGCTCTCTGGTGCTTTGGAAAATAAATCGAACCCCTCCTCTTTGTGGCAACCTCTCAAATACTGGAACACTGTTATCATGTCCCCATTAGTCCTTCTTTTCTCTAGACTAGCCAAACCTAAATCCTGCAACCGTTCTTCATATGTTTTAGTCTCCAGGCCTTTAATTATCTTAGTTGCTCTTTGCAGTTTTTCCAAAGTCTCAACATCTTTTTTGTAATGTGGTGATCAAAACTGGATGCAGTATTCTAGATGTGACCTTACTAAGGTTTTATAAAGTGGTATAAATACTTCACATGATTTTGATTCTATGCCTTGGTTTATACAACCAAGGATTGTATTAGCTTTTTTAGCTGCTGCCACACACTGTTGGTTCATATCTAAGTGATTGTCCACTAGGACTCCAAGGTCCCTCTCACAGTTACTGTTTTTGAGCTTCTACTTGTACTTTTGGTTTTTCTTGCCTAATTGTAACCTTGCTTTTTTCCACATTAAATTTCATTGTGTTGGATGGGGGCCATTGTCCAAGTCTGAAAAGATCTTTTTTGATCCCGAGCTTGTCTTTTGGGGTGTTGCTATCCTTGCCAGCTTAGTGTCATCTGCAGATTTAATGGCTTCCCCTTCTATTCCCTCATCTAAATAATTTATGAAGATATGGAAGAGTACCAGGCCTAAGACAAAACTTGTGTGCCCCACTGCTTACTTCCCTCCAGGTAGATGTAGTACCATTAAGGAATACTTGTTGAGTATGATTTGTCACCTGGTTACAAATCCATCTTGTGGTGATGCTGTCTATCCCACATTTTTCTAGCTTATGAAGAAGTATTTGTGGTATACTTTGTCAAATGCTACCAAACTTGGGCTAGAGTCATGTGCTCCTATTTTAGAGAACTATCTGATTGGCAACACAACCATTTCTATATACGATAGGAAAGTAAAGCTGTTTATTTAAAAAATAAGTGGCAAAAATTGTCATTTTAGTTTTGCCACTTGTAAAGTGCATCATTATTGTAATGTATAATGTCCATTTTTGTTCAGTAGAGAGCCACATTGTGTTAATTTCCAGTTAGAATTATAACTATGGAGGTAAGTTTTGGTGGAGGCTGCAAATTGAATGAAATTCTATAAAATGAATTTAAGCAGTTCCCCTTTTCAGTTCACAACATGGTCCTTTTAGTTAAGAAAAAAAGACAATTGGATATATTCTTTCCTTAATGATATATTTGAACATAAGAATCCATTCCATTAGATTTACATGGTTAAGAAAATAATTTCTAACACAGCACAACTTGATGCCTTTAGAATCTTCATGAGAAAGATATAAAACCCTTGGTGTTTTCCAACTTTCTCCAATGGATATTATGCTCTAATCATAGAAGTTTAAGTTAGACCTCATGAAATCTGTCATATGTAAATTTCTAAGATGCAGGTTAGAAATGTAGAATTTGCAATTATGCAAACTATGGGAGAAGAATCATTTTCCAAACTCTGTGCTGTGATTTTAGTCAGTCAGTTCATTTCATAGTTTCTAATGTAATCTTACAGAAGGCTCTAGATGTTCATTTCTAAATTATCTGCTTTTATTAGATAGATATTAGATTTAATTAATTTTAATTCACAATGAAGGAATATTACCAGTAGTCCTCAACTTGAAACCATTCATTTAGTGACCATTTGAAGTTATAATGCCACTGGAAAAAAATGACATGACTGTTTTTCCCATTTACGACCATTGCAGCATCCCCATGATTATGTGATCAAAATTCGGATGCTTGGCAACTGGCATGTGTCACATGTGTGATCGCCTGTTGCAAATTTTTGACCAGCAAAGTCAATGGGAAAGACAGATTCATTTAGCAACCATATTACTAACTTTACAGCTGCAGGGTTTTATTTAGCAAGTGTGGCAAGAAAGTCATAAGAGCCACAGTGGCGCAGTGGTTAGAATGCAGTACTGGAGGCTACTTCTGTTGACTGCTGGCTACCTGCAATTTGGCAGATCAAATCTTACCAGGATCAAGGTTGACTCAGTCTTACATCCTTATGAGGTGGATAAAATGAGGACCTAGATTGGGGTGGGCAATATGCTGACTCTGTAAACCACTTAGAGAGGGCTCTGAAGCACTGTGAAGCAGTATATAAGTCTAAGTGCCATTGCTATTGCTATAAAATGGGACAAAACTTGCTTAGCACCTGTCTTACTTAGCAACACAAGTTTTGGACTGTGGTCATAAGTCAAGACCTATATGAGATACATTATGGTTTTCTACAAGAAGTTTGAAATAAATTGGAGTATCTCATACTGACAATTTAAAGGAATAGGGTTGTAAAGAATGTTATTTTATTTATTTATTTATTTTATTTAATTGGACTCTGAGAGGACTCGGGGCGGCTCACAATTAAAAAGCAACAATAAATATTTAAAAAGAAATTAAACCAAACAAGCCCAATCACTAAAATCGATTTAAAATAAATTTAACCCCCCAAGAGGTCAGTCCAGCCTAGCCTGTTCAAGCAACCAGGTCTTCAAATCGCGGCAGAAAGAGCGAAGATCATGAGCCAGACGGAGCTCCAAAGGGAGTTGGTTCCACAAGGCAGGGGCTGCAACAGAGTAGGCCCTTCCCCAAGGCACCGCCAGCCGACATTGTTTTGCCGACGGCACCCTGAGGAGTCCCCGTCTGTGTGCATGCACAGGGTGATCGGTATCCGATATTGGCAGGAGACACTCCCGCAAGTACCCCGGACCCAAATCGTAAAGAACTTTGAATGTTAATACCAACACCTTGAATCTCACCCGGAGGGCAACTGGCAACCAATGCAGCTTGTGCAGGAGGGGCATAACATGGGAGTATCGGGAAGCTCCCATCACAACCCACGCAGCCGCATTCTGCACCAGCTGAAACCTCCGGATGGTATGCAAGGGCAGTCCTAAATAGAGAGCATTGCAGTAGTCGAGTCGGGACGTGACAAGTGCATGAGTGATCGTGCGAAGGGCATCTCGGTCCAGATATGGGCACAACTGGAGAACCAGTCGGACCTGGGCAAAAGCCCCCCTGGTCACGGCCCCCACCTGCTCCTCCAAACTGAGCCATGAGTCCAGGAGGACTCCCAGGTTCCAAGCCCTGTCCACAGGGGGCAACACCTCTCCCCCTATGATCAAAGGTGGAATCTGTTGACTGGTCCGAGATGCCTGTACACACAACCACTCAGTCTTGGCCGGATTGAGCTGTAGTCCATTCCTGCCCATCCAGATCTGTACCGCATCCAGAAACTGGGTCATCACGGAGAGGGCATCACTGATTTGGCTTGGGGTGGAGATATACAACTGGGTATCATCAGCGTACTGATAATACCTCACCCCAAAGCCATGGATGATCTCACCCAGTGGCTTCATATAGATGATGAACAAGAGGGGCAAGAGGACCGACCCCTGAGGGACCCCACAAGTGAGTGCCCTTGGGGTCGACCTCTGCCCCCCTGTCAACACTGATTGCGAACGCCCTGAAAGGTAGGAGGAGAACCACTGCAAAACAGTGCCCCCCACTCCCAACCGCCCGAGGCGCCACAATAAGGTACCATGGTCGATGGTATCGAAAGCCGCTGAGAGATCTAATAGGACCAGGACAGAGGAAAATCCCCTGTCCCATTCCCTCCAGAGATCATCCACCAGTGCGACCAATGCCGTCTCCGTGCTGAACCCGGGCCGGAAGCCTGATTGATACAAACCCCTCCTACGCCGCTTCATCTCTCGGAGCTCCTCTGTAAACCAAGGAGTCACCCAGGATCTGCGGTGGGGGAGGGGACACAAGGGGACAATTCGGTCGAGGGCCTCCGCACATACATGCACATACATTTCCTATGGTCTCTGATGGAGACTAACTCATATTCATTTTAATGTCTCCTTCCTCAGAGGAGTTTCATTGGATCCTTTAAATATTTTTGCATGTTTAAAAGATTGCAAACAATCCTCAGAGTGCACGATAGAAATTAGAATGTAAAATTAATGATGCAAGTTGGCTGCCAAATTGAATAGTCTCTTGTACATCCAGATGCACCCATGCTCACTCACCCTGTGAATGTAAAAATATAAACAATGGAAGACTTCTGCCTATTCCTCCAGAATGGTCTGGTTATCACTTTCTGTAGAAGTTCAGAACTGTGTATATCACACAACCTATTTTGAACCTGCTGCATTAGATGTTACAAGAATACTACTCCATTGAAATAATTAAGGAATATTGAAATGTTGGCTCAAATGATTCTGTACATAATGGGAAATGGACAGTATTCTCTGCTATTCTGTGAATGCAACATGTCGTGGACTAGCCAAAAAAACCCACAAGTTCTCTTACATAACAATATGTTGTTGTTTTTTATTTTCCCTGCACATGATTTTTTTTACCAACTAAAATTTTAAATATGATCTTGTTAAATATTATAAAATTATCAGAAATGCTTATTAGTTAACTCCAGATCTTCTGGAGTTGCAATCCATCCTTCCTTCCTTCCTTGCCCCCTGTTTCCAAATATAGCTTTTCGCTGTTCTGGAATCCTACAAAGAACAGTTTACTCATTTCATGGTTTACTAAGATTTATTGTATGCAGTTCATCCATCATAATCCTTCTTCTTAAGATGTTATGCAGCCTTGCTTATCTCTTACTCTATTCTGCTCACAAGCAATAGAATTCTGTAGAATATTTAAAGTAAAAAAAACAGAAAAACTAACAGAAGTTCTTAAGAATGAGAATACTGTGAATAGTTGCCAGATAAAATTCCTATTAGTGCAGAATTTATTCTAAAATGTGAATATACTCAACGTTTCTTAAATATTCAATAGCTACATGGTTTTCAAGTTGTTGAGATTTTTTCCTTACTGTTGAAAAAAATATATTTCAAATTGAATGCACATCTATGTTTAAAACAGCTATTCTGCCATAATTGTATGAGTTTACAGAGGAAGAGGCCTCAACAAGTAAATCCTTGGGAACCTTAAGGATGTGAATTTTTAAAATCATTAGCCTGGCCTTTACCTTTTATATGTTTGCTGTACACATTACTCTAGAAAAAGCTGCATTCTCTTTCGACTGTACTATTATTTTTAAAAGTTAGGCTGTTGACCTCATTAATTTCATTGATGCAAATAGCTTTCTAATTCTATTTATAATAACATTATTAAATTGTTTCCAGGCTAAAAAGTTACACTCCCACAACCTCAGCATTTACAAAGGATGCAAGATACATCACTGTCACAATTTTTCTTATTAATCTTTGAATTGGTTTTCTTTGGTCTTTCAGTAACTTGTGTTTTAAATATTAACTGCACTGAATACTTGACTGAGCAGAAGGAGGGGAGGAGGGGGGAGGAGAAGAAATGGGAGGGGAGGGAAGGGATTGTCAGGCAAGAAAAATAAGGATTACACATTAAGTTCCAGTTAAGATTTATTACTCAGGCCTATACACAAGAATATACTCAAGTAATGGTCAGAACTAAATTGATGCAAGATAAAAGTTAGTAGAATTCAAGGTGGCTGGAGTAGAATTCAAGGATGGCTGGGATCATTTGTGGAAATGTAAAGACTCCAAACTTATTCCTCTCTTGACTCCATCCCCAGATTCTTCCTCTTCTTCTCCTACAAAGTTATCTTAAATGATACACAGATGCTTTCCTCAGAGAATGAATAATTTGAAGCTGCTTATTTGCAGAAAGTTTGTTACAGAAAAGAATCAAAAGTAGACATCTCTGCTAATCTGATGAGGTAGAGTCCATCCTACCATTTTTAGTGTTCATCTCTTGCTATGTTTCATAACTAAACCATATTGATATTTGGTAGACTCTTCATAAATGTATCATTTCCTACATTCATTGTAACCCGTTAATGAATGATTTAAAACCATTGCAGGGCTAACTCTGCCCTTCTTTCTCCAGCATTTTTATTGACACTGCTCCTCCCCCTTTCTCTTTGACAATCACATCCATATACTCTCGTGCCACCAATAGGAAGATATCACTTATAGGGAAAACTTTTCTTTGAAAGATGGCATACAGCATTTCAAATTACATGCTCACACAAATCTAAGGGCCAAATGAAAGAACAGAACACACATATAATTATGTAATTTATTGCTTATAATTGCTAATTTGTTAATAAGTTCTAGGTAGAATAATTTAAAAAATAAATCAAGTAAAAACTGGAACATCATATTGTAATAGTTGGTTGTCAGAATAACACTATGAAAACAGCCAGCTGCAAGCTTCCCCATTATCAGTGAAGAGACTTGTCTTCCTACTGGATCATAGAAAGGCTGTTATAAAAATATATGTACAGGTAGATATATTGGTAATAACTGAGAATTGTTCCATTGCTGGAAATCATGTCATTGCATCCCATTCATCTCAATAAATCATGCTACAGAGTTCTCTGTGACAACTATACTAGGAAAATATCACTTTAAGTTTTAGTTAACTTCCAAAGTTTCTGACAAACATTTTGAGAAAGGGTATGATGGCAAATAAAAGTCAATAGAAAATTTGATGCTGTCTCTGAAGTGGGAGAATATATGTGCTGGCTGTTCATAGAAGAGAGCTATACCATTACAGAAACACTGAAAAGCAAAACCTGGGAAACTCAGAAGGAACAGTGCAGAAACAGCAAACTGTGAATCTTTTTCTTCCCTTTCTCTCAAAAAGATCTTGCTTCCTTTCCAGATTGTTGTCATCAGGAATGATGCTTGGCCACAAGGCTCACTCATAGTTTTGTATTTTCTTTCATTTACATTATCTAAAAACTAAACGGAGGGAACCAACTTAACTCAATATGCCCATCTCATCTCATGAGTTGAAAACTATTGTAGATTGTTCCATCCATTTTTGGGTTTGAGCATCCCAGTAAGTTCAAAGCAGAGAGCTAAACTTTTTACAAAACTGCTCTGGGAACAATCGCATGTCTGATAAAAACCTTTGGGGTGACTTAACATTCTGTCTATAGATGTGCCTTCCCCACAAAGCTTTCTACAGTACAGGATCAGGTTCTTCCTGAAGTCAGAGCACTGAGGTCCTACGCTTGCATTATGCTGTCAGGTTTGATCAGGAAATAACACTGTGTCGAAAGACTTAGTTGGCTGCGCTTGCATTGTGTTAACACCAGCAGAATAGAAAACCATCCTTGCTTTCTGTTATCACTGCAGGGGCATGTTGAGGAACTCTCCTACTTATGTGTAATTTAAAGATAATTTCTCTGCATGTTACTTCGCTAGAATCCTCTGATGTACTGCATTGATTCCCCAGGAGCCAAAGAGACTCATTGGGTAGTTAGATCATTTTATTGTGTTTTTAAACTCTTTTCAAGGAGTTAAAAGGCTACTGAAATACATTAATAAAATGAAACAGGCAAGCTGTTCCCAAATTTGTGCGTTGACTTGTGCAAGGATTGCGCTTGCAGGTTTATTATCTACATACAATATTTGTTATTAAAATGTGCTTGTTTAAACCACCTCATGGGGTTTTGTTAAAGTGACATTCATTTTGTTATTTATGGGTTTACTCTTTCTTTGTTTTTGTTAGCTGAATTTGATTTTATGCTTCCCTTTAGTCTGATTTTGTTTCCCTTTCTTTTCCCTTATGTTTGCCATGGACATCATAATATCCACCATCTGGCAGTTATCATTTTATTTTCTCTGGAATGTTTCTGAATGTCAAGCATTCCATTGTTCTGCTGAGCTCTAGACAAAAAAGGAATCTTCACTGTCTTGCTTAAACCAGCTCCCCCACATCCCAATTACACTATGCATCTTAAAATTACAATATCTGAAGTCTTCTAAGAAGGATGGTGTCATGCTGCAAACAGAGAAAGTAAGCATCCAATATTATAAAATGTGTGACAAACTGGATGTCAATAACAACATGTGTGTGAACTGGATGTCAATGACAACACTAAAAGTCAATTTCTCTAATGATAACATGAACACACAACAGTACTGGGCACATTTTTTCTATATGCAATTCAAATATAAGGTAGTTTTTTTGTTTCTTTAATTGTTCATGACATTTCTTTCCTGCCAATCATCAGCATTCACTGGGAAGGCTATGGAATAAAAAAACATCAAAAGGACATTCATAGCAAGGCAATTGAAGCCTGGCCCCTGTTGTTGCTAAATATATACAAGGGCCAGGCTTCAGTTACATTGCTATGATGGCATTCTTGATTTTTTTACTCCACATCATATTCTCATGCATCTGAATGGGCAAGCTTCAATTATTCAGTCAATCACTATAAAATGCAGTACATATATACCAAGTCCCTCTGTGATGGAGCTTGGGAGGTTTCAAAATTTCAAAAATAAATAAATAAATAAAACATATGTATAAATATATATGCAAATCAGCTTTACATTAGAAACCAGTGAAAGTTATTGCAATATTCTCTTTTTTGTTTCTCTCTTTCATTTTCTGATCTCTACTAATTTGTATTTGGATACTACAGTAATTTCTAATATGTTTTATCCATGCTTTAAACATCTTGTACTTTGCAAGTATTGAAAATAAATCAAATTTATCAAAATAAATCAAAAATGAAATTGTAAGAAAAAAAACCTTTTACCTGTATCTTCTGCTAAATGCTTATTTTCATTACAAATGAAGATGTGAATTATACTATACTGATCAATGCCATAATTGTAATTAGTTTGTTCTGCAGAATGACAAAAGTCAAATATTGAACTGCAGCATATTAATTAAACATTTTCTCTTGAAATATAATGTATTCAAAAAGAAGCACATCTAATTACATAATTTAAAAGATATATTTATTAGAAATGATAATATTGCCTTGCAAACAACCAATGTAATTTGCATTTTTCAATAGATTTCCATTGCAAATAAATTTGTTCAGTGATTTGAAGGTCATGGGCACAGTTCGAGTAATCCAAACAAAATCTATGAATCTAGGATGCATGGAACAGTTTTTTCATTTTCTCAAAACTAAAGAAACCCCAACAAGCTCATAAAGCACTAAGTATTAGGTGAATAGTGAATAGAGTGAATGGATCCTATTGAATAGAGTGACTTCTAGAATTATGGACCTCAAAAATCAAGTTGAGATATTTTGTATGAGCTAGGCTGTTCTGATTCCCACCCCTGCTTCAGTTCAGTTTCGAATTCAGTTTGGTAGAAAAGCAGAACCAGGACTCAACCACTTTGATCTTTCACTTAGGTTCATAATCATCTCTACTATATATCCTGATCTAGTGCAGCTAATTTTCCTTTCTTGGAAAAATGTTCGCAATCAGTTTTTGCTGAGTGATAACTTCCAAGAAAGTAAATAAATCCCTCTATTGGCTTTCAGTTAGAAAGTCAGGAAGAAGAGAATACTGTATGTCCATCGCTCACTGATTTATCACACTGCAGTTTAAACCGATGCAATGCCTCAGTTATGCAGAGAAAATTTGATATTTGCATACTCTTTTTGTTTTAGATGTGGGTAAAACAAAAAAAAGAACGCTCTGTCTTTCCCTGCAAAATCCTGTCTCTTGCTATTTATAGCCTCCACACTTTTGCTATGAAAGCTTTCTTTCTTTTTCTTTCTTTCTTTCTTTCTTTCTCATTCTTTCTTTTTTCTTTCTTTTCCTTCCTTCCTTCCTTCTTTCCTTCCTTCCTTCCTTCCTTCCTTCCTTCCTTCCTTTCTTTTGTTTCTTTCTTTATCAAGAAGTGGGGTAAATCAAGGTTGCAGAGTGATGGAATAATATGTAGCACAAAAGTAACAGTGACAAACACTTTGCAACAATCAAGCAAGCTTGCTAAAAAAAATAACACTGGAACTTTGAAAGCTCAGCTGCTGCTGCTATGTAACCCATGAAGGCAATAGTGCAAGTTTCTAAGGAATTGATTTGCCGCTTGCATCTTCCAAAGTATAATTTTAGTTATGTCAGATTTCATGGTAAGCATACCAATAATATTCCAAACACTTAACCTTATATTCAGGAATTAGCTCTGAATATAAGCTCACAGACATGACATAAAAAGTTGTTTTATTACAGCCATATACTGTACATGCAAAGCACAGAAATCAAGTCCAGCACAAACAGCTACTCCAATGTTAATCCTGTGAATATTTTTCCACACTTTTTCTAGTCAATAGAAATTTGACAGCTCTCCCGAGCCTTGAAATAGGGAAGCATCTGCTGAATATTTACATAATGGCTCTCTCTAGCTTAGGAACAGCTATTTCGGGGATGGGCTACTGGGGGTTTGCAGGGGTTTGGGAGATTCTGTGCAGTTTGGAGAACCCCAAAATCCCACTCTTGGCTGGCCCTGCCCTGCCCATCCTGCCCCTCCCAGGACTCCCCTCGTGCCCTTTTTGGATGCATGTAAGTGCAGGGCGCGCATGGAGGCTCAGGGAGGGTGAAAAATGGGCCTCCTGGAAGTTCAGGAATGGACCCATTTTTGGCTTCCAGAGGCTTCTGGGAAGGCCATTTTCACCCTCCTGGGGGAAAGCCTCCAAAGTCCAGGGAGGGCAAAAATGCACCCTCCTGCCATGGTGCAGGAGGCTGACTAGGCCATGCTCACCCTGACCATGCCCACCCAGCAACTGAGTGAGAGAACCCTTTGCTAAAATTGTTGAAGCCCACCCTTGAGCTATTTCCTATTTCACTATCCTCCGACCTTACAACTTCCTGATCATGGCAAATATTGGTGTTCTCTATCCAGCCCAACTCTTAATTTCCAACCCAGACAATGGTGTCTCCATCTACTAAGAATACACAGCCCCTTACAGTAAAAGAAGTAAAGAACGCTATGAATGAGACTCCAAACAAAAATAAAAGCAGTACAAGTGGGATGAAAAAAGACTAATCTTTTTTGTAGGGTATACTGACAGCTGTTATTGCAAGGAGAGAACCAGACCATTCACTCCCATTCTAAAATGCTGTAGCTGATCTGTTGCCACTCATTGAATGTGAACTAAACAGCTTTCATTCCTTCTTATGCTAGCCAGATTTTAGACTTATTACCTGAAGTACATCTCCTTTCACCACATTTTGTTTTCCAATATCAGTATAATCAATATCCAAAGTGATACTGATAACTGTGACAGAAAATTTAGCCACTTTCTGCTAATAATCATAGGTTATATAGCCTATCTAGAAATAGACAGCACAAAGTTTATTAATATGGAACAGCAGCATAGCTTTTAGTTCATTCCAAGGAATCTTTTGCATCTTTAGTTACTTTTTTCTTTTCCCAATGATATTTTCTAGCATTTCAGTCTCTAATTCATGATTCTGGCTTATCTGACATTTGTTCTGTTGCTCTTCAATGGCTTTTAATATCTGTTTCCTGTGATAACACACTGCACGTGTTAAATGCTGCTTCTGGAGACAGTAACTAAGTGGTCTTTGAATTGAAGATCGACTCTACAGAATTAAAGCCCTAAGGATTTTTTTTGTTGTTAAAATAAGCAAGCCATTGTTTTTAAAAAATGGTTCACAAATGTTGAAATGAAATACAAGCACACTGGAATTTTATCAATCCAAGTTTGCATTGCTTTTTAAAAAGGTCTTCCACTCCCTCCATCTGGAAAGTTCTACTGTCAAAGCTGCAGCCTTTGATCATGGAAGTTTATTCGAGGTTGCCATGACTAAAAGGTTTTATACCATGGGACATGTCCTTTCCTCAACTTGTTGAATTGCTCTGTGTCCCTGTGCTTGAGCTATGAATGTGCCTGTTTAAGAAATCTTTTAGAACATTTTTTTTCTTTAGAAAAGAAGATATGAGTGACAATGCAAGTTATTGTTTTATTTTCAACCATTCCACAGCTATAGCATTTAATGTTGCTTATACTTTACACCTGCTGCTTATGGACAACTGCAAAAAATTCCAGACAAAGTGTCCATTTTTTATGAAGATCATTAATAGCCAGTTGTATTTGTCCAGTTCTAAAGTCTGAATTCATCTAATGTAGGACATTCAAGTAATGAATTGACATGGAAAAAAATCCTATTGTTTGGATAAACATAAAATATTTAAAATCAGAATGTTAATACTGTGCAATTATCCATTTAAAATTTCTTAAATAAAATACTTATTGTGTAGCTCTGATTACCCAAGATGGCTGCTTAACAGTAGGAAGACTTTTCTCTCCTGCTGACAATCTGCTGACTTTGCTGCCAGAGCTGGTTCTTTGCCAATGCTGCTCCCTGGATTTGAATTGGAGCTTTTAGGAATGATCCCAGATGACTTTCACAAGAGTGGACCCACCTGGGAAGACTAATCTGGAAGATTACAATGGAGAGTCAGGTCACCGATCTTTTCTCTTGGGAGTTCATTTTTTAAATATGCCTGAGTTTTAACTATGCTTTTCAAAGTTTCTATTTTATTTTGCTTTTTATCTCTAAAGACTATTAATCTCTGGTTGAATGTTGATTTATTTTAACCCCCTGCTGGACTTTATCTGGTCTCTAATCTTTTTCCTTTGATCTATTTTGCTGCTTTGAGTAACTTTTGCTTTCTCATAAGGAAGTCATGGCATGTTCTTGGATAGTGAAAGTTTTTTAATATCATCTGATTTACATCTATATTGGACTTTCACTACAGGGATTTTGCATTTTATTAATTTGAAAAGAAGTTTGGAGTTTCTTTTTTCAATTTTTTTTAAATTTTGGATCGAAATACCCCAAAAATATCCTCCTTGCTTCTCTGTCCAGTTTATTGCTCAGAGGAATATCACTTTTATGTTCTTTGTTCCCTGTCCTTGGAGAGTTTTCTTATCTCATGTTGCCAAGTTACAAGAGAAAAGAATGTATCAGCTTACAGACAAGATGCTGTGGCTCGAATTTGAGAAAAGACTGCTTCTTAATATGCAAACCCAATTTGAAAAGTTTTTAAAAAGGCTTGGCAAAATAATAATAATAATATGTGGGGAAAACTAGCCTGGAGCTGGCAAACCACCCATGGCTGGGATCACCCATGAACTCCCACATTCGAATAAGTTTTCCTCTCAGTCTTGGTAAATAATAAACTCCCCTGGTCCCACTAAAATGCCTACGTGACAGCAATTGCTAATCTCCTGACTTGGGTAAACATGCTCCTTCTCAAGCCATCAAACAGCCAATCAGTTTGTGACACAGGGGTCTGCTTGATCAGATCTTTCCTAATAAAAGAGGCTCGAGGCACAACCTCAGGGTGCCTTCCCTCATGAACTATGTTTGCGTGTCTTGTCTTCCTTCCATGCCATCTCAACAACAACAACAACAATAATAATAATAATAATTCATAGAATGCCCAGATGTAAGTAACTATGATTAAATCAGATTTACAAAAGGAATTTGCTTTGAAATTGCAGATTCGGTAGAGAAGACTGAAAGAAACATGGATCTTACAGACTTAGAAATGCCTGAATGAATAAGTGATAAATCAGTTTCCCTTAAGAAGATTGATGAAAATGGAAGAATGTATTTATTAAATTTAATTAGAAAATAATAGTTAAAGGGATGGACTCTTTTGAGAAGATGCATGGATTTTGGAGAATGGATTTATTATATTTAACCAGAAAATACTGGTTAAAGAGATGTTATTAAGAAGCAAATTAGAATGCAGATCAGAGTTAATTGCTGGGATGATGTGGTAACTGTGGTAACTTTCTATAAATTGAATATTATTTGCTTATCTCATCAAAAAAGACTCTAGGTCAGTGGTGGGTTTGAATTTTTTTTACTACTGGTTCTGTAGATGTGGCTTGGTGGGCATGGCAAGGGAAGGATACTGTAAAATCTCCAGTCAGAGGTGGTATTTGCCGGTTCTCCAAACTACTCAAAATTTCCACTACTGGTTCTCCAGAACTGGTCAGAACCTGCTGAATACCACCTCTGCTCTGGGTGGTGTACAATAAAACTAAAACAGTGAATAAATACATAAAACCACTTATCATCATTCATTATAAAAAAAATTAAAAAAAATTAAAAAATGGAGCCAACAAGGAAATTACAGATGAAGGAATGTTAATAATAATAGAGCCACCTCAAAGTTCACCCATTACCTTAGGTCCCCAGATTTTTTTATATTACATAAATTATGGTTACTTTATGTTCTAGAAAGTATCTGAGATTGGTAATCTTTGTCTTCCTTGGCAATAAATAACCATTCTTGACTCCAGCACTCAGGCAGTTAGATCTCCTTGACCTACGATTTTAACATTCCATCAAAATAGTCTTCTAATTACATTTTCCACACCCCTTTCACTTCAGTTCCCCACTGCCTCCAAAATTTAATCTAAGAGAAGGTTCCTTATATTCAATTATCAACAAACTAAAAGACTCAAGATCCATCCCACCCCTGAAAGGACCTAATGGTACAGACTGCAATGACAACACCATTAAAGCCAACCTCTTTAACACATTCTTTGGCTCAGTATTTGTAAACAGCAATGGAACATGCCCAGTATTTCCTAGTCAAACCATAGACAACTACAATGATCTAATACATATCGATTTTACAGAAGACAATGTTGAAAAAGCACTATGCAATCTAAAACCATCTCTATCTACTGGACCGGATGGAATATGTGCCTACTTCTCAAAAAAGCTTTCCGCTGCCATAGCGAACCTCTAAGCATAATCTCTGAAAAATCTTTCCGGACCAGCTCCTTGCCAAACCTATGGTCACAAGCCACGGTCATCCCCATCTTCAAAAAGAGAGACCACAGCCTAGTTGAAAATTACAGACCAATCTCTTTATGTTGCATCACCTGTAAGGTCATGGGATCAATTATTAACCAATCCATTATTCTTCACTTAGAGACAAACAACCTACTCTCTAATAAACAATTTGGTTTCAGAAAAAAGCTATCCTGTAATCTGCAACTCTTACACTGCAAAAACATATGGGCTACACAACTCGATCAGGGCAAAGCAATAGACACAATCTACATAGACTTCTGTAAAGCCTTTGATTCAGTGGTACATGACAAACTACTCCTAAACTAAAATCTTATGGTATCTCTGGACAACTGCATAACTGGATAGAAGCATTCCTGTCAAACAGACAACATGGTCAAAATTGGGAGCGTCTTAACAAATTCTGTATCTGTCAACAGTGGTGTCCCCCAAGGCAGTGTTCTAGGACCAACTCTCTTCATACTCTACATAAATGACCTCTGTGATCATATTAAGAGAACTGCGTCCTCTTTGCTGATGATGTAAAGCTATTCAACACCACAGACAATACTGCTACCCTTCAAAAAGACCTTGACTATGTATCAGAATGGTAAAACAAATGGCAACTTCAAATCTCAACAAATAAATGCTCAGTCTTACATATTGGCAAAAAAAATCAGAAAATAAAATACAAGCTGAATAGTCAAGACCTTGTTGATGATCCAAACTCTGTCAAGGACCTTGGAATACTCATCTCTAATGATCTAAATGCTAGACCCCACTGTAACTACATAGCCAAAAAGGCATGAAGAGTTGTTAACCTAATCCTACATAGCTTTTTATCTGGTAATATCACACTACTAACTAGGGCGTACAAAACATTTGCCAGACCAATACTCAAATACAGCTCATCAGTCTGGAACCCACATTACATATCTGATATCAACACAGTTGAGAAAGTCCAGAAATACTTCACAAGAAGAGTTCTACACTCCTCTACTGGTTGCAGAATACCTTATACCACCAGACTCGAATTTCTAGACTTAGAAAACCTAGAACTACACCATCTTTTTTTTAATTACATTTATATGCTGCCCTTCTCCGAAGACTCAGGGCGGCTTACAATTTTTTGGGATACAACCCAATGTACTCAGCAATAGCCTTTATCCCATTGTATATGCCTGCTTATTACTAAGCGGCACTTTTACAAAGTCAGCTTATTGCCCCCAACAACCTTGTTACCTCTAGACTCGACTACTGCAACGCTCTCTATCTAGGACTGCCCTTGCATACCATCCGGAGATTGCAGCTGGTGCAGAATGTGGCGGCGCGGGTGGTGATGGGAGTTACCTGGTTCTCCCATGTTACCCCCTTCCTGCGCAGCCTGCATTGGCTACCGGTTGTGCTCCGGGTGAGATTCAAGGTTTCCTCAATATTTAAGGGAGCGTCTTCTTCCAATATCAAATACCGGCCACCCTGTGTGTGCTCATAGGCAAGGACTCCTCGGGGTCCCGTCGGCAGGTCAATGCCGGCTGGCGATTCCCTGGTGATGAGCCTATTCTGTCGTGGCCCCTGACCTCTGGAACCAACTGCCCCTGGAGCTCCGTCTGGCCCCTGACCTCCGCACCTTCCGCCGAGAGTTAAAGACCTGGTTATTTGACCAACCTGAGCTGTGACCCCTTCTTGGGGGAGGGATGGGTTTTTAATTGTTTTTAATGTTTTGTTTTTAGTATTTGAGCTTGTTATTAGTTTAATGGTTTTTTTAAGTATTTATTGTTCTGTGTTTTAGCCGTGAGCCGCCCCGAGTCTTTGGAGATGGGGCGGCATACAAGTTCAAACATAAATAAAAATAAATAAATAAATCTTGGGTCGTCAATTTACCTACCCTGAGAGGATGGAAGGCTGAGTCAACCTTGAGCCTGGTGGAATTCGAGCCTGCAATAATTGCAGGCAGCTGGAACTTAAGTGCAGGCATTTAACAGCCTGCACCACCAAGGCCCAATCTTCAGCCTGATCTAAGTATAGTATATAAAATCATACATTGCAATGTCCTACTGGTCAACGAATACTTCAGCTTCAACCATAACAATACAAGAGCAAACAATAGATACAAACTCAAGGTTAACCGCACCAAACTTGATTGCAGGAAATATGACTTCAGCAATAAAGTGGTCAATGTCTGGAATACTCTACCTGACTCTGTGTTTTCTTCCCCAAACCCCCAAAACTTTAATCTTAGACTGTCTACTATTGACCTCACCCCTTTCCTAAGAGGTCTGTAGGAGGCGTGCATAAGCACATCAACATACCTACCATCCCTGTCCTATTGTTTCTTTTATTTCTCTTATTTGTATCCATTTCTTGTATTCACAACTATGTTTATCCTTATACCTATTATCTAGTAAGCGATTGACAAATCAAATAAATAAATAAAATAAATCTTTTTTTAAGTGACAGTTCCATTGGATTTTCACTAAGGAGGACCATTAAAATTTGTTGGAGAATTAGTCTTCTCCTTGGAGCTATTTCAAGGAATTGTGTACCAGAATTTGACCTACAAATTTGGTGATCAATTTAAAAAGGCTTATTTGTATCAAGTTCTAGTTTATTGGTACCAGAATAAGACAACTTTCATTATTTTGAACCATTCATACCACTTTGGCAGGAAATGTGAAGTTGTATAGTCAGTGTTTTATCAAATGTACAAATGCAAGAGGAAGACTTATATGAAAAAATATATAATTCATAGAAAGTCATGTTGTCCCATACTGCATAAGGGTGCCCTTATCTACCATACCAGCAGATCAGAGTCATTGCCCATCTATTTTGATGGGCAGAGGAAAAGAACTGTTTGCTATGTCCCAATTGTTGTCAGTCTGTTTTTTTAAAAAAAGATATATTAGGGTATGTTTTGTCTGGCACTGGATGACCACTTTCAGTCCAAGAATAGATCCATATATTAAAGGTTTAAAGGTTTTCCCAGTCCATGGGTTAGCAGGAGCTAGGGTGAGTAATAATGGAAACTCACCCCATTGCTTGGTGCTTGGATCTCACACCTGGACTGTTGGCTTTCCAGCAGCCAAGCACAGCCTCTTTAACCACTGAGCCATCCCAGATCCATATATGCAGGTTTCCAACACAAGGAACTGTGTATACTTTTTTGGGGGGGGGCGGGTTACAGGATTTGAAGCATTTGTTTCCAGGTCATTTTATAATAAAGAACTTTGAGATTATAAAGAAGTTGATGACATTTTGGGTGTAAATATTTGCAAAAGAGCAGGGCAATAAAATAGCCTTTCACATAACCCTTAAAATGCTAAATGTAAGGAGAGGAAAGTCAGGGCGAGCATCTGACAATAACTCAAAGCAAAGACCTATCATTTATGGCAATCTGAAAAGTTTCACTTCACTTTGCTCAAAGTATCTTAAATAATATGAAATCTGGCAACTTGATTTGGCTTGTTAGCTTCAGTTCTGAGAGAAAAGCTTTCAGTAAAAATGAAAGAAAATAGATTTAGAAAATGATGATGATGGATCATCCAGCCAGTCCAGAACTGGGCTGAAAGGAGCTGTAAGTAATTTTTGCCCTAATGTTGATGAGGGAACAAAGCAACTTAAGCTCATTTTAGCAGTCCTGTCAATACAATTCATTGTGATAGATTTAGCTATAATTGCAGAGGGGAAAAAAACTAGTTTCTAATGAGGCTCATACTGAGTTATTTTAAAGGGAAGGGTTTTTTTATTCAGCACATATAATGTCAAATAACTATTGAAGTTAAAATTAATGTAATTAAATATGTAACTTTTTAAAGAAAAAGCTGATTCAGAGAACATTCAGAAAAGAGCCTATTTTAAAACTTTCCTAATTAATTTCTCAAAGCTTTCCAGCTGTTAAAAACAGAGAAGAAATTATATGTAAAAGCATTTAGTTTTGTTCTGACCATTCTTAAATATGAACAAATGAAACCGTTTGTTAAGCATCTTATTTTAGAAAATCAGCAGTGTTGTGTTGGCTGAAGACTGCTTTCTTTATATAAGGAATGATAAATGCCAAAGTTATGAATATATTATTTTTTATATAAATTGTAATACTCAATAATGCATTCAAGTATTATTCCAAGTCAGTCCCAAACCAAGGAAAATTAGAATTCAATCACTCAGATCTATAAAGAATGTCAATATAGAATGTTGAATAGCAAATTAACAAGATAATTTCCTGAGCACCAGTTTCATATGCAGAAAAATCATGGGATCTGTAAACTATCTAGTGACTATATTTCCATTTGAATGGAATGCATAGTGGGATGTTTTATATCCCCTCACTTTCAGAAGTCTCTGAATATAGTATTCTACCATAGAAGGTCTAAGCAGTCTAGTTCAGGGGTACCCGACCCCAACCCTTGGGTCATGGACTGGCACAAGTCCATTGGAAACTGGCTGCGCAAGCTGTGGGAGAGCACATGATGCTCCATTTGCAAGGGCAGAACTTAGGTTGCACACAAAACCATTCCCTCCTCTCCTGCTGCCCCCACTGCCACTGCTGCTGCTACAGATCCATGGAGAGCCAAAAAAGTTGGCAGCTAATTGTCTAGTTTATTCTGCTCTGTATTTTCCTAGACATGATCCATTTTTATGTCCCTTCAGTATTAGAAATACTGTGAATAACTTCAAATGATGCCACCATGTTTCTGAGGTGCAAATACTCATCCTAAATTTCAGCAAGTATTTTAAGCTTCACTCTGCATGGTTAGCTTCACGGATTGCCATTATGGTTCTGGATTCAACTCAAACAGCTGTTGAATTTATAACTATAATCAATAAATCCCTACATGGCATGGGGACTAGTTATTTGAGAGACTGCCTGTCTCCTATGGCCCTTCTGGTATGACCAGGCTGATTGGGCGTGCTCTGGGTTCCATCAACTAAACATTGGCATTTTTAAGGAACAAAGTTTTAGAGAAGCATACCTTCTCTGTCATGTCTGCCTTTTGGAATGGGGCTCTTCCTGATATTTTATTTATTTATTTTTATGCTGCCCATCTCTTTTGAACACAGAAAAATTTAAAACTAGTTCAAATGTTATGTCATATTTGGGCCACGTTATATAGCCATTGCAAAACATTCTGCGAATCGCATTGGAACTATTCCTACCTTTTGAAAGATCCAAAAGGTACTATTGACTCAATAAATACATATATGTGTACATGTGTGTGTGTGAGTGTGTGAGTGAGTGAGTGAGTGTGTGTGTCTCTCTCTGTGTGTGTACATGTGTAGGTGAGTAAACATGTCCTAAAATAAGCTTTGGTAGTCCCTAGAAATTTTCACACACTGTACATCCACTCGCAATAATGATTTTACCTTGAATTGTGTTTTGAATTGAGAAAGTATGTCTTCCATGAACTAAGAAAAGCCATGGAAGTGAAAATAAAAATATGCATTCATAAATATTGTATTATCAAAAAAATAATTTCTTTTTACCCCAGTATTGAAAGAATGGGGACTTTTTGTACCAAACTTTAGAAGAGAAACCCTTATTCTCTATGAAATATCTTTTAAAAATGTAAAAACTGCTGAACTTTACAGTTCAGCAAATCACAAACGTTGCAATTACCTAAGCAGTGGTAGGTTCTGGAGCCTCATTTTTGCTTTTTAGTCATGCAGTTTATTTGCAACGCAGATTGGAAAGACCTTGGAATGATTGTCTTCTAAAGGTTGTGATTCACACATGAGTAGAGGTAGAAAAAAGTTTCAGAGACTATACCTCTCCTCAGAGTAAAATTAAAGAGAGAGAAATCTTTCTTTGCAAAAATAAAAACAGAGAGGAAAAAAGATTTCTGTACATTAGTTTTTCTTTCTCCCTCATTTTGTCACAATCCCAGATTAGTTGAAGGCTAAGATGTGGGATCTAGTGGGAACCTTAATACTGTGTCTTTCTGTTCACTGAAATACTGGTTTTAAAGTGGAATGAGAAAACTTGCCATAGCCAACTGGCTGCAGCCAACTCACCATGGCCAATACACCATGATCAACTTACTGCAGGACAACTCTGCCACAACTAACTTGCCACAACTAACTTGCCACAACTAACTAACAGGACAACTTGTCACACCACAATTTAACAATTCAATTTAATTTTTTTAAATAAATAAAAATAATTTTAATTTTTGTCATATTTCATTTTGTCCCTCATTTTGCATCCTTTTTTAAATTATTCTACTCCACCATTTCTTTGATATTAGTGTAACTCTTGCCCCACAGAGAATTGTTCCACAATTGATTGGCCATGGTGAGCTGTCCTAACCAACACAGTGAGTTGGCTGTGGCAAGCTGGGTATGGCAACTTGGCCGTGGTAAGTTGGCCATCGTGAGCTGGCTGTGGTGAATTGTCATAGATGCATTTTAAAGTACTAGATCATTTTGTACATGCTTCAACTTCTATTAATGCACATGTATTAAATGTGCTGTATGAAATAATTTTATTACAGATTGGATTGGCCAAGGTTAATTTTGTAATTCTGTGTAATTCTTTTAATCCTCATCTTCAGCTCCAAGGAAAATATCTATGAGATCTGAAATCCAATCATATATTCTCATCCAAAATGCCAAGTTTGGTATAGGATGACATTTAACATCAACCTTGCTCTTCAATACATAAACAACAATCATTGCTCAAAATATAGAACTTTTTTTCAAGTATCCCATGCAAATAATAAGTGATATGGGAGAAAAGGGTATTTGAATGCTGCACACAATCCTTTGGTGCATGGCATCAGCTACAAAAGTATCCCAGGCGGGTAAGGTAAAATGCGTAATTTTTCATGGTGTTTTGAACAACTCATAACATTCTGAAACCTAGAAGATTTTTACAGATTTTTTTTATCACCATTTCAGTTATTTATGAGCTGACAAAACAAAAGCATTAATGCGATGAATATTCTCCATTCCAATGGTTGTATTTGATAATTATACTTTTAATTTTAATAATCTTCTTCCTTTATAAAATAGTTCATTTTTCATTTCTTAAGTATTACTAACAAATGATCTTTGAATGCCATTGAGAAAAAGCTCATCTTCTGGTCCCTGCCAGTCACCATTCTTTGGCTGACAGGATCTGCAGCATGTGCATTCTGCTGACCTGGTTGGTCAAGTAATTTATGTATTTCCCATTGCTCATTTTTCAAGTTTCCATAACCTAATAACATCATTTCTTTTTTAAAAGAAGATAATTGTAAATATTTCTTGCTTTATGTACTATCAAGTAACTGTAGATGCAGAAAGAATAATTAACACATATACCTATTAATCTTTGCAGCATTGTAGTTTTTGTAGCAGTGATAAAACAGGTGCTAAATAAAATTTTACCTTTTTAAAGATTAAAAAGTATTAAGATAGTATTAAGAATTAGTTATTTTAATTTCTATAGAATGAAGCACTGACTGATCAAATTTATTTGTCATTGTTAATTAGAGAGGTTTTCATTTGCATTACAACTTTCTTTAAAATTTCAACAAATGAGATCTGTCGATATGAGTTGGAACTCAACAGTTTAAACAAGTAACAATGGCTTCAAAGTTCAACACCAGAATTTGCAATATCATGAAATCAAGAAATTTTCAAGTCTATTTCAATTGTATTTTCAATATTAGCATCTTAACTTTTAAGGTAAAATTCAATTTTTAAATGTTTAAAATGTAATCAATATAGTCTTTACAATTTGTATGCAAGTCAACTGTTAGAAATGGTCAGATAACATCATTCCATATCAGCTTTCAAAGTGCAATCCCTGTATTATTATTGTAACTGAAAAAAAATCAAATTCAAATACTGTTGCAAAATTATTCACATTTGACAAATATTCAAATAGCAATTAACAAGTTTTGAAAACAAATTTCCTGATCATCTGTCCTGCTCATTTACAGCTCCTTTTCAACTTCAAGTTCTTGGTTATGAGAAAACTTTATGTGTTTTTAGTTCCAGGTGACTGTGTTAGATTTCAACCTACACCACATACTGCAAAGATGGGTCACTGTCATGGTAATCTTTTATGATTGCTGAGTAGTGCTGAATAAAGCAAGTAACATATAGGACTCTGCAAGGTGGCCTTGCTTCATTTTGACAAGGACTATGTATTCTGCCAAAATGATTCAGACAAAGTGCTTCAGAACTAAAGCAAGCATCCAAACTGCTACTCTCAGGCTACAAAATCAGGCAAAGGCAAGAGCTTTACGTATTTTCTATTGTAAAAATTGGTTCCCAGACTAATAAAGACTCAGGAGACTATTATGTAAACATCCAGCTGCGAGTTTATTCATTACTACTGATAAGACCCACCACCTTCGGGATTTCAAGAAGGCAATTAGAAAGAAAAAATGTAAAAGCCTATTTCATAATGTACACTCAGATATATTGGCCTAGAAGTGAATTAATTCAGTTGCTGGAATTCTTATAACCAATTCCTTCTCAATAAATCTAGGTAAAGAGGAACTGTGAGAAAAGAATCACTTCTGGTTTTAGGGAGATGCCAGATATCAATGGGTATCTCTTTGCTTCCATAAAGTGGACATCCAGATTTTTACAGTTAAGTTCTGGTAACTCTGCCAGAAGTAGAGTTTCTGCTTCTCTTTAAAGCAGACATGTCTTTTTGTGGAGGGTGCTTCCATCTGAGCTTCAACAAATATGCAGCTGCTCTCATAAGTAGTAGAAAGTTGCAGCATTTGTGTAAGGAACTTTTTCTAAATCACTTTCAAATTGGCACACCCTAATGTTTTTCCCATCAAGGTGCAACATTCACATAAATTGTCACTAAAGCACTTTGTGTTCTTTAAGAATTCTTCCAATACTCACTGGAAGCACTGCCTCTTTTGATTTCTGTAAGAGTGAATATGCTGCTTCATTTCACACTTCAAAAGTGGAGGCCATGTTATTTTACACAGCAACTTCAGAAGAATGCTTTGCTAACAGCATTATCAGGATGAAGCAATCTTTTGAAACCCTATTAAGATGTGACCATTTCATAGCATTTCACTTCCTGTAGAATGAGCTAGACCAAGTTTATTTTACATTTAGGCCCTCCAACTTCAGAATTAATATGCTGCTGAGTACCAATTGCTGGGATTCTGCAATGGGAAAAGATTGTTGCCTTTATGGCCTCCTTTTGGCTTTTGATAGACTTCCTGTCAGTCACTATGGCAACCGAATGCTAAATTATATAACTCTTGGTCTGATTCAGTAGAACTTGTGTTCTTTATCTCACACTTCTCTACAGGAGAAATTGGATTTATTCTTCTTTTTAAAAATGTTTGGCTCTGACAAAACCTTGACTTTGTGGCATGTAAATATTTCTTTCTTCTTTAGTTTGTCTACAACTTTACTGAAATATGTAAGTTAGCAATTATATTTTATTATACTGATTAAACATTTAGTAAAAATTGATACCTTAAAAATGTAGCAAGCTAAAGCCTAACTATGTTTGACATTTAATTGAAAACATATAATAAGTTGCTTGGTATTTAACTATTTGAAAACATGCAATTTAATACCCTTCAGGAATTATTCCTTAGTTCAATTCTCAAGGGTTGCAGCATCAGTATGTTTTTTAAAAATGGAACTATTGCTAACATTTAGAACAGCATTGGGCTATAGTTTCATCTAAATGTTCTATAAATTCCCATGATGATCCAAAACAATTATGTCAGTCTTGTTTACATATAATTTGGGTTGTTTTCTTCTATCAGCCTTATTCACATAAACGCTTTGCCAAACCATCCTCATAAGTAAATAGGCTCAAGTAGCCATAAAACTATCCATCCCCATGGAGAGCAAACACAGCAGGCCAAACACATATGTGCAAACAGCCCCAGGTTATATAATTGAAAGAAGCAATCAGTATGCTTCTGAGTACAACATTGACTCCTGGGTTATAATAAATAGGAAGATCCAACATCCATCATGTCAACTTTCATGAACAGTAATGTGCTTCTCTGAAATCTATGCAAGTAGCAATTGCAAAAAATTAACCCTCTGGCTATATACTGTACATCCTAAAGAAAAATAACTTGTTCTGCATATGAGTCCTATTCTTCGGTTGCTTTTATTTGTAGTCATAATCAGGAATCTGTTTCATAGTATAAGATGTACAGTATGTTATAAACTAGAAGCATGCAATAGTAATTAAATATATTAATTGCTCAACTTTTTTCTTGTAAATTTAAGATGACACCTGCACTCACAAAAGTGTTATTATTTTAACTTTTGTAAACAAAGCATTGCCTGTTATCAGGCTATTTGGATGCAACAGAATCTTCTTTATGTTTACTTGGAAATGAACAGGAAACGTGTGTGAGGAGTCTTTTGGAACTCTCTGGGCTTGGTTGTTTTCCCCTGCTAGCTCTGAAGATATTGGATAGCAGTCTTATTACACTTAGGTGGTGATAGAGTGACTGGCTCTTTAAGTATCCATGTATTTGGCACATTACAACTTCTCTGTTTTTAGTGAAAAAATTTATAAAGTATACAATTATCTTTCCATTACCAGGTGCTATTTTCATCTAACTATATACTCTGCAAAACTTTCAGACCTTATTTGGTTCTGATGAACTACAAATAGATTGTTGTTGACCAACATTTGTAGTGAACCTAGGTCATTCATAATAATTTAATGTCATCTAATGAATATTCATATAGAAGTACTTGCTATGTGGTCAGGACAGTAATTAAATTTATCCAGTTGTGTTAGCAAAAGGTCACTGGCTCTCTTGTCCTTTCAATAGATACATATGTAAATAGTGACATGGGATAGAGCCATATTTTATTTCTTCAATCAAATATTCTAATCCTTTGATCTTTACAAAACACTAAATAAAATGTGGCAGATAGGGAATGTAACAACATTGCATGAATCTTTTGTCTAAAATAATTTCACTTCCATCTGCCTCTCCTCTGTTCTTTCCAAATTGCTTCTTTGCAGTATACTCATTAACTCCTTATTATGATTTGTGCCTGTCACACACTTATTTTTACAAAAACTCTGTGATGCTGGTGTGTATTAATAAAACATTGTAAACTCAAGTATTATTTCATTTCAAAACACATTCAGTCCATTCTTATCTATATATCACACAAAATAGCAAGCTAGTGAATCCTTTAAGAAACCATACATACATAGCATTCTTTATAAAATTCAGAAGCAAAAACACAAAAGAATATAACTTATTAACATAACTGAGAAACAATAATTCAGAATATCAAATTCAAGAAACTAGAAAAAAAAGAAAGTAAAAGACTTGCAGAAATTTAAAGAAATCCTACATGGAAAAATATTAGTAGAAAACCTCCACCCATAAAATGAATAGAAAATAGAAAGACAAAATATTTGATTGTTGTTTTAGAATACCACGAAAAGTTTAATAGCCTCACAAGAATGTGAAATTATTTATTATTTTATTTACTTATTAGATAAGGAAAAAAATGCTTAGTGGAGTGAATAAAGCTGAAGAAAGCAAAAAATATTATAGTAATATAATTGCTGCAAAAAATAGGAATGAAAGATACATATTGTGTAAGGAGAAAAACATACTTGCTTAGGGAGAAAGCAATGAATTCTTCAGATTGAAAGAAGCCATGAAAAGTACAACTGATCTAGACAGCAAAATGAATTTTTATTTTTGAAAAGGGTGCTGAAAGCTGAAAAATGAATCTCCAGCAGAGTGAATGAAATTAAAAATAAATGATAGAATGATTTAGGATAAAACTATGAAATGAGGAATTGATTCTTTTAGGGATTTGCAAAGGAATGATATCAATAGGTTGAAGTTGTATCAAAATTAATGTATAATTCAAGAAAAAAACATGTTGGAAAGAAAATCATAAATACTATGAGATTGTTGAAAAATAGTAACATTGTAATTGCAAATAACATGACGGGTCAATAGGAGAAATGTTAAAATATGAATGTAAATTAACATATGTGTGAAAATTTCATTTATATTTAATCATTGGAAAAATACTCTTATTCTTTCTTTACAGCAGTGTTTTTCAATTCTTCAGCCAGCAGGGTTCGAATTTGAAGTCCACACATCTTAAACTTGCTGAGGATGTGAAACACTGCTCTGAAGAGAGGGAAAGATAGCAAGACTAAATGCCAAACCACAGAAGATTAGCTAGGTAAGTATACTAGAAAGAATTCTGATTGAAAGCTGACAATAAGTGAAATCTTAGTGTTTGGCTTAATATATATTAAATTTTACTCTTCAACTGAGAAATTAATACAATAAAAATTTGATTTAGTAGATTTCAGTGCAAAGGACTCCAAATATAACTGACATTTCCATTGTGCTTATATAATTTTACATAATTACACCCTTCAATTCCTTATTCATGCAAAATATTATATGAATATTTTGAATAATTCAGAATTAATGATGAAGGAAGGAAGGAAGGAAGGAAGGAAGGAAGGAAGGAAGGAAGGAAGGAAGGAAGGAAGGAAAGAAGGAAGATATATGGCTGACTGCCTAATAATAGAAATTAAAGTTGGGTTTTTAGGAAGGACAAAATGAAAATAAATATTAATAAATACTGAATACTATGATTAGTATAAAAAGTATTTTGATTTAGTTGATTTGGATGATTTAGTTACATAGAGATAATGAAGACAATTAAACTGAAAATTAAGAGAAGGACTGGATCAAGAAGAATGGAAAGACTGAAGAACATGTAGTTGGTTAGAGCTAATGCGAACTTGACAAAGGGAGAGACAAAAAACTTAAAGATCAAAAGAAAGTACCATATTGTTTGGACTATAAGATGCACTCCCCCTCCCCAAAAAGTGAGTGGAAATGTCTGTGCATCTTATAGAGTGACTGTTGCCAAAGTCCCGCCCACCCACCAGCTCCAACCCTTTGGCCTCTGCCTCCCAGCAATTTGCCTCCTTGCAGCAAACAGCAAACAGCCTGGTCAGCTTCAGCACAGCCTGGTTTAGCACAAGCAGCTGGTGGTTGGATCAGCCTCCCAGAATACCACCGATCAGTTGTTCCAGACTGTGGGGATCACCACTTTCCATCGGCACCATTTCCAGCCATCACCATTGCCACCTATTGCCACCTACACACTTTTTCGGTCTTCATTTTCAACCCATTCCACCACCCATCCCCATCACCTGGAACAGGCTGAAAATGGGGTGCATGGAGTCCAAAAACGGGGCACACAGAGGTAGCAATAGGTGGCAGCAGCGATGGGTGGTGCCGGTGGCTATGGGCAGCAGTGATCCCCGCAGCCTGGGACAGCTGATCGGCAGTATTCCGGGAGGCCGATCCAACTGCCAATCAGTTGCTGATGCTAAATCAGACTGTGCTGAAGCTGACCAGGATGTTTGTTGTTTGTTACAAGGAGGCAAATTGTTGGGAGGCAGAAGCAGATTTTTCCCCCTTGTTTTCCTCCCCAAAAGCTAGATCCGTCTTATAGTCCAGAGCATCTTATAGTCTGAAAAATACAGTATATGAAGCAATGAAAGAGTATGGTGGAATTAAGGATAGTTTTCAAGGTTAGAAAAACATGGAGTGATATTCCAAATGATGCTTGTATAAAGAAATTTTTGTACATTTCTTTTTTACTTTTGCCTTGAATTTCCTTGGGTTACTATTTTTGACTACTTTTCTGCATTCTGCATAGTGTTGCTTACCG
The DNA here is from genome assembly GCA_009733165.1 of Naja naja. Taxonomy (NCBI): domain Eukaryota; kingdom Metazoa; phylum Chordata; class Lepidosauria; order Squamata; family Elapidae; genus Naja; species Naja naja. Next base: position 45,819,122 of record CM019151.1, read on the forward strand.
CAAAAAAGAATAGCATCATGGGTCTATCTGTCTATATACCTTTTACAGGGTCAAATCCCAATCATAGGAGGTGACTTTGAAGAGAATATTGTCTCTTCCATTCTGTTGATGTATTGGCTTCATCAGTTTGACTGTGATAGACCATAGTTTGTCTAACAAGAAGGCTGGCAGTACATCATAGAAGGCAATGTTTTCTTCACATGAGAGTATTTCAGGTGACTTTAGTTGAAAAAAAATATGGTGCTGACTGACTCTGTTTTATGAAGAATTCAAATCTACAGGGGACTGTTATTAGGAAGTTGATGCTCCAATTACAAAAAGATCAGCAATATTTTAAAAAGGACCAGCTACCAGGGTCAGTTTCTTAGCTTTTTTCCCATGGAATGTAAATGTTATCCTTCAGAAACTTAATTCTAAAACATCATAATTAAATAGGCTCCGTGGTTACAAGAGAGATCAGATTTTTTTAAAGCTCTTGGCTGAGATGACTGTGGCCATTGCAGTGACATTGTATACTTCATGAGGAATTTAAAATAACTCCCAATGGAATCTAATGTCCGCTGAGTTTGCACAATTTATAAGAAGTTCAGTTTTAGCAAAGTTGTTATCTTTATCAAAATCTCAGTTGGCTTATGAATAGACATTTGGCAGTAAATGAGATGAACAAGCCACAGGGAGTGCTATTTAACTTATGTGAAAATAATTCAATCATCTCAAATCTGTTTTCATTTTCTTTTGAAAATGCTACCTTTGAGATACATTTGTGACAATTCAAGCATCTTATATACAGAAAGTCACTGCAGGAGTGAAGACTCATTGCTTTGAAAGTTACAAATGTCTGCAAATTATTGAGGTAATGGGAAGATTTTGCATTGATTTGCTGAATCAAATTCTTATAATTTAATTATGAAAAACATGTAGCCATCATTTATATGCTTTGTTTCTAATTTTACTCTAATATTTAATATCCATCTTTACACATTTTATTGATGGCTTAAAGTATAGATTTTAAACTTGCTAGCCTTTGCTAGCATTGTGGAGACTGTTTTATCATAAGCAAAATAACTCTGAATAAAAGACATTGGAAACAAAATGAATAAAAAAAGACTCATATATAGTTTGTCCTATGTGGCTATGTGACATAACTACTTATATTACTCCTAATTCTACTACTATTTATTTCCATTTATTTTTACAAGCAGCAAACTGTTTAGATTAGATGGATTTATCTTTTGATTGAAGAGGGTTTTTTTTCTTATGTTACATTGTTTCACACAATATATTACAGAGAGAGAGAGAGAGAGAGAGAGAAAGAAAGAAAGAAAGAAAGAAAGAAAGAAAGAAAGAAAGAAAGAAAGAAAGAAAGATGAAACCCTTCTTTCTCAGCTGATTGGAAAAATGGTGGCATGGTGATAATGCATTTATTTTTTAAAAAAGTATAGGAAAAGTCAGAACCTATGTCAAATATGTTTAAAAGTTTCTGCCAGGTTTTAAATTAGCAACCTTTGATTTATAAGACACATTATGCTGCCTGTAATTTTGGAACAGTGAAACAACTAAGATAAATTCTAAAAGGTATTAGATCTAATAGGAAGCATTAACTCAGTTGAAGGTGTGTTTTTTCCTCTGTGAAGTAGTCAATGAGCCGCAGACACTAGTCTGTAATAAAGTAAAGCACATCAGAAATAAGAGCCCTTAAGCAACATAAAAGGGAATACCTGTTCCCAATGTTCATCAGCAAAACATGAAAAGAGGTTGCAGAAATATGATTCATTTCTTCCAGAAAAATTGGGGCCTGATATGTATTGGAGCTGGGGTAACCAGGCAGTATGGATAAGTTCTTATTTAGAAACATTATAAATGTATCATTTGCTTGTTTGTTTGATTGTTTGATTGATTGATTGAATGTTTTGAAGTCATGGTGTCAGATTTTCTATAGTTGTATAATCTTTATTATGGAATGATGTTGGTAAACCATAGACTGCTAAGCCTGGAGGTGTCTTAATAATAGATGCTTTAGTAAAGTGGACAGTGTTTACAGGGTTTTTATCGTCAAGCTTCAAGAGATCTAAACAAATAGATTAGATACTAGGAGGTAGGAGAATGAAAGAGTATTTCAAAGAGTTCCTATTCAAAGTATTTTATAGTGTGATGCAATGGGAGCAGAATAAAGCTTTATATTTTTATTTTTAAACTACCATATTATAAAGATATATTCTTGATAGTTTGGATGATTTGCATTGACATTTTATATAAATATCATCTGACTGGTTTCATGATGCTTATATTTCTCAACCTCAACTTTAAGTATTAAGGACTTCAACTCCCAGAATTCCCCAGCCAGGGCTTTCTGGGAGTCCTTGCATCTTAAAGTTGCTAAGCTTGGAAAATACTTCTATAGATTATAAAGGTATATCTAAGGCAGGGGTTCCCAATATTGGCAACTTTAAGACATGTGGGATTCAAATTCCAGAATTCCCCAGCCAGCATAAAGTTGCCAGGATTGGACCCCCTGATCTAAGGAATTGTAGCCTTTTCAGGCTGTACATTCAACAAAAAGTTTTGCCCATGCTCATCTTGACACTTATTTCTTTTATTTCTATGTATTTTACAGTTTATTGATAAGGTATCAAGAATGCTGTTTGGAAATAGCTAGCAGCTGGTTTCCCTGCCCCAGGAAATAAGAGTGGCAAAAAAAAGACCACCCAAGCCAGGAACCTGAGATAGTACAGTACTACAAGCTTGGCAAGATTCCTATCCATTCCCTAGTTACTGTAAGTTGTTCCTATTCAAAGTCAAGATGAGAAGCAAATGGTAGCTATGAATAAAAAGAATCCTCTAAAATAATCCTACTTTCTGCCATTGCTGCTTCTAAGAACTTCTAAAATGCTTATGTTGTCAATTATTTATTATAAAATTTCCCTATTTTGCATTAGAAATTATTCCAAAGGTAGTTCCATAGGAAACATCTTAGTCCAATACTCTCCAATGTGCAGGAAAAACTACCAAACCATCCATGAGAAGTGGATGTCCAGACTCTTTAAAAAAAAAGCCCTTCAGACTTGGATAACATGCAACCATCAAAAGTAGACCAATCTTCTTGTCTGTAAGTGTTTCCCTATATTTAAATGAAATCTTGGTACCTGTAACTTTTAGCCTTTATTTATGGACCTAGTTTTATGGCAAAGTTAAAGGGTCTCTCTAAAGAAAATTAACCCTGACTGTCCTTCAAAAGGACAGGTACTGAACCTGAAGCTCAAATACTTTGGCCACCAAGTAACAAAACAGGACTCTTTGGAAAAGACCCTGATATTGGCAAAAGGAGAAGAGAACTACAAAGGATGAGATAGTTAGATAGTATAATTGACACAATGAACATGAATTTGGAAAAATTCAAAGAGTCAGTGCAGGACAGGAGGCCTGGGGTGCTGTGCCCCATGTGGTCACATAGGATTGGGCATGACTTAACGAATGAATGAATGAATGAATGAATGAATGAATGAATGAATGAATGAATTCTTTATTGGCCAAGTGTGATTAGACACACAAGGTTACATTCATCAAGAATCTTAAGGTACAACACTTAATGATAGTCATAGGGTACAAATAAGCAATCAAAACATACTAGGAGACAGTCAATATAAATCGTAAGGATACAATCAACAAAGTTACAGTCATACAATCACAAGTGGGAGGAGATGGGTGATAGGAACGATAAGAAGACTAATAGCAATAGTAATGCAGACTTAGTAAATAGCTGGGCAGTGTTGAGGGAATTATTGGTTTAGCAAATAATTTTAGAACAATAACAAAAGAGTTTCTGACCATTTTCCAGATGGCACTGTTTTACCTGAACATTGATATTATGCCATATCGTCATCAGACTGAACATTCCAAATTCCTTCAATAATAATATCTTCATAAGGCGTATCCTCAAGTCCCTAATCATTTTTATTACCCTCCTGTGAACTTCTATCCTGTCTAGAACTTCTATTTTCTATTTTGTCAAAATTCTTCTAGAAGTGTGGTGCCCAACTGCAGCACCATGAAATCACACTGTGTTTAGGGTGAATGTATTTCAATATAATTAATGGAAATCCATTGCATGTATTAAGAAAAAAAGGAAAGAAGCCCTCTTTGGTGCTGATTTCACTGGTTATCTGTTCCAAAGATAATTTTTGCTTTTAGCTGCAAATGAAGCCAGTGGTATTTTTAGCAGCGGTCTGAGGCAAGTTGTCTTACAAATATCATTTAGGCCTATGATTTACCTAAGCTATCTAAGGTAACCCATAGATTAATGGATTTCTTACATGTACTGGGACAGTACAACACTTTCAATTTGATCTTTAGAAGGTTTCTCTCAGCATGCAAGAGCATGAATATCAAACTTGTCAACATCATAAAGCAACCCCATTCTTCCTTGGGATGTGGCAGCAGCTGTGAAGAATAGTCTGTGATCTTGAGAAAACACACAGCTGCTTTATGATATAGTACATTGGTTCCACATTTGCACCATCACTTTTGGAAAATCAAATCCAGAGCACCACAGAACCCTAATAGCAATTTCTCTAATCAAAATGGAAGCTTCACTTTCCTACAGGGAGCACAGAGTTATAACTAGAAATTTTCTCCAGGCAGAGCTTGAATCTTCTTTCCTTTCCCTGCTGATTTCATAAATCCCCCGCTTTTTGGGGGTTTAATCTTCTTTAACTTGCTCCCCTTTCTTTTTGCAAACCTTGGAGTTCTCCCAAACATGTGAGTACCTTTTGCTTCTCAGTAAGTCTCTTTTGGCTTCAGTCCTGTTGGCACTCTCCATCTAAGTCCTCTAGTAATATGCATCACTACCAAGATGTTCATAAAATGGTACAAGTGAGGATATAAATGTGTCTGTAAAGACAGACTGCATTTTACCCCAGATCATACTTTTGGAGCAGCAAATCATAATTTTATAGTTGTAGGTCAAATTCCAAAATAGTTACTCAGAGCCAGAGAATCACACACACACACACGGAGAGAGGCGGGGAGGGAAAGAGACAGGAGCAGAGATGGAGAGAGGGAAAAAGAGAGAAAGGGAGGGAGGAAGGGAGAGGAAACCAAGAGGGGGAGGGAGAGGGGGAAAGAGAGACAGACAGACAGAGACAGAGAGAAGAAAATGAGTGTGCCCATCCAGAAGTCAAAAACAAAAATCATAGATGAGATTCAGAGGACAAAAACAAGACCAAACATTAGGCAGTAAAAAGCAGACACCCCAGAAGTGGCATCTCAGAGTTCAAGATAACCAATTGCAGTCTGACAAACAATAAATGTTGTTTTCAAAAAAGGACTATTTGGATAACTTTATATTAGAACAATGGATGCCAATCAATGGTTGCCAATCAATGGTCAGAGAATCAGCAGTGATGCACAAGAGTATTCTAGGTAAACTCTATTTTGGTAAGTACCAAAATAAAATTAAGGTTAAAAGGACAAAAGCTCAGAATATTGCGAATTTGACAAGGTGGTTGGTGTCTTCAACTGAAAATTCATAAAATTTCAGTTGGAAACCCCCACAATTTGGGGAAAAAAAGTTAATGATACTTTAATTATTTTGAAAAGCAGATTTTATTTTGCTTTGAGTGATACATATGATCTAAGGCAGCTGCCCCCTTTTGGGCATCAGGGAATGGTTCCATAGAGAAAGGTTTTTCCTCTCTCCTGAGCGGGCGTGGTTTTCTGTGCTGCCTGCATCCCACAGATGGGGCTTTACATGGCCCAGTTTCTGATATGCTGCAGACCAGTGCCAGTCCATGGATTGGATTGGGGACCTCTGATATAAGGAGTATATATGTATGTAAAAATATGTTGCTGATTTTGGCTATGTGGTGAGGACATGGTGACCTTATAAAGGAGAAAAAGGGGGGAATGGTTGTACAGGAAATTATAAACCTGAATTAGCTAGTGTGCATTAAACCTATTAATCTGAAAGTTCATCCAGGCATATTGGCTACTTCTTAGAAGATCTTCATTCTTTGAGCGAAAATAATTTAGCACCTTTCTGCCCTATGGTATCCAACTGTCCATTTTATCCATACCTTTTTGAAGTCTCTTGGTAAGTATAATTTAGAGTCTTGGGGGTGAGATATAATATGGGTTAGAGTATGGTTCAGCTGATGCTGTTATTTAGCCTGAATCTATCTGCTTCTCATAAAATTGGTCTTCGGATTAGGTCATAACAGAATACATCTGTAGCCAAGGATCTGGAAAAGTAGCCAACCATAACCTATATCTCAAAGTAAAGAGCTCAAAAAAGTGTTACATGGAGCATTGTTACACACTTTGGAATGCTGATTTCTTTATTTGCCACTATTATTAAATTCTGCACATCAACAAGGATGTTCTTGCAAGTCTTATTTTCCAATGTGATGAAGGCTGTTTTTATATCAAACCTTGGCTAGAATATAGACTACAAAGGACCAAAGAATCAATACCATTCAAGAAAATAAACATGAGTTGCTATGGTTCATTCTAAGGTCTTCAATAGAAGATAGATTGTGGATTCATACCAGTGCTTTCAAAGCCAAGAGATTTGAACATAAGTTTCACCCATTCCTCTTTCTATTGTTTTCATCTTCTTGCTGCTTATTTTATACATTTGTAGGACATATCATGTAGCAATAATATAAACAGAATCTCTTATAAAATGTGGAGGGATAAAAGAATCCAGTGCTGAAGAAAATGCATTTATTGTGTTCATACTATCTCACTGCTATGTTCCTTGAGGGAACTTCAGCAGAAAAATGTTCGAAGGTGCAAAGAATAAGAACAAGGTACATCAGTCAATTGGATTTCTACTAAGGGAAAACCTGTTTATCTAGAGTCTGTGTTGAAATGTTTAAAAGTAGGTCAAATGATTCATTCTACATTCTTTCTCCTGTTTTATAAAAGTGCAAAACTGATGTAGTCTGCTCTCAAATTGAGTAGGCAACTTTGGTGGCATACAGAAATTAAATTTTCTCTAGTTAATTGTTTGTAAAGTCAAAATCAACAATCTTCTGAGCCACTTTACCATTCAAAGACGAAGCATTAGGGAACAAAATATCTGTGATCATTTTAAAAGGAAAGGCAACTTTAGAAAAAAAATAACTAAGAACTAAGCTTTCTCTTCCATTGCTAACTCGAAAACTCTGGTTTAGGTTTCTGTACATTAACTCTCCATCAGCCCCATTATTTGTAAACAAATTCTCTGATTCTCACTGTAAAGTTGTTTATCTTTCAAAGATACCTAAGTTGATTTCCAGTCCAATAGGATTTCCTGATTTATTCTGCCAGGTACCTAAAATGACTCAGATCAGAAACCAAGGAAATTCAGTATCCATAAAGAAGTTCAGAAAATCCTAAGTGTATTAATATTATCAAAAATACTTCATCATTCATATTGCCAGGCACCTAAAATGAATCACAAAAAAATCTATGATATTCAATGAAGAGAAACACCAAATCTTACTGGCGCATACTTCTCACCAATTTCAAGTTACCTTAAAAACTGGTGCAAACTCTATTTATTTATTTATTTATTTATTTATTTATTTATTTATTTATTTATTAATGGGACTTATATGCTGCCCCATCTCCGAAGACTCGAGGCGGATTACAAATAAAACAACAACAACAATAAATAATTTAAAAGCAGATTAAACTAAATAAGCCCCATTACAATTACAAATTCGACCCATAAAAATTATCCCATTAAAACTATCCCATAAAAACCATCCCGTCCCAGAAAATCACAACCCAGATTGGTTAAACAACCAGGTCTTCAAGTCATGGTGGAAGGTGCGGAGGTCAGGGGCCAGACGGAGCTCCAGGGGAAGTTGGTTCCAGAGGTCTGGGGCCGCTAAAGGATTTCCCCATTCATTTTTTTTCAGGAACATAATAGTTCCCAGAGCAGAAAAGTGGAAGGTCCACTATCAATTAGGAAAACTGTAAAACTTACTGTGATGTTGGTTTTTCTCATTGACTTCAAGGTAGCCTAACCCTAACCCTAAATGGATTTTCACCCCTATGGGATTTCCCCATTCATTTTGCCAGATCAATAAAGAGGACCCATGATTCTTTCTGTAATAACATCATTTCCCCAGAAATAAGGCTGGCCCCCTTTATGTTACTTTTCTAGAAGGCTCGATATGCAATGATGATGATGATAGTGGTGGTGGTGGTGGAGATGATGATGATGATAATGATGATGATGATGATACAAATGTACATGTGTAAATCTGTGAGGAAGAATTGTTTGGTTTGTTTGGTTTTAATCCAGATTGGTAGCACTGATAAATGATAATAACCCTATCCAAAGTGTGTTGGCTTTTGTACAAACTAAATAATGTTGAAATGAGCAAAAACACATTCAGACTAGGGAAATCAACTTTGCTTGCTGTGACTCAGTATATTTTTTCCAAACCTAGGCACTGAGTAGTTCCAAACTGGATTTTGTAGAATATTAGACAGGATAGCATAGCTAATTAAAATTTCTCTTAACTAGTATCAGAATTAAGAACAAATTGCTCTAGGGTTGCTCTAGAACTATGCATATAGACTCTTAGCCAGCCACTTAAAGACACAGGAAAATTTAACAAAACAGATGCATTGGATAACTTATAGAGATAGTATGTAGAATTGATCGATGATTTAAGACAGGAGTGTCAAACTCACTGCATCATGTGATGTATCATGACTTTTTCCCCTTTGCTAAACTGGGCGTGGGTGTGGCCTGCATATGACGCATCCAGCCTGTGGACCGCGAGTTTCACAGCCTCTGTCTGAGATCCAAAAGTCTCCTTTTTCTCAAGTTAATTCTAATGAGGAGAAGATTAATGTGGCGAAGTTACCCTCTTGTGTAAAACAATGCAGATGTTGTTAAAAATCTGGTAACTGGACATATCTTATGATCCAGGTATGTTAAAAATGTATGTGGGTTTGCCACATACAGATGAAATTGCTTGGATTAGTTCCTATTTTGTGGCTCTACAAAGACTGTGCCACTGAAATCTGGCAGCAAATTGCCACATATTGGCAACACCATTTCCTGCTTATTTGTGGGAAAAGAGATGTATTAAGTCTTCAGAAAACATATTTTCTAGCTTTAAAGTTAAACATATTATAAGTCCTGGTTAACTTAACATCTATACTAACCCTAACCACTAACTCTAAACTCTCAATTTAATCCCTCATTCTAACTCTAACCATAAACTCTAACTTAAACTGTAAGGCTAATAGAACCGTACACCTAATTCTAACTCGTAGTAACTCCTAATGTTAATGTTAAATAACTTAAAACTGATATTAATTAGTTAACTTGTCCTAATCTTAACCCTTATCCAAGCCTATCATCAATCCTTACGTAATCCAAGCAATAATTACAACCCTAACTCTCCCTAACATCAAAACTGACTGCAATTTAACTAAATGCTAACATGAATAATGAAGGAAAGGTAGGTGAATACAAATAAAATAAGCAGCTTAAAACAGACAATTGCACTATACTCTCAATTTCTTCTGTGTCTTCTTCCCAACACACATACAAATATACTTTTTATTCTTCTTCTGCATTTAAAGATAAACATAACACATATGTATCCATGCATCTGTGTATGTTTATAGATATGTATGTAAAAACACCCAACTAGGTTTCCATAGATAATGCCAGGAAGTTTTCCTCCAATCTCCATTTTCCTTGGTTTACAATAGCAATTATTTATTGGTGGCTCAGGCTGTTAAATGCCTGCATTTAAGTTCCAGCTGCCTGTAATTACTGTAGGCTTGAATCTCACCAGGCTCAAGGTTGACTCAGCCTTCCATCCTCTCGGGGTAGGTAAATTGAGGACCCAAGATTGTTGGGGCAATAAGCTGACTTAGTAATAAGCAGGCATATACAATGGAAGGAAGGCTATTGCTGAGCGCATTGGGCTGTATCCCAAAAATTGTAAGCTGCCCTGAGTCTTCGGAGAAGGGAGGCATATAAATGTAATTAAAAAAAATTGAATAGGGTAGCATGTTTACATTTTCAACTTCATTTGGTGAGAAAAGAAATTAATTTTTTAACATGGCACAAAATGGGATGAAAATAAAGTAATTGCATGTTGCAGAGAAACAGGCAACCCATTCTTGTCAAAAAAAGAGATGTTGACAGCATCAAAACTACTCTATAAAAAATGGAAGAACATTTTGACCCTGGTGATAACGTTGATGATGTTAGCAGATATGATGAAGTTGATGTTAGCAGATATGGTTAAATCAGCTGCTTTGATCAAGATCAAAAATACACAAATATTTTGTTTCTACCTGGAAACCACTTCTGGACTTAGTGCTTGAAGCAGAAAAAGTTGAAACTTTGAATTTGGGTTTTACCGGTTAGATAGATTTGTTGTTATAGACATCGCTAGTTTAAATGATTATGCAAAAATAAGAAGTTGTAGTTTAATGTTACTATCCTATTCCATTGCACCAAAGAGAGTTGGAAGTCAATGCCTTTTCTTCCCCTCCCCCCTTCTTTCCCCACACTTTTCCCTTCCCTATTTTTCCTATTATTTGCTTTTGTATTTTTCTGTATGTAATATCATACACCAATAAAATTGTTAAAATAAAAACATGCTAAGCTATGTCCTTGAAGTTAGTTGGCTTAATTTCAACATGTGTAATTTGAAAATGAAATGTATTTCATACTCCCTAATAAAGAACTATTTATATTTGATCTGCCTTTTCACATATAGAATAAATATTCCCAATCTGATATGTTCCAAGTTTTCAAGTCATCAGTTCCCAGAATTCAAACATAGACATACTGTTGATCATACTAAATGGAAAATTAGGTAGTTGTAGTCAAACCTACAGAGTCAAACCTAATAAGGATAGTCTGCAACTTTAATGGAATATATGAATCACCCTAAGGAAAAAAAGGAGGTATTGTCCAAGAAACAATCAGATAAGATAGGGAGGCCCACCCAGTGTCTTAATGGTCAGAGAAACTTTGGAAACAGCATCCTAATGGATCAATCAGCTTCCACAGAGAGGAGAGGGTCAAGCTATTTTGCAAGGCACCTGTAGGCCAGATAAGGGATAATGGTTAGGAATTGAACAAGGACAGATTTAACCTGGAAATAAGGAGAAATTTTCTGACAGTGAGAACAATCCACCAATGGAACAGCTTGCCTTCAGAAGTTGTGAGAGTTTCATCACTTGAGACTTTCAAGAAGAGATTGGACTGCCATTTGTCAGAAATGGGATAGAGTCTCCTGCTTGGTTGGGGGGGTGGGATTAGATGACCTACAAGGTCGCTTCCAACTTTGTTAATCTAATCTAATTTACTGCTAGCTAAAAGTGAAGACAAAAGTGCCTTCAGACTTGCAACATTCTGCTAATATTGGGTTACAATAAAGTAGAATTAGTTCATCTTGTCATGCTTCCTGTCTGGGATGACTGACAACAGAGACTAGTGAAACATTACATTGAAATAAAAAATAATATAATTGATATTTAGGTCATATTTATATGTAGGAAATTTGAAAAATTATGGGATAAAGAAAAAAACAGACATGATATATATTCAGGCAGAATATGGTTTAAAAAGTCAAGATGCTAAACCCAATGGTAACATTAAAGCTCTGCTAGGTTCCTATGTTTGTTGTGGCTGCGATGTTGACCTTTTTGACCTGAGCTATAAACACCCTGGCATTCAGGATTGCAAACAATTCAAGTTTCAAAAAAAACAAGTTGCTTACTTCAAGTAAATGTTGCACTTCTTATGCAACATTTATAAAATGCTGAAATATCTATCTATCTCTATGCCATTGTATTTCCTATATTTTAAAAAAAGCATTCAACCTAACTTTATAAAATTGTGTTGCAAAATATCTCCTTATGATTTCCCTTGAAAAATATTTTAATTATGTAGTTAAACTAAGACTGGCATTTAATGTGTTTCTTCCTTGTACTTATTAAAATAGCATTCCCTATTCTATTGCATCACCAGATCTGATGGTCCAATTGAAAAATACTTTGACATTTTTCAATGCTAATTTTCTTTGTGACTGATTTTTCTGTTATTATTTTTTTTCAAAGACATTCCCAAGAAAACTGGAGGAAAATTATCTTGTGTAATTGCATTTTGTGTTTGCAGAAATGACAGTTTGCTGCAGGGTCTTCATTTGGATAAATCAACCTTTTTAATGACAAATAAAAGCTGCCAAAAAAGCCTGGTGTTGTTTGATTTGTAGCCTATGCTCTGTTGTGTGGTATTACTTTTGGTAATGAAAAAGGAAACACTAAGTTCCAGCTTTGTTATATTACTTCCTCAAAAATAGACAGTATTTGAAACAAAAGTGCTAAATGCAATTGCATTAAAAAAAAGAAAAACTTGTCTTTTGGCACATATGAAGTTCAAATTGATTATAACGTATAGTATATTCTGAGTGAAGATCTGCATCAAAAGAGAAAACATTTATAAAGAAACATTTTAAAAGGAATTTATTTCATAACTATATTTATTCCGCAACCATCTCATAGCCATTTAAATGTGGCTTCTTTATTCTTTGGTGCAATATATCTATGTTTCAGATGCCAGAATAAGGGGTAACATGATGGCAATCTTCCAATATCTAAGGGGCTGCCACAAAGAGGAAAGGAATCAATTATTTTCCAAAGTACCGTAAAGCAGAATAAGAAACAATGGATTGAAAGAAGAGAACCAGCCTAGAAGGAAGGACAACATTTCCTGACAGTTATTTTTTATTTTTATTTTTTAATTTTTATTCATATTTATATGCCGCCCTTCTCTGGAGACTCAGGGTGGCTTACAGTTTTTGGGATACAACCCAATGCGCTCAGCAATAGCCTTCATTCCATTGTATATGCCTGCTTATTACTAAGCGGCATTTTTACAAAGTCAGCTTATTGCCCCCAACAATCTTGGGTCCTCAATTTACCTACCCCGAGAGGATGGAAGGCTGAGTCAACCTTGAGCCTGGTGGGATTCGAGCCTGCAATAATTACAGGCAGCTGGAGCTAAATGCTAGGCTATTAACAGCCTGCACCACCAAGGCCCTTGTTATAACAATTATTCAGTGGAATTGCTTGTCTCCAGAAGTTGTGGATGCTCCAACACTGGAGGTTTTTAAGAAGAGGCTGGACAACCATTTGTTTGAAAACATACAGGGTTTCCTCCTTAGGTGGTGGGTTGGACTAGAAGACCACCAAGGTTCCTTCCAACTCTATTATTTTGTTGGACTTTTGCTAGTATTTCTATAAAAACCCGCAGAAATAAATGGAAATCACGGTGCTTGGTACTTTGTTTCCTATATATCATGAGCACATTATATTTTCCAAAGCTGAAATTCAATGTTGCTAATATAGTTATAATTTAAAAACTGTATTCCAATTAAATGATGGAGATGCCATCTGTTATTCACATGCAAAATATAGATACCGAGTTTGGAAAAAGGAGAATGGATATCTGTGTATGTTTCAGTAACATACATTTTGTTATAACCCTTTGGAGCTCATTATATTCTAAAGATAATCTGATAAATAATGTAGTGGAATAAAATTTAAAGGCTCAATGGGGATGGGGAAAGCAAAGGCAACATTAAATAGGATTAAAGTTTAATATGATGTTCTCTTCTCATAACCACTCCAGTCTGATGGGCCCTTGGAGATAAGAGATTTATTCACTCTTCTTCATAAAATGGGTATAAGTGGTACTCCTTAAGTGGCCTCTTTCTTAGAGATCAATACATGTGTGAACTGTTTATATAATTTCTTAGATCATTTGAATGTTGTGTGTAGCAATAAATTTTTCCCGATTCATTTTGTCCATTAAGAAAACTTAATATTTTTTGTCCTTTGGCATATGAATGTTCCAAAGAGGAGCATCAACTCATTTCAATGGATCACTTGTATCAATACAAATAAGTAGGAAAAGGCATTTGAACTGCCTTTTAGTTCACAGTGATGGAATAAAGTTAAAATGTGGAAATAAAGGAGATTTAGGAATGGCTAAGCAAGTTACTTATATCTTGCTTGGTTATAATATTGGAAGTTTGGGAGCATCTTTACTTATTAATGAATTTTATTAACAGATATACACTTTGGAGAATTGCACTTCACTTCATTACATACATAGAGGGGATAAACTGATGTAGAGTTTAAAGTGGAGTGAGATGGAAGGGAGGGGGAAATGGGAACATAGATTGATTACAAAAATGCAGATTATAGATAAGGCAGATTACAAGTATCTTGTCAATTAACCCACTCCCAAGTCCTAGTCTGTTGCCTCACCTGGGAATGTTCCTAAAATGTATAGGAGAAGAACATCAGGAATGTATGCCAAGATTATATATTCCCAGCAGGGTCCATCAAGGTGAAAGTAATATCAGCTACTTAGCTAAAACAAGCAGTAATTTATACTGGACAGCATCAATATAGGAAGATGCCAGAGTCAGGCAATCATAGTGACAATTGCATCAATACATACCACACAGGAATAGGCAATGGTAATCCACTCCTGTATTTTTTAATCAAGAAATCACATAGATAAAGATATAAATTAACAGTTGTAATGTGTTTATAATAAATGATGTAAGTTTTGACATTCTAGATTGGTTGGATATTTTGATATAAAATGATCACTTTGAGATTTGCTGTAGACTGTCCTACTTTTAAATACTCTGGCACTACTTTGTCCTTGTTTGGTGTTCAGATATCCAGCATGTGTTCATTGATTCTTTCCCACAAAGTTTGTCATATTTTTCCTTAGTGAAATCCATAGGGGCATTGCTGGCAGATGATACACATATCTCATTGGAGAAAGAGCAGGTGGAGATGCATAGAATCTTTGTAGGGATATAATGGTGCAGTTGGTGTAGACATCTAGTGTTTGTTGCAAGGTCTGCTTGGCATTATGACAATCTGCTTCAGTTTGGGTGGTTGTCTGCTTGCAATGAAGGGCCTGATACCCATTGCCCAAGAAAGTGTTTGGAAATTAAATATGGTTCTGTGTATATGGACAGTTCTATGGTAGTTCAGGAATATGGGATACATTCTGCTGTAGAAGCAATGACAAGGATTTGAATGGGCTTTGTGGTAAGGTCACTTTATCAATCAATCATAATTTAAACTTCTGAGAGTCAATAATTATCTTCTTTTAAACCTGGAAAGGAGTTTCCAAAGCACAAATTAGACCACAATACAATGGCTCAGGGGCTATGTCTGAAAAGGTAACAGTTGCTCAAAGCCTGTATAGTGGAATTATGGAATCAGAAAAATGTTCCTGAAGATAGAGGATTATGATAAAATTAGATTTAAAGACAACTGGGAACTTATTCAAGAATACCATGAGAATAAGATGCGTGCCATAGTTTGAACAATTTCACTTCTGCACATTCACCTTAGGTCAATGATAACTTTCTTACAGGATATCCACTGCAAAGGAACAATTCATATTTTTCTTTCAGTCCATGTTACTGTATCAGTTGTTAACTGTTATCTTAGTTCTTTAATACTGTTGCTTTCCTACCTTGTTGAATTGTGAAAATTCACTTACTGGTAGGATATTTATTGGAACCTTTTATCAAAACTGCATTAACCACATGTAATGTATTGACATCAGATTACTATAGAATAAATTATTTTTGATTAAAGGCTAACAATGAGCCAATGTCTGGATATACATATTCAGCATCTTAGAATAAAGAATCATAACAATGCATTTTTAGATGCATAATTTTAAAACAGTATTAATAAAAGCAACTTACATGATAGTGCCTGTGATACTGATGAACTGTTGCTACAAAATAGACTGTTGTGCAATTATATGACTAATGTCTTTGAGAAACTTATTTATCAAAAATGTACTTTCTGCATAATTTCTCATATGCTCCTCTCACTGTTTTTGCTCCAGGCAAAAATGGGCAGTGAGACTAGATTTTAGGACTTATTAATATTGAACAGGTTGTGTAGAATTTGTTCATCAACCTCAGATCCCAATAGACAGACCATCCCACACTAAAACGAGAAAGACAATAGGATAAAATAGGAATTTTTTAGAAATTCTAGCTATTAGCATCCATTCAATTTTGATGCTATGATGACAATGGCTTTACAATATAATACAGTACACTACAGTACAATACAATACAATAGTAATAATTATAATGGTCAAAGACAACAACAAAAAGAACAAGTAATAAGAGCAAGCTAAAATGTAAATCTTCCCAGTGCCAGTCAATACCAGCTTAGCCACTATACCAACATTCTCTCACATTGACTTTTAACTGAATTAATGTAATGGTGTGCTGCCAATATAATTGATGAAGTGATCTGACTGCCTTACTTCTGACTCAGTTAAGTGCATAGTAGGAACCAGCCTGTTATCTCATTGTATGGACAGTTAACATTAAGAAAAGCAATGAAAAATAACCAGTGAAATTGTAATTACAACAATTAAATCTTTATGAATGATAAAACACCAATCACAGATGGACTGAGTTCCTAAATTGGAGATAACCTTTGTAAAGATAGTCCTGTATGCTCTACAATATGTGCATTGTGAAGATGGCAGGTTCATCAAGCCCAGGGAGCATATTATTGAGATATGGAGTTTTAAACTAGGCTTATGGAGAGCCACCATCTATGACACTGCATTTTCCCATAAAGTTTCACCACTGATTCTAAAGATGACTTGAAATTAGCCATTTCTTCAGTAGGAATAACACCACTCAAAAAATTATATACATGCATTCAGACATTAAGCAAGCCAGTTAGGGAGGTTTCTCCCACAGAATTTAACTCATCATGTCTAGGGAGATTCTGAGTCATCCAAGTCCTGGTTGTCCCAAAGGTGCTTTTTCAAAGAGGCAATCGGACTTTCTGGAATGTCTTCAAAGAAAAACCAGAAAACCCAGTTGCCTCTTGAAAAAGCACCTTTGGGTTCACTCATCATCTTTTTACCATTGTTTCACCTTTCTTCCTTTCCTCATGCAATTCCCCTCTAAATCCATCTCCATCCTACGGTTCCTCCCCCTCTGCTTCTTTGCTGGGTTAGTTGGAAGAAGTTAGGAAATGTGGCTTTTGAGTGTGTGCATTATTAATGTGAATATGATTTACAAGTGAGTGAGAGAACAATTGGCATACTTCATTCTAAAAATGGCTGTCTTATTTGATTGAATTTTAATTAGCAGATCTTAATTCAATGAGAGGGGCTGACCTTTTTTCTTTTTTAAGTGTGTGGCTTCTGGTAAATATATGCACATATATGAATATGTACACATACATAGATGCTCATGTGTGTGTGACAGAGACAGAGAGGGGTATGCACATTGTTTGGGTGAGAATGGGGTCTCGGATTAATTTCAGACAGAGTTTGCAATTCTCATTCCTTTTGAGGATTTCATTTGTTTTTAGGCTTGCATTTGATATAATCTCTAGAATTATTCTACAGAAAGTAACCAGCAGGTCCTGCAACTGATGGCAGCACCAATGCTGAACATTGGTCTCCCTATAAAGATCAGGCCAGCCTTTGATAGCTTTCATAAGGATATTAAAGCAGAGGGTTTTTTTCCAGGTAGCATTCCAGTGATTTTCATCTATTGTACCAAGTTTCCCTTCTTGCTTTTTATACTGTATGCAAAAAACTGGAAGATGAGGGCACAGATGATCATTCCCCAATTAGAAGATGATTAATTAGAAGAACAAATGGTTGGTCTCCAATCAGCAGGCAAGTAGTTCCACAGTGCTGACTTTATTGGCTCCGGCTTCCTTCTCCTGGATCTTTAAACTTCTAAGATCTTCTTCTGCTCACAGAACCACTTCACTAGTGTTATCTTTCCTAGATAATCCTGTCAAAGAAAGGCTTAAGAAAGCTCATATGGGATGAGAACACATAACAAATAAAAGAACTGTGTGACATTTATGCAATATATTTTTCCTTATCTATAAAGAAAAAGAAATATCTCTGCGTCTATCTTTACCTCTACCTCTATCTCTGTATATATATTTTTTGGTATAATGTGTTATAATTACTCCCTGAAAATGGACACCTTATACCCAGAATGTGTTCAGTTTGGAATCATTTTTCCTACCATAGTGATAGGAACATAAGACATAATCACAAATACTTTGCCAGAAGCACAGATGTATATGAATGTCACGTACATTTCCATGTCACTACAAATCCTTTTTTCCATGAATAACTGAAAGTTTCTTGGAAGTTCTAAGATACTTTAAAGCAAGCTGAAAGAATAAGAAAAGTGTGCAAATGCTTTTTATTATTTAAAAATAAAGGAAATCAGCAGGTACACTAGGGATTCAACAACACCCTATAATCTTAACTGCTGGTTTCACTATAATTGTTTCCAGGAAAAATAGACTCAGTTCTCTTTTTGGTCATCTGCACCATCAGTCAAACATTCAAACACCAGCATGGGGAAGGTAAAATAAAGAAGAATTTACAAACATAAAAAATATGAAATACAAAAGTTTTTTTTAATTTCCATGTATTGCTTTTATATTTTTTAGTTCTTAAAAATTTTAAAGATGTTGCTTATCCCTTTGTGTAATTTTTATTTTGTATATTGCATTTTTAAAACATTCTTTTGTAGCCCTCCCTCCTTATGGTGGTCTTTGGAATAATAAATGTTAATTCATTGGGTATCTGCACAATCCTGATTTGATTTTGCTATTTCCTTCCAATTCATTTTCCTTTTGTGATGCTTCTGTTAAATAATAAGCCTGATTGTTAATGATTTTATAACTAAGTTTTATAAGCCATTCAGGAAACTTTGGAGGTAGGGAGAAGGCAAAAGTCAATAAAATACTCTATATAGTAAGAAACTAATTATATGAAGAATATCAAACTTTTCACTTCGATGGCATCCCATTTGAGCCCACACCCTCCCACCTTCTGCAGAGAGTTCTATTTCATAGTGTACCTTTGCCATACTGAACACTGCCATGTCCTGGCAATATGTAAAGTCTTGGCCTAACAATGTGAAAATGTATGAAAAGCCAAATTTCACACCCTAGGCCAGACTGAAAATGGAGAATGTAGCAGTAGCACCATGTTTTGGGAATATATTTTTTCTGATCAAATATTTTTAATAGTGGCTAACAATTGGGTAACTCTGAAATCTGTTTAGTATAATCCTTCCTTGAATTTTATCATGAAATAGCTGTTGCATTAAATCTACCTCACTATCCCTCAGTGTTTTGGATGCTGATAACTTTTTGTATTTTGGTGCCTTTGAGTCAATAACAACTTCTAGAGACAATCTGGACTCATCTTTGCAGTTTTCTTGCCAAGGATTTGGAAGTGATTTGCCACTGCCTTCTTTCTAAGGCTAAGGGAGAATGACTGGTCCAAGATAACCAGGTGACTTTGTGCCTAAGGTGGACCTAAAATTCACAGTCACCCAATTTCTAGCCTGGTGCCTTAACCACTACTCCAAATTGGTTCTAAATAATTATACAATGCCATGATCCATATATATATATTGCAGTGCTGATAAGTAGTGCTGAGTTGGGTCAAGCCCCTGATTCTTTTATGTCTATGTTCATGAAAAGGTTATGTGAAAGGAAAATTCCAGTGTGCTTGTAAGCAACATCCCAGGTCCAGTAATTTCAACAGCATGAAGTCCCCTTAGTTTGATTTTGCATTGCTGACTAACGCTTGTGCCAGAGAATTCACACAGAGAAATTCTATTTTCCTTGACACCATGGGAACAAAGGGCAAAAGGAATTAAAGAATGAAACACATCCAGGATATTGAGTTGTGATTGTTCAGCATTGCTTTATTTTTGTTGCTGTTACAAATTTGAATACTGTGCAATCCTCGAGGCAAAGTGTGTCTTGACTGGTTTGAGCAAGCTGCCAACTCTGCACTATGACTAACAAGATCAAAAGCATGCTTATTACCATTTTGCTGGCCCCCAAGTGCCATTTCCTTCCTCTTTATTTTATTGCTATGCTATGTCTGCCTGAGACAATAAAAGAATAGGATCCTACATTCACTTTTATCCCATTATTCAGCAAGGGCTAAAAGGATGCCATCCATTTGTCTAATCCATCAAAACTTGGTACCACTGTAGTGACCTTAATAATTCCTTGGAGGTTGATCAATATTTATCATCTGAATGTGTGATAGGAAAATTGGAAAGTGATCTCACATATAACTCCAACTAATACTAAGTGCAGTAGAATTCTATGCCTTGTTATGCAGCATATCAAGGGTAATCCAGAATGCAGTTATGATCACTGAAACCCACAGTATGTGGCACAAAATTGCATTTAGTTGAGATAACCATCAATAGCTAAGATAACCATGAACAATGCTAAAGTGCCTCTGGATTTAAAGGATAAATGTTAGCAGAATGTTTACATCAATACAATAGCATTCAAGATTTTTTATGTTTAATGTTAGTCATCAGTGATGCATTTGATATTTGGGGATTTTTTTTGTACACTTTTTTTTGTTTTTGTAGTTGGCTTTGGATGACTGTTATTTTCTCTTCTTTTTCTTTGTTATGTTTTCTTTATCTTTGGAGATAAAGAATGATAAAAAATAAATAACCAAGAAAAAATTTAAAAAGGACAATAATATTCAAAATCTGGACAGCAGTATGGATAAATTACTTACTATTATTAGGCTTTTTACCTTTAACTCAGATTCTACAATATCAAAAAATGAAGACCCATGCAAATGAATAATATGAATAAGTTGTACCTGTTGATCAATATTTGTAATGCAAAAGCTGAGAAAGACATATTCATTTGATGGATCATTATATGAATGGCTAACTGTATGAATAGAATGTTGGATTAGAAAAACTTGGAAACCCATCCAATAGAGGTGGATGAAATTTGGTAGTAAGCAATGTTCTAAATTAAATTAAAAGTCATACTGGTCATGGCATAGCTTTTAAAATCAGTTCCGAAAGATATTTCTAAATCAATTTCACAGCTCCTACGCAGCACTGCAACCTTGAAAAGTCAATATAAAGACAAAGGAGAATGATCTTGTAAGAAATACATAAGAAATATAACCTAGGGGTTATATTATCTAAGTCCAAAACAATGAACTAATATTCCAAATCTGACTCAGGCAGACACTTTCCTAATATGCCAAAGCATAAGGAGGAAGTAGAGATATAGAACAGTGAAATTTGTAAGATTCTGTAATTATTGTCAATTTCAGTAAGATTGTTTTTTGCATTCTTATAGTGTTAATTTATTTTTCTAGTCTACCTAGTGGGGCAGAAGAAGATAGATAGTAAATGGGATTCATGTTAAGAATATGTAAGCAGAAAATCCCATTTTAAAAAAGACAAATCCAGAATTTGCTGTTGTAAATTGCTGCTTGCTTTTTTAATATATAAATATTAGGCAGGAAGTTGCTTTGAGAAAGTTGTAATTTAAAAAAAAATCCTAGTGACATAATTCATGTACAACAATTATGTGTTAAGATGGTATCAGGGGAATAGACTTCGTCTGTAACTGATGCTGCAATCTTGGGTGTCATGGCCCTGTTGGAGTCTGACTCCAAAGGAGAGATGGAACAGCTGACAGGGAGTAGGAGTGTGGCTGGTGGTGGAGGAAACTGGGGAAGTGCACAGGCTGGATGGGCATTCAGGCCCATCCCCTCTTCATCCTAGGGCACTCAGGGAGGAGCGGATAAGGGAGAATTGTGAGTGGCATGGTCTACGGGGGAGGAAAGGGCCCTGATCCCCTTCATGGGCTGCAGCTGGAAGGACTGGTTAAACAGACAAACTGTGGCAAAGTTGCTGGAAGCAAAGTGTGCATTCTTGTCAGAGCTTATCAGTGTTTTGGTTTCCTCCCAACGGTGGTTGCTGCGTTATCTGGTAAAAGTCTGCAATTACTCATCCTGGCCTGCCGTAGTAATTCCCTCAGTGTGGTGTGTTGGGGTTTTTTATTTCGAATTAACTGCATTTACTCCCTCCATAAATTGTTTTTTTTAAGATTTTGATATCCTGCCGAGGATAATTGGACATTGAGGCCAAGTTGGAGGTATTAAAGGGACTTTCTTCTACTTTTTGTGACTTGGTTATTTTGTTGTCATACCCTGGGTCATCACATTGGGTTTCTTCCTGCTTATTGACATCTATAATTAAGTATAGCCATGAGCAAAAGAATTCTTAAATGTGAATTGCTAGTGTATATATTAGGATTCCACACTATCTGAAAGTCTGGAAAAAATGAATATTATTATATAAAGTCCCTATGTGTGAGAAGACAAATATGTGCAGCATACGTGTGGACCACAGAGAATGACATTTGCATGAGATAAGTAGAAATTAGGATCACTTAAAAAGAAGTACTGTCAGTTAATCAGGCAATCAAAAAAAATTCTTCATTTTTGCCATAGCCACAATCTGAGTGAAAATGATATATTTAAATGCTCAGGGTTTCCAAATCTTAACTGAATATGTGATAAGAGTTTTTAAACAAGGGCTTGTAAGTAGCTACTTCACCTGAAACAAAAGGCACTGATGAGGAGGTGTGAATTTCATTTACATTTATTCCATTATGGTTTCTTTCTTTTAAAATATGAATTTGTTGTTGTTTTTTATTGTTGCAGAAGTATGTTACTCATCTTCCCCAGAGAAATTATTTTGCAAGGAGTAGAACTGGCTGTCTTTCCATGCCCCATCCTGTCATGAAAGCAAAATTGTATTTAAAATAATTCTACAGAAATAGCTGAAGAAAAAAATGCCAAAAAAAGGTCTGGGTATGTATTCTTTGTTACAATTCAGCCCTTTCTTGATGTTCATCTAAGCAGCATGTGTAGGTAAAATGGATATGTGAGCTCTGCTTTTGTCCATTTTCCCAACCCTTCCATCTTTGCTGTCTTGATGATCTGTGTAGAAAGTTTCCTTCCTATATATAAAGATTCACTGATGTTTTAGTATAATCAGGGTTTCCCCTCATAGGTCATAGGCCCCTTATAGTAGTGAAGAAGTTTGCATATCCCAATGATGTTGTGAACTATATTATGGGGATATGCTTTTCCAGAAAGATCATAGATGAGCATTCAAACTATATGCAACCCACTGCAGAAAGAATGGCAACCCAACAAAGTATTCTATCAAGAAAACCTAGAAGGCATTCATATCTGGGATAATGTAAATGTTATCCTGGATGATGAGATCCTGAACTCAACATACATCCAGCAATTTAGTGGGGAAAAGGGGAAATACAGGTAGCATTGGTGCTTATAATATGGCTGGATTACAGCTAAAGGGACATCCAGTAGCTGATGTGACATGAAGCAAAAAGAAAGTTGGGTGTTACATTGGTATGTGAAAAGTCAGAAATATGAAGCAAGGCAAATCTGATGTCACAACAGAAATGTCAACACTGAATCTAGAATATATTTACAAGAATTTGAAGAAACGTTGCTTGCAGGCAAACCTGACAAATTGTCCATTGAGTAATGATGAGTAAAAAAGAAGATTGAATGACTGAACTGCAACAAAATAATCAGTGTTCTAAATCAGTGGTTCTTAACCTGGCGATATCACTCAGGGGTGATTTTGTTTTTCAGGGGGGCGATGGAATGAAAATGGGTGACGTGGGGGTGAAGGAATGGAAGGGGCGATATGGGGGCGATGGAGCGAGATATATTGGGAGAGAGAGAGAGAGATTGGTAGGTAGGTAGGTAGGTAGACAAAAAGACAGGTAGGTAGATAGGCAGGAAGGCAGGCAGACAAACAGACAGACCTTTTGGATGGATGGATGGACGGACGGACGGATGGATAGACAAAAAGAATGCGAGAGTGGCAGCACTTTGCGAAAGCGGTGGCGGCGGCTTTTCCGAACATGCTGCCGCATTTGAGGTGCCGGTTCAGGTGCAGTACTACAGTCAATGGATGAACCTGCAGGGCCGACACCTCGAACGCCCCCCTGCCACCTCTTAGTGACCCTCTGCTGGCCCCCTTGGGGATGCTAAGAGGTGGCAGGGGAGCGCTTATGTTGGGGGAGGGGGGCAATGACAACTTCCTCAATGGCTCAAGGGGGCAATTCTGTGATTTAGAACAGTGGTTCTTAACAGTGGTTCTTAAGAACCACTGTTCTAAATCACAGAATGGGTTTCTGTGAGCACTGATACGCAACAATATAATATTTAAATAGGCTGCCCATTCTTCGTCAATGCCAAAAGGCTCTGCAAAAAAAGAGGAAGTTTTAATGACTTTTTAAAGGCACAGAGACTGAAACATTTTGTTTCTCAAGTAACGAGATGCTGCAGACTGTAGGGTGATTACAGAGAAGACATCCTGATGGGCTTGCCCTTGTAGGAATACTTTTTTACACTGATTTTTTTTAAAAAAGAAATCAGATACAAAAGTAATATGATGGCTGTTCTATCTTTACTAATGACATACATTTGATATTCCTTAGTATCAGAAGAAGGGTGGGGAGGAGGAGGAGAAGGAGGAGGAGGATGACGACGACCTGGAACTGGAACTGGAATTGGATCAGGGACCAATCTTTATGGTAGTCAAGGTCCAGAATTATATATAGTCCCAAAGAATAATCCAGACAACTGAAGTATTCTATATAAAATAAGAAATAAATAATTAGAAAATAGACTACAAGTCACAGACCAATTTGCTGTATTACAAATTCTATTAAGCAAGGACTGCTGAATTTCTAAAACTAACATGCATAGGAAATAATAAAATAAAACTCATGTTCAGTTATTAACATTTTAAATTTTTTAAAAAGATATGTGAAGTGATTTTATCATTTAAAGGAATGGTATAGAACGTAAAATCATTTGCATTAAGTGTCCATTGGTTAGATTTCATAATCATAAAATAATCAAATTATAGATTCCCACTACATTGTCCTTGGACAATGGAGACTGTTTTCTCGTTAAGCAGTTCTGGCAATTGAACAAAATTTGGCTATTTTCTTAGATGTTATTTCTGAGGTATCTGCTAAGAGAGAAAGGGAGACAGAGAGAATAAGACCACTG
The DNA here is from genome assembly GCA_009733165.1 of Naja naja. NCBI lineage: Eukaryota > Metazoa > Chordata > Lepidosauria > Squamata > Elapidae > Naja > Naja naja. The sequence continues at coordinate 45,844,140 of CM019151.1, forward strand.
GGCATCCTGTAGCACTTAGGGGTTAAGAATATTATAATTAAATTTCTGCATAATCTGCAGAACAGAGTTCCAAGCAAACCACTGTTCTTAAATCATGCTGAGCAGTTACTAAATATAAGAACCAGTTTTGAAAAGAAGAAGTGTATAAGTAAGGATGTGTAAAAAATTCTGAGCTTGAAATGGTTGTTCTGAGTATTCCCAGCTCAAAACAAAATAGAACATTTCAAAAGTATTTTATACAATATTTCAGATTTGGAATGCATGAGCATATTGTTTTGGGGATTCTGAGATGTTCTGAATGCTGTAGTTTGATTTTGGTTGATTGAGATTGGATTTTCTTATTGCTTTTTTTTTAATGTCTAGTCCCATATTTTTCAATCTTGGCAATTTAGGATATGTAGACTTCAACTACAACATGCTGGCTGGGGAAATCTGGGAGCTGAAATCCACACATCTTAAAATTGCCAAATTGAGTAACACTGATCTAGCCTAACTACAAACTGATTATGACCTGTTGATATCAGCTTAGACTGCGTGGAGCGACTGTAGGGAGAAACATTGGAGCAAAGAAGCAACAGCCTAGCACATGGCTACAAAAAAGACCCATTGTGGATTGTATACTCTTGGTGTTTCTGGGCAAATATAAAAAGACTTTTGACTGTTGCATGCTCACCTGAGAGAAGTTATCAGAATAGCAATAGTAATAGCACTTAGACTTATGTACTGCTTCATAGTGCTTTACAGTTCTCTCTAAGCAGTTTACAGAGTCAACATATTGCCCCCCCCCCAACAATCTGGGTCATCATTTTACCGACCTCAGAAGGGTGGAAGGATAGATCAACCTTGAGTCGGTCAGGATTGTCAGTCAGCCGGCAGAGTTAGCCTGCAATACTGCATTCTAATTACTGCACTACACGGATCTTGGATATGGTAACTCTAACCCTAAGTGGAAATGCTACTTAATATGCGATTTCTCTTTGATTTATTTTGCAGATAAGCAAAAGTACCATAAAAGCAGAATAACACAAAAATTGGTGTGTGCACATGCAGTACATGCTTAATACACAAGTGTTTCTAATGCTGCTCAGTCTGTAAATTGTTACTGTAAAGCTGTAATAGCTACTGCTATTAACTGTTTTTAGCGCTTTTGAACTTTGATTGCATGTGGGCTCATTCTGTACATGTTGTGAGGCTGGTTTAAATACACTATTGCTATTTCAAAGACTGAGGCAGTGGAAGTGGGTCTGTTGGTGGGTGTTGTTTGTTTACATATGTATATTGTAAGACTAGTTAAATTTAATAGAGTAAAGGGACAGTACTCTTTTACAAAACCTAAGGAGGCAAACAAATGCAATAATTAGCAATGCAACAAGCTTTTGTTTCTTTGACTGGATTTTTTTGCCTGTGTGATATGTAGGCTGCTAAAATATGCACTTACCACATACACCTGTTGCTTGAGTCTTTAGTAAATATTTTTTAAGTTTTTATTTAAAAAATCCTATTCATTATTTTCCCCAACATTTAGATGTAAAGCAGCACTCAGCAAGAACTATTGTCCTAATACAATATTGTGATTCTGGAATGAAAAGCAAATGAGCAAGGGGCTTATCTTTAGTTCCTTGTGTTTTTAACTTCTAAAGAAATGTTTGAGTTCAGTTGCTTTATTCCAAACTCAAAATAAGTGTATTTATCATTCTATATACATTCCTTCTATCAGGTATTCTGCTTGCTTGTTTAACATGTGCATTTAAGATTATGTAGCATTCTATATTTGCAAAATTGATATTGTGGAGTAGTTGACAACTGAAAAGATTCTTAGTAAATGCACACTTGGTTTTTCTATACAAAGAAATGCACTCTTTGCAGTAAGTGATGCTATGAAGAAGATGGCCAAATCTAAAGTCATTAGCATTAGCCACACAAAGAGGATCAAGAGCGTAATAACAATCCATCTCTTCTCTGTCTATTCAAACATTTTTCAAAAGCCTCTTAGAAAAGATGTTGGTGGCATAATCCTCTAGAAGGCATTGATATGTTTCATTATGACAGTCTCTGGCAGTTCATCAAGTTCTGCACAGGATGTGATCTTCTCCTCAAGCAACTAAGCTAATTTGTTTCCATCTATAGCTTTTAGACACTGTGGCCCTTGGCCTTGTTTTTTGCAGTATCTTCTGAAAAAAGCTGACAAGCAAACAAAACTTTTGAAATTATTTTTCTGGATGGATTTTAGTAGTGGAGGAAATAAAGATTGATGCTAAGTATATGCTGGGTAAAAAAAATCACTGTAGGCTTGGAACTCAAACTGAGTTATTTTGGAATATTATGGTTCGAGGACCAGTACAATAAGTATGCAGAGATTGTAACCACAACCCATTCTAACACAATGTACATGTAATTATAGACTGATATATAATTAGCAAGGATTGTAATGTAGAAAGCAGAGGTTGGAAGAGGTTAATTTAATAATGTGGATGAATCATTTTGAAAGAAGCCAGATAAAATGTCTTCAGTTGACAAAGTCAAAATTCACTACTGTGTTCTTGAAGTGGTTGAAAGCTGATAGAGTTTTCATTCTTTTTTCAATCTGTCTCAATAATAAATTCAGGTATATGTGTAAATATATATACAACTGATATGATAAATTCAACGGACATATTCAATATGCGTACAACTGATATGGCATATTTAAATTTTCTGCATATAGATGGAAGAACAAAGCAAAATTATTTCATAATGCAGAATATGGAATTTTTTCTAAATTATTTTCTTGTATGAAATGCTTTGTCCTTTTTTTTTAATTCATATTTATATTCCGCCCTTCTCCGGAGACTCAGTGTGGCTTACAATTTTTGGAGCGCAACCCAATGCGCTCAGCAATAGCCTTCATTCCATTGTATATGCCTGCTTATTACTAAGCGGCATTTTTACAAAGTCACCTTATTGCCCCCAACAATCATAGGTCCTCAATTTACCTACCCCGAGAGGATGGAAGGCTGAGCCAACCTTGAGCCTGGTGGGATTCGAGCCTGAACTAATTGCAGGCAGCTGGAACTAAGTGCTAGGCATTTAACAGCCTGCACCACCAAGGCTCAACATCCTTTCAGCATGTTTCTTTCAGCTTTACAAAAATCATATTTTGCCTTTTCCCTCACTGATACTAGGCAGTACCTATCAATGTAATGTCCCTAATATCACTGAAGAGCTGAAATTTCAGTTCCCTAACAGATGTCATCCTTTTCATTTACTATTTAGGTATTATCCTAAAACAGTTTTTCAAAAACTTTACTTGGATAGAACTTTATTATTTAAGTGGAGGGAATTTAAATGTAATCAGTGAAGTGAAATCAACAGAGGAAACCCCCTGTCACATTGAACATTTCAATTCAGTGGTAACTTTTTGTGGGTTTCATGGAGAAGATTACCAGTGACTGCTAATACTATTCTGGAGTCTTTGGTGCTCTCGGAGCTTGATTGTTTACTTGCAGACATGTCATTACTCAAGTAGGTATCATCATCATCATCAATTAGTTATACCAAAGAGCACCAAGGAATCCTCAGTTCAACCCTAAGCTACATATATTGTCATTTGTAGTGAGACTCTATGTTGGATCTAATTTCTTTTATTGCTTTAATAAAACAGACCAGATAATATCCCAAATAATATTCTGATAAAACTCAGTAGCCACTTGACCTGCCAATTTTTTGTCCTATTCAAAACTTACTTTTCCCAGTAAACTTTAAAATAAAGTTTATGGACAGCCAACTGCATGCCTGGGTGAAAGAAAGCTTGTGTTATTTCTTCCTTCTGCCACAGATGCTTTATTTAATATGATGATGATGCTATTAATTCATTAATTCCCTATAAATGTCTTGGTTTTGCCCTCATATTTTTTACCTATTTGAAAAGACAACAAGAGTATGAGACCAAGTTCTTTTATTTCTGAATGTCTCTTATAAACAAACAGCCCATGAAATAAGGCTAAACACAACAGTCCTTGATATATTAGATCTCAGTGGTATCTGACAAGCCTTCTCACTCATGACGCAATTCTCTTCTATTAATTTAGTCTGAGCCTATTAAAAGACAATTACAGATAATGTATCCAGGCAAGTGGTGAAGGATATCCAACATATCAATTGATGAAAGGTTATCAAAGTGCCATTCTCAAAAATGTAGTGCTATTGATTTTTTAATCATTTCAGACACAGGTTGTACCTTCCTTCTTCCCTTCCTCCTCTTTAAAAGGGCTGAGCATAACTAGAAGGAGATAGAAATGGATTTCCCCTTTGCTACTCCACACAGTTTGTCATAATAGGAGTTTTAAGTTTTAAAATTAATTTACAGTTAGGTAAAGAGGGCCAACCATTCAGAGATTACTCTTCCTTACATTAGCTTAAGACAATACGTTATTGTTCTTTTTCTTCTATTTTGAATGTACTATTATATTTGTGGCATTGACTCACTGTTAAATTGCCATTGTTTATAGATTAATGCAAATATGGGAAGCATCAAAAAAGTGTTTGCATGCCAGATGTTTTATTAAATGAACTAGGCAAGCACAGAAGTCTCTTTACTGTTAATTTAATACTTTTATACTATTCCAAAGAGGTTTTAGATATTGTCCTTCATAAGCAGTGATATTGTATTTCCCTCTTGTTTTCTACACCCAACTGTTGTTAAAGTCTGAATAAAATGCTAGCTCATTTCAGATCACTTCCTTGCATGTACTGGGAGAGATGTATTGTTTGATCAAAGACTCACTTGAATAATTTATTGTCTGGTTCAAGCCTGAATAAGAGACTTATGGGATATTCTGCAAAAGCCATCTTGCACTCTATTGATAAAAAGTATTTTACAATCTTCTGACTCTTTGTCACCATATAACAAATAACTATTAACTGTTAGCATTAGTTCTGTCAAAAATTCATCTACAATTTGATCATATTTAATTCATAGCATTTCACAATTCAGGTAGTTAATAATAATTTGATACTTTTTGAGATAGATATAGCAGAATCCTACATTTTTGTACCAAAGCACAACCACCAATTTGTTCAAGACTTTACTAAGCAGATTTAGTAACATTTCAAGAACCAGAATATGTTGGGGGTGGTAGGTGTGGTTTGACATAATACAGAAATAACTTGCTTTTTTAAAGTGTAATATCTATGCAGTAAAAAGTATTACACAGTTATGAATAAATATGGCATTTGCAAGGGTTGCTAATGTAAAAGGTAGAGATTTAGAAGAGATTAATTTAATAATGTGGATGTATCATTTTGAAAGAAGCCAGATAAATGTATTCATTTAACAAAGTCAAAATTTACTACTGCGTTCTTGAACTGGTTGAAAGATGATAGATTCCTTTTTCAATCTATCTCAAGAATAAATTTAGGTATAGGTGTGAGTATGTGTACAATTGAGAAACTCTAAGAAATGACAGGGAGAATTCTAGAAAGTCAATATGGATAATATAACTACACTGGTAGACTATAATTATTGACTGGAGCCAGGAGCAAAATATTGATTCAGAAAGATGGACGTAGAACTACATGACAAGATAACACCAAGGATATGTTCAGCCTGGAAGTCAAATAAAATATTATTAATAAACAATATAATAATATTCATTTTATCACAAGTACCCTAGGTTACATGTGTATGGTTTTAGTTGGTAGATGTTTTTTATTTCCTGCTATAGGTAGTCCTTCTTAATGACCACGATTGGCAATGTATCGTGACACTCCTGGTTATGATCAGATCTTTCAAATCATTAAATAAGTCATTTTCCCTGGCAGCTAGAACAATTAATCAGTGGAATGATTGCCTCCAGAAGTTGTGGGTGCTCCAACATGGGAGGTTTTTCAGAAGAGATGGACAACTATTTGTGTGAAATGGTGTAGGATTACTGGCTTGAACAGGAGATTGGACTAAAAGTTCTCCAAGATCCTTTCCAACCCTGTCATTCTATTATTCTATTAAATGGACCACAGGAATGTTGGTGGGAGATGGGGAGGGACTTTGGAGGCCTGGTGCAGGCCGGAGGGCCTATGACCACACACAAATCTGCCAACATGCTTCCTACCCTGAGAGAGCAGAGCTGTCAGGCTACAGTTTCAGAATTAAAGAGCAAAAGCAATAATCTCCCTGCAGGATTGAATGTTCCACACAGAGTTTAAATATTTGAGGAGTAGCTCCTTCAGGTAGCCACCAAAGACAAGAGAGACTCCTCTTGGTAGGCAACAACAGCATGCAACCTTCCCTACTGGCTTCCCTATTGATTTTATGGGGAAGCTGGCAGAGAAGATTAAAAATGATGATGATGATGATGATGATGATGATGATGATGATAATGATCATGGAGTCTCAGGCAACCAGTTGTAAATATGAATAGATTGCCAAACAGCCAGATTGCAATCATGAGATCACATGATCCTTGGAAGTGCTTTACAGCTTGTAAGGAACCCTTTAATTCAAATGGTCATTAAACAAGGACTACCTTCACTTTCAGAAACTGAAATAGTTTCAATAGATCTCCTTTGTGCAATCTGGCCCACAATGAGATAATGTGGGAGTGAAAGATAATGACTGACCAAAGATTTCCAGTGAAGATCCATTGAGAAATAGATTTTAGTCAGGTTTCCCTGGTTTTAAACCAGCAGCTTAATCTTCATACCATACCAGTCTTCAGTAAATCTAGTAAATGAAACAACTAATTAAAAACCAGTCACTAGTACTTTTATTCAATCTGTTTTGAGTCAGACCACTCTTCAAAATACTTTTGAATATTTCTGAAGATGTATGTGGGTAATATACAATTAGATTTATGGTATAAGACTGTTGGAAACTTAATAATTTAAGTCCTAGCCAAGGACCTAAGCACCTAAGGATTTAAGGACCTAAGAATTATTAAGATAATGTCTAAAAGTATTGGCAGTTCCAAGCAGGGTGGTTTTTTGTAAAATTAGTTTGTTCAGGTCTGTTAAATTCAATATTTTCAGATATCAAATAAAGGATTACTCCAAGAGCTCCAATCACAATTTGTATAACAACAGACTTTTTTCTTTTTTTTTATTATAAAATTTTTATTAAATAATCACACAAACATAAACATAAACAAAACATAAACAAAACAAAACATACATTAGATTTGAACCGGGTATTGCTGAGCTCGCTTCACTCATTGTCCATCATTTATTAAGTCCAACTCAAAAAAATTATTGGATCTTTCTTCTGTCTAGCCATCCGTAGAAATTATTCCATATTTTGTAATAGTCCGTTTCTTCTTTATTTTTGAGTTCCATTGTTAATTTGTCCATCTCTGCACACGCAATAATCTTTCTTATTAGTTCCGCTTCTGTTGGAGTTTCGGTATTTTTCCACTTTTGTGCAAAAGCCATCCCCGCTGCTCTAATAATGTGAATCATTAAATAAAAGGTTTCTCTCGGGTATGTCTTGGTATAAATTCCTAGTAGGAAAAATTCTGGTTTGAGGTATATTTCCTCATCACAAATTTCTCGTAACCATTTACATATTTTATTCCAAAATTCCTGGGCCTTATTGCAACTCCACCATATGTGATAGTACGTTTCTCTTTCCTTATTGCACTTCCAGCAAGTGGAAGAAAATTTATTGTTTATTTTAGCCAATCTTGCTGGTGTTATGTGCCATCTATAAAATAGTTTATATAGATTTTCTTTGAAAGGTGTTGCTAAAGTTATTTTTTTGTTTCTAGTCCAAATTTTCTGCCAATCATCCAAATTTATATTATAGCCAAAATTTCTCATCCATGTTATCATTGTTTCTTTTACTTTTTCTTCTTCTAATTTAGCTTCTAATAACACTTGGTAAGTTTTTTAATCATCTTTTCATCTGGTCCTAACAAAATTTCATCCAATTCAGTCCTGTTTTTACTAATGCCCAATTCTTTCTTATCCTTTAAGTATTTGGATTCGAGTTGCAAGTAGGCCCACCATTCCAATTCTATTCCCTGCTCAGTCAGCTGCTGTCTAGTTTGTAATTCCCCTTTTTCATCTAATAATTCCTTGTACGTAATGATTTTGTCATATCGTAATAGGTGTGGGTGCATCAAGGCTTCTAATGTTGATAACCAAATTGGCGTTTGGATGTACATTTGTTTTTTAATTTTAAACCATGTGTGTAATAGTGTCTGTCTAACTTTATGGTTTTGCACATAACTATGCCCCTTTATATTGTCTTGTCCGAGGAAAGTGTGCCACCCAGACTGGAGGTTGTATCCCTCTAGTGTTAATATTCTTTTGTTTGTATGATTAATCCAATCTTTTATCCACGTCAATGTTGCAGCTCTATAATACAGCTCCCAGTCTGGGAGGCCAAACCCACCTCTCTCCATGGCATCCTGTAATAGTTTTAATTTTACCCTCGGTTTTTTCTTTTGCCAAATGAAGTTTGATACCAATCTATTTAATTTGTCGAACAAAGTTCTTTCTAGTTTTATAGGGGCATTTTGGAAAAGAAATAAAATTTTAGGCAAAATATTCATTTTTATCGTGGCTATTCTTCCCATAAAGGATAGGTTTAGATTGTTCCATCTTCTTAAATTGTCAGTTATTCATTTGATAAGCGGATCATAATTATCTTTCTTAAGTGTACTATGCTTGGCTGATATAATGATTCCTAAGTATTTTATTTTTTCAACGGTTTCAATGCCCATTGTTGCCACCAATAGTTGTTTCTGTTTGTTTGTCATATTTTTAGTGATCATTTTTGTTTTGTTCTTGTTGACCTTTAGACCAGCTACTAATCCGAATTCATCTAATTTTTCTAATAATTTAGGTCCCGAAGTTTGTGGTTCTTCTAGAATAAAAAGCAAATCATCCGCAAATGCTTGTAATTTGAATTCTTCCTTCTTTATTTTTAAGCCTTTTATCTATCTTTCTTTTTTAATTGTTCTGATTAAGGTCTCTAAAGTCATAATAAACAACAGTGGCAACAGTGGGCATCCTTGTCTAGTTCCCTTCTGGATTTGAAATTTATCCGTAAGTCCCCCATTAATTAAAATTGTAGCTTCTTGTTTTTGATAAATAGCCAGAATTGCATTTATAAATTTGGGTCCTAACTTCAAATGTTTACTTTGTTGCAGAATAAAATCCCATTTTACATTATCAAATGCTTTTTGGGCATCTAGAAATAGTAATGCTGCTTGTTCTGCACTACGGTCTTCATAATATTCTAGTACATCTAATGTTACTCTGATATTATTTCTAAGGTGTCTGTGTGGGAGAAAGCCATTTTGATCTGTGGATATAAGTTTATTAAGTATTTTTTTCAGTCTTTCAGCCAGAATAGTCATAAAAATTTTGTAGTCAACATTGAGTAGGGAAATTGGTCGGTAGTTCCCGGTCTGTCAAATCGCTTCCTGCTTTAGGAATAATAGATATTTTTTCTTCTTGCCAAGATTGGGGACATTTCGCCCTAAGACTTCATTAAAGATCTTTAACATTTCTTTTCCTAATGTATCTTGTTGTGCTTTATAAATTTCAGCCGGTAGGCCATCTGGGCCTGGGGCTTTGTCAATTTTTTGCTTGTTAATGGCCCCGTATACCTCTTGGAGTGTTATGCTACGATTTAAGGATTCTTTATCATCCTCTGAAATTTCTGTAAAATCTGCATTTTTTAAATACCTTTGAATTTGGTCTTCTGTTGCATGGTTTACTTCTGTATATAAGTCTTTATAATATTTTCTTATAATCTGCCTTTTTTCTTCCTCTTTAAAACATATCTCCCCTTGTTCGTTCCTTAGTTTAGTAACCATCTCCTTTCATTTTGCTTCTTAAGTTTAGAAGCTAACCAGCGCCCTGGTTTATTTGCATTCTCAAATTGATATTGTTTTGTCCTTTTTAATTTCTGGGCTAACTCTTCCTTGTCCATTAAATTTATTTTATGTTTTATTATATCCAATTGTAATTTAATTTGTTTTTCTTGTGGTGTGGTCTGCAGTTTCCCGTCCCATTCCTTATATTCTTGTTCTAATTTTGCTCTTTGTTGTTTTTTTTCCCTATTTTTCCTGGCCATATATTTAATAGTCACTCCTCTCATTACTGCTTTGGCTGTATCCCAATTGTTTTGTAGAGAAGAATCCTCAGATTTATTCTGTTGTAAAAAGAGTTCTAGCTCTTTTGTTAACATTTTGTTAAATGTTTCATCTTTTAGAATTGACCCTTGGAGCATCCAATTTCTTAATTGTTGTTGTTGTCCCTCCCACCTAAGCCTAATCATGCTGTGATCTGCCAATACATTCGGTTCCATTGTTATGTCTAGAATCTCTGGATTTAATTTTTTGGTCATCCACATCATATCGAGTCTTGACCAAGACATATGACGGTTGGAATAATAAGTAAACTGTTTTTTCTCTATGTTCCTTTCTCTCCATATATCGCTAATATTAAATTCTTTGGTAAGGTCTAAGAATACTTTTGGTAACTTTTTTTTCTTTTCTAAATTGATATTATTTCCCTTGTAATCCTGTGATTTGTCTATGACTGCATTAAAATCCTCTATGATACACAATTCTTGATATTGTAATTCCTTAAGTTTGTTATACAATTTTTGATTCTTGTGGACCATTTGGTGCATAGATTACTACTAGTAAGCTTTTCCTATTTCTTATTTCGATTTCTACCATCAGTATCCTGCCTTCTTTATCTGAGTATATTACTGAAGCTGGAATCCAATCCTTTATGTAAAGCACTACTCCTCTTTTTTTCTTTAGATCTAAAGCCGAGAAAAAATTCCCTAATTTTTTGTATTCTAATAAATGTTTTCATTTCTGGGCAATATGGACTTCTTGTAGCGCTATAATATCTGCTTTTTGTTGTAGGTATTTAAAAAGCTTTTTCCGTTTTACCAGGGAGTTTAAACCGTTAATGTTCCATGATATTAAATCGCAGAGATTTGTGTTTTTATTGGATCCTGTACTTAGCACTTCTTGTGATTCTAATTTCCTTGGGCTCCTCTGAGATTTCCCTTTTCCCATTGTTCTCATCCTTCTTATCTGTTATGTTTACCTTTTTATGTACAACTGACATTTCCTTCTCCTCCCTTCTCACTCCTTCTTCATCTTCTTCTTCCCCTTCTCTATTTAATTGTTGTTCAAAAAACATCTCTGCTTTTTCCAGGGTGTCTAGTTTGTATTTCTTTTCACACCATGTCACCATTATACCTTCCGGGACCAAGCATCTAAAATTAACATTACGTTTTATAAGTTTAGTTGTCAAAAATTGATAAGGTCTTCTTAGGTCTCTTACTCTCTTAGGGGTTTGTTTAAGTACTGTTATTTGTTTATCAGCATATTCTAAGGTGTTATCTCTGGATCTGTATACAATTTCATCCCTAAGCGACTTCTTAACCAGCTTGACATGTACTTCCCTTGGTAGATTGAATCTCCTTGCGTAATTAGTTTGTACTCTATAAAGCTCATCAATTTCCTTCATCAAGTCTTCCTTTCCTGTCTCTAGTAAATTAGCTAATATGCCTGCAATGACCTCCCATAGATTTTCTCCTTTTTCTTCCCTTACATTTTGTAGTCTCAGGTAGTGAGCTGCCTTTTCTGATTCAAGGTATATTATCGCTGTTTCTAATTCTTTATTTTCTCTTTCTAATTTATCCATTAGCTGGTCTACTCTTTTTTCCTCTTTGTTCATCTTTGTTTCAATTTCTGTAATTTTCTCCTGATTTTTCCTCATCTCTTGCTGGAATATTTCAAATTTTTCATCTATTTTTTGTATTTTATCCTTTAAATCTGTTCTCACAGACCCTATTTCATTTTTCATGTCTTCGTGATTTTTGATCATCATCTCCTGCATATTTAGTAACAGACCTTGTAGGTCTTTAGAAGAATTAGAATGATCTTTTGGGAGCATCTCATCTATTGCCCTCTGTGCAGGAGGCTCATCACAGCTGTGATGGTCGATGTTTGGCTGGGTATTTTTCTGACTGTGCCAGTCCTAGAGACATTAGTAGTACTCGTCATTCTCCAAAGTTTTCCCACAGTTTTCCCCACAATGATAATTAAAGTTTACCTTCTCCCCCTATTTTCCTTCCCCCAAATCTCCTCACCCTCCCAGCTTCCTTCCCCCTATCGTAAATTCATAAAAGAAGTATATCTATATTCTCTTATCTAAAGTAGAAACTATTGTTAAATCATTTTCTATGTCAACAAAATTATCCAAATATATTGCTAATAATATAATATAATAATAATTAATTAATAATTATCTAATATATTGCTAAAATTTTACCTATTCACACTTAAACAATTTCTTTAAATCAGTGATTATACAATACTATCATTAATTAATTAAGCTCATAAATTAATTAGTTAATTAGTTGTTCTAATTGCTCTAATCGATATACAATTTCATTAGCACAATGATTAAGAGTACTTTGTTTCTAAGTTGACTACTATAGTATTGAATTAATTAATTTACTAATTATATACTTCAATGTTTTTAAATAAATATTTAAATACTTCTAAATGCTTCTAAATGTGAGAAAATAATAAAGGGGGGAAAGAGAAGGAAGGGGGGCATTGAGAGAGGAAGAGGGGGAAAGGGAAAAAATCAGGCAAAGTGAAAATTTAAGAATTGCAAAGTTGAAGATTAAGGAAAAAGGGGTAGTATATCACTGTTCAGTTCGTTCGTAATGAAGCGTGACTCTTGAAGTTTCTATAAAATCCTCCCCTCCTCCTGTTTCTTCTTCTTCCGTGATTTACCGTCTTCCAGATCTCGTGCCCAGTAAGAAGTTTGCTGTGTGACTCAGCAACTTTCCTTGTTCACATCAGCTCAAATCAGTGAACTTCAGCTCTGTTTAATTATTGCCTTAGAATTTATTAAACCGTTCCTCCTCCGATATCATTTAAACCGCTTTCCCCGAACCTTCATATTTAAGAATTTGTTTTATGTAGAGTCCACAGCATCTGTTTAAATCAACTCCGCTGCTATTTTTTAGTCCAAACAGGGGGGAAGCACATTTCTTCGTCCCTCAATTCTGTTGAAATCCAACCCAAAACCACGCATGTCCTTATCGAGCAGCATGTAATTATTCAGTTGTCCGATCTTCTCCTCCTTCTAATGTTTTTATCTGTTGTTCTTCCACTCCTTCTGCTCACCATGAATCTCGCCACTCAACCACCCTCCTAGATCAGAGCTGCTATCTTTTCTTCAAATATTTTAAAAGTTTTTTATTGGCATCTAAGTTGTCTCCAATTAATTTCTTTGCTTACTGGATGATTCTTTAAGCTCGCAAAACCACTTGGTCACTGCTGGTGTTGCCAGCTGTCAGTGCTTGGGGGTGGCCATTGCTGGCCTCCCGCTCCTTCACCCGCTCATTCCGGGTTCACCCCAATTCTGCCACAGACCGCCATCTGTGACTTCTCTATGGGGACCCCTCTCCTTCGGAAGCTCTCCAAGCTCCTTTTGGACTCCATAGAGCCCCTGTGAATGGAAGATGAGTCCGTGCTCCGCAGAGTCATCTGCCCACACTTCCCTTCTCTCTGACAGCCAACCGGAAGTCCACAACAGACTTTTTCCCATAAGCATTCAAATTTCAGCCTACAAGTCCTGATATATTTCCAATTGTTTTTCCTCAATCCTAGTATCAGCCACAATAGCAACATCAATGATCGAATTTTGTTCTTTTAGATAACTGCTGTATCTTGTTAATCTTGTATTAACAAGATTCCTGTCTGTTTGAATATTAAAATCCTTTAAGATCTTAACCTGTTTATTTTCCAAAACATTCTCAATTTGATGGTCCAGTAGTTTTTACTACAGCCAAATCCAAACCTCTAGCAAATTTTCCAAAAATAATTTTGGCAACTCAGTCATGTGTTGCTTGTAGTCAGTTTGTAAATTTTTGTTGCAGCCACTGGTCAATTGTTTCATCATTTTTACTACAAAGGTGACATTTCCTGTTGTTGGTTACATGTTGATTTTTCATCTTTATGCAGTTAATTTGCAGAATTTGCTCTTAGGCTGCTAAATAAAGTCTTCAGTTTATTTATATTCTATTATATTATTTATATTTGTTTATATTATCATTATCAATTCACAAAATGTGAAGTCGCAACTGTCATTTCCTCAGCTGGTGTTGGCCTTCACATCGATCAAGTTCTTTCCAAAAATCTAGGCTGTTTTAACATCTCCTGTAATATATGTGTGGATCTAAGCAGTGTGGTCTTTTGCAATTGACATATGGAAATTTTGTCAATGCACAGATTTTCTAAGTGCTATCCACAATTTTTTGGTATGGCGCCCAGTGTGCTGACAACCATGGTTGGTTTCTGCCATACTTTTTCAGTTTTGATTTTCAAATCTTAATAGATGTGATCTTCTCCAATTCTTCATCTTCTATTCAACTATCCCCTAGTGTTGTATAACAATTTCCCACACTTTCTTATTATGATTATGATTATTATGGTTAGTCACCTTGCCAGACAGATGTTTAGATTGGATCCAGCATTTTTATTGATTTGTTTGGAACAACCTTTAAGGCAGGCAACCTTATTCTGCTACTTTTGTGCTGTTTTAGATGTTCAGTTTTCTTTGTTTCCATTCTTCTTTTTTCATTAGACAGATTTGTTCTTTTTGAGGAGAAGGCAGAAAACAGGGAATCAAAATTATTCAATATCTATGCTGCATTCCACTACTGCAACATCCCATGGTTAGGATCTATAGTCTTAGCTACTTCTGGCAAGGCTTTGGGTTTTTTTATCCTGAATAAATCTTGACAATTCTCCCAATTTTGCTTCTGTGAATACTTTATTGTATAGTATAAATCAGTGCTGCCCTTCTAGCCTCTGTTCTGCTATTTCTGATTCTGGATATTGTTCTAGAACTAATACATTCCTTTCAGATCTCCTATTCTCATGATTTGTAATAGCGGCTCATTATTCCTTTGTTTATTTGTGATGGGTAGTCCTTACTGGGTGATCATGATCTGGTATGGATTTCTGTAAATTACACCTCACATATTATCTTCATCTGCTCCTCTGATGAAATCTGTCCACTATGGATGAGTCTCTGTCATTACTCTAATCTTCCTCAGGGTACACAAGCCCCATAATTATATCGAGGAAGTGCCTTGCTGGGGGTTAAATATTATTTCTAATATTGCACAGGGTGAAATCAAGCTTCATTACAAAGGCTTTAAGAGTTGTAAATTTAATTTTACAAAGCTTCTTCTCTGGTAATACTGTTTTGCTAGCTAGGGCATTCAAAACCTTTGCTAGACCAATACTTGAATTAACACTCTGCTGTCTGGAATCTGCACTGTATATCTGACATAAATGCAATTGAGCGAGTCCAAAAGTATTTTACCAGAAGAGTACTACATTTCTCTGTTCACAATAGAATACCCTACAGCACCAGACTTGAGATTCTTGGCTTAGAAAATTTTGCACTACGTTGACTAAGATTAGACTTAAGTATAGTACGTAAAATCATATGCTTCAACATCTTACCAGTTAATGAATATTTCAGCTTTAACAACAACACTAGGGCACATAACAGATATAAACAAAATGTAAACCACTCCAAACTCAATTGCAGGAAATATGATTTCAGTAACAGAGTGGTCAACGTCTGGAACTCACTACCTGATTCTGTTGTCACCTGATCAAACCCCCACTCATTTACCCTCAAACTAACCTCTATTGACCTCATCCCATTCCTAAGGGGTCTGTAAGAGGTGTGCATAACTGCACAATTGTGCCTACTGTCCCTGTCCTATTGTCCCCAATTATTAGTTCCTATTTCTTGTATTTAAACTTATGTTTATTCTTGTTTCTGTTATATTGTAAGCTTTTGACAAATAAATAAAATAAATAAATAAATAAAATACAACAATCTAATACACAAGACACTGCTTAACTCAACCCAAATATTTTCAGACTACTTCTAAATGTTTCTGAAGATATATGTATTGATTATTACTATTATTTATTATCTTGCAGAGCATTAAAAATGGTTCATTACATATAATCCTTTTTGAGTCAGATTAGAGAATCCCCTTTCTTTCTTCCTGTCCCTTTAAGACTATAGTAACAAAATCCTGAATTTGTTAAAGAAGATGTAAAGAGTAATGGTAATAGAAATAGAAATTATTCCATTGAATACTTCTTGAACAGTTCTTCATTATGGAAATAAACTGTTTGGCCATTCATTAAAATGTTATGGTTGATAACAATCTTATAGGCAGAACACATAGACTAAATGATTAACAGAATATTAAATCAAAACCACTATTCAAAACCACTTTCAGTTATTGAGCCTCTAAAGAAAAATCCTCATAGTTCTGATCAGATAATTAGTCTGAACAAGAGATTTAGTTGTATGGAAGAAAGAAGTCATCATCCTTTTTACAAGTAAACCAATTTCTTTGGTAAAATGTATACCTGAACAGAAACATCCTACAGCTGAAAGTACTCTGAAAATATTTGAAAAAAATCCCTGTACAATATAGAATATTCTGTCTGTCTGTCTGTCTGTCTGTCTGTCTGTGTTTGTTTGTTAGCCGCTTCTTCTTTTGCTAGCTTGTGGGCACTAAAAGATCACACTATCCCACAAAAGGATAGGGCCAACGTCCTGGTTGTTGTGCTTAGGCAGTTAAGTTGGTGTATGTGTTCTTCATAAAAATTATAGATACTAAATTTACCGAAAATCAAATAGAGAGGATTAAGAATGCAAGGAGATAGAAAGGGGAAAAATGGAAAACAGAAGAAAAAAAATAAGAATATAATAAAGAGAAAGGTACATAAGTCTCTTTTTATGTTCAAGCAAGTTAGATGATGGCAAGTAATCATCATCACGTATGATCTGTCTAGAATTGCCTTTTAAAGACACATTCTTTAACATTCACCATCATTTCCTGATATTAAGTTAAAGATGTCAGATTTGTTTTCCAAACATTGCTTATATGTTCTGAATTACTTTGCTTTTGTGGGTTTTGTAAGATATTTTTAATTATTCATTTATGTTTTAGGTTGGTTTAAAATACCAGTCAAATTTCCTGTGGGCTAAACAAATGGTTTATTTCTGAAATAAACTCAGCTGAATTGAAAAAACCTTTGGGAAAAAATATATATGATTTTTAATTTATCCCCTAATTGACATTTTGGGATTTGATTGTGTTATTATTTGATTAGTAAGTAAGAAAACACAGGTGAACCTTTTCTGTTGTTATGTGAAGAAAACATGGAGTGTGTACGTTGTATGTGTGTGTGTGTGTGTGTTACTTTTGTTTTATGAAAATTCATGCCGTAGATCACTTCATAGGTATAACAGAGCAATGATTATATAAACAATTTCTTTGTTTAAAGAATTTCTTTGTTTACAGTTTGTCAGGAATCAATACTCTGAAGAGACAGGAATATGGTTCAGTGCAATCATTATTAATATGAATAAACTTTTCAGTTTGAGAAAAAGGCACCCACTTCTCTCTAAAAAAAAAAAGGACAATACAGCAATGATAGAGACTCCATTGCAACTAGCTAGTGTGAGGGAAGTAAACAAGTAATCCTACAAAGTGAGCTGTCACTAGTTGTACTATAGCAAATTTATCATTAATGCAGCCTTTGTCAACCTGATGTCCTGCAGGTTTGTGTGGCTTCAAATTCTTCAGATTATAGTTCCAACAGAATAGAGCCTGCAGCCTTCAGCTTTTCGGAAGGAGGAGGGCAAACTTCTTTCATTCACCATGCAGCATACAAATTGTCTCCTTTTCATCTAAAATTAGATTATGTTCTATATTCATGTGATCAATGGACTGGTTCAACAGACTGCATTATACATGCATATTTTTTTAAATGCATTTTTAAAATGTATTTCAGTGAATAAATGAGTTTTTGTGCTGGCAAATGGAAACATTGGGGTTGGAAGGGCCACATTTCCAAAAATGGCAAGAAAGTTAGTGTAGATAAGGTGACATCACTGAAGTAGGGAAGGTCCTATGATATCTTTTTTTTCCAAGCAGCTGAATTTTTTTAATATGTTTGTTTTGATATGTTAAATGAAAGATAGAATAGTTACTTGCTTCCCTTCAAATAATAATAATAATAACCCAAGCCAAAAATATAAATAAAGGTATAAAATCATATTATCCTTTTCCTAATGGCTAATTCATAAGTTAAATGAGATTGAGTCTGCTGTAGTTATTAAAACATCAGGCTAAGAGCCAGGAAATAGTGCACATTAAGTAGAAAACCCAGCAGGGTAAAGTTGGGCCAGTCACTCTTTCTCAGCCCTAGGAAAAAGGCAATGGTAAACTTCTTCCAAGTAAACTTGCCAAGAAAAGTTCAGGAAGTTGTTTTGGCTATTGCCAGGAATCAAGACTGACTTAAATACACAATCTCCACTTCCCCAAAAATGCACAGGTTACAAAAAGAGGGGAAATGCATGGGTTATGGCTGATCAATTAATATTCTTCCTTATTCTCAAGTAAGCCCCCTTTTAAATCTATGAAACTTGCTTTCTAGGCATACTCATGGCAATTGTTCAGGTGAGATTCAAGGTGCTGCTAATCACCTATAAAGCCCTATATGGCTTAGGGCTGGGGTATTTGCAGGAACATCTACTGCCAGCAACAACTTCCCAGTGACCTGTGCGCTCCCACAGACAGGGCCTCCTCAGGGTGCATCGGCCAGACAGTGTCGGCTGGCGACCCCCAGGGGAAGAGTCTCTCTGTTGATGCGCTCACCCTGTGGAATCAATTGCCCTTGGAGTTGCAGATGGCTCCTGACCTTCAATCCTTCCATCGTGACCTGAAGACATGGCTCTTCCAACAGGTCGACCTGGACTGAGGGGGTTTTAATGGTTTTTATTGGTTAGTCGGTTTTTAATTATAAATATTGGGATTCTTGTTTAATATTGTTTAAATTTTAAACTTTTGTATTGTATGTTTTTACTGTTGTGAGCCGCCCTGAGTCCTTCAGGAGATAGGGCAGCATATAAATCCCATTATTAAATTAAATTAAATTAATTGTTAATGTTAATTACTTGGTCTTATTTGAAGTCTTTGGTGCAATTATTGGTGAATTTACAATCTAGACTAGGGTTTAGATGGTAAATTCCCTGTATATGGTCTGGGGAATTCTGGGAGTTGCCAAGGTTTAGAATCACTGATCTAGAGAAATGGTCTTTGTTTGATGAATAGCTGCATCAAAGCTGTTTCTGTGTTTTATAGATATTGCTCACTTATCTATTTCTACACTCCCCTTGTTTTGTTTTGTTTTTGTCTCTCTACTATGCTAAATTCCAGAATATATTCCAATAATTTATTTAGTTATTTATATATATTTATAATATTAGTTATGTATATGGTATACCCACACACAAAAAAAATTGTAAATGCCAAACTGATTCTAAACTGTGGGAAGTTTGACAATAAAAGGAGAGGGGCAAATAAAAACTAGTGAATCAGACACAGCTGGGGTGACAGGTGGACCTGGGTTCAACTTCTTCTAACTACATAGTCAGGATGAAGCCAGATTAAAAGAAGAGTATAAGGAAATAATACTGTGATCCACAATATATCTTATATGCAGTGGTGGTATGCTACCGGTTCGGCCCGGTTCTGCTGAGCCAGTAGCAGCGATGAGCAGCGAAGACTGAACCAGTTCTCTCCGCTGCTCTGCTGTTGGACCCAGCTGCCCACCCAGGCTCCCATACTCACCTTTTCTGTTCATCTTCTGTGTTTGAAGTGCAGCTGCTTTGCACGACACAGAAGAGTGCCATGTGGAAGCTGCTGAAGCGACCGGGAGAGTGCAGGCTTGCAGGTGAGTTGGAACACCTCTGTGCCTGTGCAAAGTGTGCATTTTGCACACACATGCATGCAAAGTGTGTGCACGTGTGCAAAGTGCGCCCACCAAGCCACACCCACTGAACCAGTGGTAAAAGTTTTTGAATCCCACCACTGCTTATACAAGTATAAGTACAGTATAAGTACACCTGTGAGAGACCTGGTTCATTCTGAATGTATGTATATCAGTCTTGAAACCATGGATAGATTGAAGATTTGGTGGGTATACTGTCCACCTTGTTTCAGAATTTCACATAGGCCTTGCAATAAATCTTCCTACACCAGAAATGCAACCCTACATTCAATAATGAGCTAACAGTAGAGGCTTCACAGGCTCAGCCTATTTCCTTTATTTAAAAAGAAAAAGAACTATACAGAAAATCTGATTACTTGTTGTGGTTAGCCGGCGGCAGGTGCAGACGACTGAGGACAGCAAGGATTCAGATGAGAGGCCAGGATCATTAGGGAGTGAACTGCTGCCTTCAGAGATTGTGGGGGCTGGCAGCAGTGATGAGGAGGTTCCCGAGGAGCCTGTGGGAAGTGAATGTGCATGCAGGATTGCTTGGAGGAAAGAACAGTTACAACAACATGGGCGACTCAGGAGTAAGGCTGCAAGGTAATGGCCCTCCTTCAAGAAGATAAAAGCCAGCTGTGAAACTAACTTTCTTTGCAGAAGGAAAAGACGTTTTGAAACTACAGCTTTGTGGACATTCCAGTATCCTCAGTTTGTATTTGAAGATTCTTATTTTGCAAATTATTTCTTGTCTGTTATCTTTTGGCAAGTTTCGCTCAGTTTGGCAAGGCTTGTGCTTATCACAGCTAATTATTTTGTAAAAGCATTGCAAGGTTTCTGTTAATTTTGAATTGTGTTTGATTTGTCGGAAAAGGGCGAGGGTCAGAACATTACTGAAATATACAAAATTCAAATCACACGTATGTATGTATGTATGTATGTATGTATGTATGTATGTATATAATAACTATCTGATTTCATGGTAATTTTTAAAATGTAAATTTAGTAACACTTTGCAAATACAGTCAATATTCCATTTTACTGGTATGTTTATACTATATGTATATATTTTATTCAGTGTTTTAACCTCAATTCAAATCATCACTTAATCAAAATACTGATTGTTTGGCTCTTTATTGCAATGATATTTATAAAGTGCAATAAATGGCAAATGGCAAATGGAATAAGCATGTAATAACCGGAGCTCAGAAGACCGTGGCTCGGATGGCCCAATTATTATTATTATTATTATTATTATTATTATTATTTAATTACATTTATATCTCCAAGACTTACAATTTTGGGATACAACCCAGTGTGCTCAAGCAATAGCCTTCATTCCATTGTATGCCTGCTTATTACTAAGCGGCATTTTACAAGGTCAGCTAATTGCCCCAACAATCTTGGGTCCTCAATTTACCTACCGAGAGGATGGAAGGCTGAGTCAACCTTGAGCCATTCAGCCTACAGTAATTGTAGACAGCTGGATCATAAGAGCAGGCATTTACAGCCTGAGCCACCCAAGGCCCCTAATTTGACTTGTATGCCACCCCATCTCCAAAGACTCAGGGCGGCTCACAGCTAAAACATACATTCATAATAAATAAATAGTTAAAAAAGAATTAAACTGAAACAAGCCCAATATCAATATTAAAATTAAATAAAAAGACCACCACCCCCTAAGAAGGTTATCACAGCCCAGCTTGGTCGAATAACCAGGTCTTCAGGTTGTGGCGGAAGGTGCGGAGGTCAGGGGCCAGACGGAGCCCCAGGGGAAGCTGGTTCCACAGGGCGGGAGCCGCCACAGAGTAGGCTCGTCCCCAGGGGACCGCCAGCCGACACTGGCTTGCCGATGGAACCCGAAGCCCCTGCCTGTGTGCTCACACAGGGCGGTTGGTACTCGATATCGGCAGGAGTCGCTCCCTTAGATATTCTGGACCCATGTCATGTAGGACTTTGAATGTTAAAACTAAGACCTTGAATCTCACCCAGAGTGCAACCAGCAACCAATGCAGGTCGCGCAGGAGGGGGGTAATATGGGAGAATCGGGAAACTCCCATCACCACCCGCGCAGCCGCATTCTGCACCAGCTGCAGTCTCCGGATGGTATGCAAGGGCAGTCCTAGATAGAGAGCATTGCAGTAGTCAAGTTGAGAGGCGACAAGGGCATGAGTGACTGTACGCAGCACATCTTGGTCCAGAAATGGGCGGAGCTGGTGAACCAGCCGGACCTGGGCAAAGGCCCCCCTGGCCACGGCCCCCACCTGTTCCTCCAACCGGAGCCACACATCCAGGAGGACCCCCAGGTTCCGTGCCCTATCCACAGGAGGCAACACCTCTCCCCCTATGGTCAACAATGGACATTCATGACTGGACCGAGATGTACAGCCACTCAGTCTTGGCCGGGTTGAGTCGAAGCATGTTTCCGTCCATCCAAATCCGTACCGCATCCAGGCAACGGGTCATCACAGAGAGGGCATCACTGACCTGGTTTGGGGTGGAGATGTATAACTGGGTATCATCAGCGTATTGATGATACCTCACCCCAAAGCCATGAATGATCTCACCCAGCGGTTTCATGTAGATATTAAACAAGAGGGGTGAGAGGACCGACCCCTGGGGAACCCCACAAGTGAGCTCCCTTGAGGTCAACCTCTGCCCCCCTGACAACACCGATTGCGAACACCTCATGAGGTAGGAGGAGAACCACCATAAAACAGTGCCTCCCACTCCCAACCCCTCGAGGCAACGCAAAAGCATACCATGGTTAATAATAAACAAACTTATTTTAGGGAAAACTCCATCTTCATTAACCCCAACGCTAAAAGTCTTTCAGCAAAAATTGAACCAGTATTTACCTATGGGGCAGAAATATGGGGGTCAGCTAAGTTGACTGGACTGGAAATACCTCAAAATAAGTTCCTGAGGAGAATTTTGGCAGTGTCCCCTGGAACCCCAGCATGCGTAGTAAGGGCAGAAATGGGAGTCCATGCGATTGGCACTAGGGCCATGTTGAAGGCAGTTTATTATTGGCTAAGAAAAATTGAGATGGAGGAAGGGAGGTTACCAAAGCTAGTGCTAATGGATCAGATTGTCTCAAGTAATAAAAATAATTGGTTGTCAAGAGTTTTGAAGCAGGTATCAAGCTTTGGTATTCTGTTAAACTGGCAGCAGTATGATCATAGGCAGATCTGAACTTGGACTGTACAGAGATTTAAGGACATAAGTGCACAATCGGACATCGCACAGGTGACAGCAGCAAAAGTTTGCCCCTGTTTATCGGCCAATAAACAAATTTTTAAAATAGAAAAATATTTAACTTTGCCTTTATCTCCCATCATAAGGAGATTTTTTACCAAATTGAGATTGGACCAACTTCAAACAAATATGCTTTGGGGCAGGTATAAGGGGATCCCTGTAAGCAAAAGAGTTTGTTTATGTGGGACGGGGAAGTTGAAACAATGTCCCATGTAATTTTTGATTGCCCCCTGTATTCAGATTTGAGGGAACATCAGCTGGGAAGGATCTTTTATACCAGCACCCAAATTTCTAAAGAGTGCTTCTTGCAACATTGTTTGTTAGGTTCTAATTTGCAGTTGGTGAAATGGATTGCCAAATTTGCTGTAAAGTTGATGGAAATAAGGACAAAGTTGGTGCAGCAGAGTGTGGTATATTGTAGGAAAGATCACTTGATTTAAAAATGTAATTTTAAAAGTAGTTTTAAGATTGTTTGGGGTAGATAAAGGGGCAACATGGTAATATAATTTTAATCATATTTAACCTGTATTTTAAATCATCGTATTCTATCCCGATTCCATTTTGGATTGGATTGGATTCCAATTTGATTTTGAATTGTGTTTTATTCTATTTCATTTTGAGTTGCTTTTCTCAAATTTTAGTGTTGTTGTGTTTTTGGAGCTGTGCACTTTGATATGGCCTAAGGGCTAATCAATAAATAAAGATTGAAAGACTATAAAGTATGAGCTAACATGAGGTAGATTCATGGGACAAACACTGAAAAATAATGAAAAGCCTAAAAAGTTAGACTGATGACAGAAATAGATTCAAGAATATTCCAGGTTTGTTGTTGTTCACCACGTAATGTCTGACTCATTGCAACCCTATAGCATGCCAGACTTTGCTGTTCTCCACTGTTTCATGAGTTTGCCCAATTTCATATTCATTGTATCAAATATACCATATTTTTCAGTCTATAAGATGCATTTCCCCTCCCAAAAAGTGGGTGAAAATGTCTGTGCATCTTATAGAACAAATGTTGCCAAAGCCCCACCCACCTGCCAGCCCCCACCCTTCAGCTTCTGCCCACCTTCAGCCTCCCCACCCTTCAGCTTACCAGCCCCCATCCTCCCAGCAATTTGCCTCCTTGCAGCAAACAGTCTAGTCAGCTTCAGCACAGCCTGATTTAACATGAGCAGCTGATTGGTGGTTGGATCAGCCTCCTGGAATACTGCCCATCAGCTGTTCCAAGCTGTGTTGATTGCCGTCTCCTATTGCTACCTTTGCGCACCCAATTTTTGGCCTCTGCGAGTCCCATTTTCAGCCCATTCCAGGCAGTGGGGATTGCCACTGCTGCCTTATACCACTGAAAGATGGCGACGATCCCACTGCCTGGAATTGGCTGAAAACAGGACTCACAGAGGCCAAAAATGGGGTTCATGGAGGTTGAAAATGGGAGATGCAGAGGCTGAAAATGAGTGTGTGAAGGCGGTGATAGGTGGTGGTGGCGGTGGGTCATGGTGATCCCTGCAGCCTGGAACAGCTGATGGGCAGTATTCCGGGAGGCTGATCCAAGGCAGTGACAGAATAGGCCAAAAACAAGACTTGCAGCAGCCGAACATGGGACATGTGTGGAGGCTGAAAACGGGACATGCAGAGGCCGAAAATGGGATGTGCAGAAGCAGCAGTAGGCAGTAGCAGTAGTGATGGGCAGCAACAACAGCAATAGTTGGCAGTGATCCCCACAGCCTGGAACAGCTAATGGGAGATATTCTGGGAGGTCAATCCAACTGCCAATCAGCTGCTCATGCTAAATCAGGCTGTGTTGAAGCTGACCAGGCTGTTTGCTGTTTGCTGCATGGAGGCAAATTGCTGGGAGGCAGAGGCAGAATTTTTTTCCTTGTTTTCCTCCTCTAAAGCTAATATGCATCTTATGGTCCAGAGCATCTTATAGTCCAAAAAATACAGTATTATCTAACCATCTTATCCTCTGCATTCTCTTCTCCTTTTGCTCACAATCTTTCCCAACATTAGGGTCTTTTCTAATGAGTCCTCTCTTCTCACTAGGTTGTCAAAGTAGCTTCAAATACTTTGAGCTTCAACTTTAATATTTGTCCTTCCAAAGAACAGTCAGGGTTGATTTGATCTCCTTGCAGTCCAAGGGTCGCTCTTCTTCTCCAGTCTCCAGAATGCAGTCTTCTCCAGCATTACAATTTGAAAGCATTAATTCTTTGGCATTCAGCCTTCCTTATGGTCCAACTGTTACAGCCATACATTACTACTGGAAAACCATAACTTTGACTATACAGACTCTGCCAGCGAGGTGATATCTCTGCTTTTTAATATGCTGTCTAGGTTGTCATAGCTTTCCTCCCAAGGAGCAAGGGTCTTTTAATTTCATGGTTGCAGTTGCAGTCTGCAGTGATCTTGTAGCCCAAGAAAATAATATCTGTCACTGCTTCCATTTCTTCCCCTTCTATTTGCCAGGAAATGATAGGACTGGATGTCATGATCTTAGTTTTTTGTTTTAATGTTGACTTTCCAGCCAACTTTTGCACTCTCCTCTTTCACCTTCATAAGGGATCCTTTAGTTCCTCTTCAGTTTCTGATTCCTAATATACAAGAGGGGAAAAAATTAAGTGTGTTTCTATTTGCATGTGGACATGAATAAACTATTCTGCAACATTTAATTGAAGAAACTGATTAATTTATTCCAGATTTAGAATGTAAGAACTCTGCTGACTAAAGTATACGTAGTCAAACATCTATTTGCTACAGCAGCCAGTCAAAAGTCTGTAAAATATCTATAAGCAAAACTGGCATTAGTTGCTTAGACATTTCTTTCACTTAGCTATACTTCATAATTTCTGCAACAAGGAGAAAATAAAACAATGCACAATAATGTATTATGGACATACAGTATTATGGACATACTGTCCATAATTAGTGATGATCACTTCATTAAACAAGTAAGTTTTCCAAAATCAAAAACATCTGTGACATCTATACTTTTTTTAATACTTCAAAACCAAACCCCAAAAAAGTGATTGAAGATATCATGCCTCTGTTTTGTAACAATGTGACAATGATTTAGTGGGGCTTTGGAAAGACAAAAAGTTGGCTTTGGGTCACAAACATGCTGTTCTTAGAGATGGATTGATTTGTATTTTAGATTCACAGTTTCTTCCAGCTAGGTATAGAAGGATATATTTCAGCTTTTCCCTTTTTTCCATGGCAAAGTAATGTTTGGTGAGTTTGAACTGTAGAGAAGAAGTAGCAAGTTGGTGTACCACTACTTTTTTCTGATATTCACTACTACCCAGCTAAAGTTTGAAATCTGCATGCATGTGTTTATAATAAATCTGGAAATCCTAAGGGGCAAATTGAAGAAACTAAGGAAAATTTGTACAAAAAGTAACAGACTAAAGCACATTAAGCTACATCTTGCCATAGACTTCTCTTCCCTCTTGGTATTACCTCCATTTCTTGCTTTGCAAAGAAGACTTTTCAAAATATTAGTGAAGGCAGCACATGTAATACTGATATGCAATAAAAAGGAAAGAACAGGGCTGCATAATATCCAAGGGATTCTTAGAGTATTATTGCCTTAAGCTGCCAAAGCCAATTTATTCTAGCTATGTTTGCTGAGACCAAAAGGAATCTGAGCAAAGTAAACACAACTTTATAAAGCTGAAAGATTGCAGTGGACTTTCTTTCTTAAAAAGAAAAAAAAACATCCTGCTGCCAGAGTGTAGAATTTACACTTATTGGAAACTGGCATATTAAAATACATCTTCCTTTGTAAATAAAATTTATACATTGCAATAATATAATATAGATGGGTGATTTGTAAATGCGAATAAGAAATAGTAAAAAAGGATATTATACACATCTTACTAAATGACATTCAAGGCTAAAATAAAAAGTGAGGCAGACAGAGTAGCTGAAATAATTCCTATTACTACAAAGCAACCAGCAGTTATTTCTTACAAAATGTCTTTTAAGGATCTTTGGACAACTGTTTTTTTTTTTTTGCTAATAACTTTGGTTTATGTATTGTAGTGAAATTTTTTAAAAAAATACTCTCTGCCTTGGGAAGCAAATTAAAATGCATTTTATTCAACAACACTGGAACATGGACAATCCAGTCTACATCATCTGAAGTGAAGAATGGAGGAGAACATCCCCAACAGTGGGGTATGCATGGTAAATCTTCCATAGCAGTATCAGTAATATGTCTGCCAATAAAAGTTCTAGTAATATTCTGGCATATAAGTGCAGAAGAAAGTTGGCATTAGATCCCTTAGATTTAGACCTTTTCATTCAGTAAAGAAGACACCAAATGAGAAGTGGTGGGTTCTATGGTATATCACATTGCAATTAAAACTTCCATTACGAACAATGGAAGTGTTCAAAGCCAATATGGGAGAAAACATATCAAGTTTAAATCAACACTTCTAAATTTGGACTGTTTTGTAAGTAACAGATGGTTCACTACACATTATCTTGAGGGGTTTTTTTTAGGTCAGGTCCACCCTGTTTGGGAGACAGAAGATAAGAATGTAGTGTCAATAAAAGTCCTATTCTTTTATCCTTAGTGGGTTTTGGAGTTAAGTGTATTAAATCCATCACTATCTCCTTGCTGCTAATTTTCACAAATAGCACTAAATTAAAGTGCTCCTCAACCCCAGGACCCACAGATATGATGATGCAGCCCTATCTTCAAGCACTTCCTAAAGGCTAGCAAGATTGGGGTCAATCCAACCTCAAGGGGAGATGAGAATGGATGCTATGGGAAAAGGGCTCTCCTCTTGGTTCTAATCATATGAAGCTCCTTTGTAGACAGGACCTACAACATATTCCTTCTACCAGATCTGATGGAATTCATAGATGTAACAGGGAAGAAGCAATCCCTCACATAACCTTAGTTGATACCAGGTAAGAATTTATAGGTGATACCTAGCACCTTGAATAGAACTTGGAAGCAAACTGGTAACCAATGCAACTCTATCCTATGATAAATCACCCCAATCATATATAAACAACGCTAAGAACAGAAGAAGAAAATTATTTTCAAGAATTTAAAAGTCTGGGATTTTTTTCCCACTTCTGTACTTTCTGTTGTTATTGTTCAGGCAACCAATATTTGCTCCCGATAAAGGTGGTGGGTTTTTTTTATAAAGAAAACATGTAATTAAAAAAGGAAACTAGGGTGCAGTTTATACCAGTAGGTGGGATTTGCTTAAAATCAAATTCCACACATGATATTTGTCACCAGAGATCATGGTTTAGCATCCCTTGTCCCCACAAATGTCCAATTTAATTTAGAAATGGCAAACTTCATGTTGAGCTGAAGCTGTCATTACATTAATAGGCTAACATAACTGAATATCATGCTGTTCAACAAATGAAAATCATTTAGGATTAGATGGACAAGAAGGAAAGCACCTATTATTCAGGATGGATCTTTTAACATATCACTGTTTTTTTTACTTGCATGTTTATGATTTTATACCCAAACACAACACACTTTTCCTTGATAGATGAAGAAGTGAAAACAAGTCTGATTCCTGAAGCTAAGTTCAACTTAGATTTACCACTTTAATGTATCCTTAGCAAAACCAAACAGCCACCCAAATGCAATATAAGTAATGGTGTCTCAATTCCCCATGTTATGGAGGATACATCAGAAGAACCATCATAGAATGCCCTCATTGCATTTGGTTTTACACTTGTATTTTCCTTGCAAGTATAATCAAAGCAAGTAATCTTGACTCAATTCTAAAACTAAAGGGTGGGGGGAAGAAGCTTTATTATATTTGCTATCTTATTCTCCTGAAGGAAATGCAATATATAGTGCTACTGAATACAAATAAATAATTGAGACACTAGAATATTAAATAGAAAAACTTGAGGCAGCATTTATTAACTCTCATTTCAGCACAACCTTGGATGGTCTCTGAAGTGCTGTGGAATGACATCTCAATTCTTGCTAGATAGCTCTCTAAGTGCATCAATTATTTTAAGTGAATATAATTGAAATGGCCTTAACCACTCCATTTGCTTCATATCATCTCTTTTGGTTTGTTTATTTCTTTCTCCCTCTTATTTTGGACACTAATTTCTACAACTAATAATAAAATCTAAAGAACCATGATCCATAGTGATCATATTTGGTAGTTAAATATTAAATATAAGAAGAAAATTAGTGGATTGTCATTCCCCAGAAAAGCCTGCATTATATTTAGAGTAAAGTAGGCCAGGTTAAATGAACAACTGGCTGTTAAATGAAATAAACTTTTTTAAAATAAATTGTTCAAATTAATAATGTTCTCTTTAAAATGTGATAGTCTTTAAAATGTGATAGTGCTATCTTGTTGGATAGGAAGGAAGATGACTATTGCAGAAAACTGTCAGGATGAATAAAATCCAATAAATTAATATAATAATGCTGTGTGCTACTCAGACTCACGGTGTGTAAATTTGTATTATTTAAACTATTCAACTACTTAAATTTGTTTAATAAATAATAAATAAATAATTTGGTTTTTACAATTCGGGCCAGCAACAAATAGTTATTCTGTGGATGATTCCTGTTGTCATGCTTTTCATTCTTCCTTCAATCTGTTCCTGTATTTGTTATCTCCCTTTTTCTTCAAGTCAACATACAACATTTATGTTCTTGCATTCAACTCAATCTTTATTTAATTAAGTCTGATTTCTTTATTCTTTCATTGGGATGAACATGCAGGTCAATCCAGTGTCATACATGTTGTTGTTGCATTTAATATGAATATTTTTATTTATTTTTAATCTTATTATACAGTAGGTAGTTTTATAAGACTAAGGAATTAGATGTAATTGAGAAAGCATATAATCTTAATAAAGATAATAATTAATAAATTAAATAAATACTGTAATTAACTGAAATCCACAAACCACCCAACATTTGAATGTCAGATAAAAGAATCTCCTAATGATTCTTTTTCTATGGAATGGCTTTATACCATTAAATAATAACAGCTGAGAATCTTAATCAACACTCATCTAGGGAAAGAAAAACTTTTAATTAATTTTCTTGGACATTAAAATATTCATGTATCAATACTGAATTGTATGATTCAAGAGAAAGAGAAGTAGAAACACAACTTATTTTGTTCGTTTCCCATCTTCCTCATAATTCTTATTAATTCTGTCTGTCTTTATTGTCTGCAAGGTGCTGCTAACATCTTCTGTCAAAGACTGTTCAAGTACATGCCAGGTGCCCATCTTCCCGCTTAGAAGATTTCAAAGCTAAAGTGAAGTTCTCAGACACCTTCAGACGAGGATTTTCTTCTACCTGTGGAAGTCTAAATTTGGGCACAGGAGGTAAATTAAAACAGAACTGATCCTATGGAACAGTAATAAATCCATATGGATGGTTGTAAGTTTGTCCTTGAAAATCAGAAATTATGACACTTAGTAGTATCTTTTTATGTCCATGCTGTGAGGAATAACATCAAGTAAAGTTATATCAAAAAGGAAAGGGGAATTAACTTAGATGTTAGTTTAAAACATTCCTATCAACAGAATTAGGGCACATATATTGAATGATCAAGGCTGGACATTGAAATAAGGAGGGGCAATATGATATGACTGAGTGCACTACCACAATGAAGGCACATCTCCACACAGAAGAATTCAGGTGTTTTGAAGTTAATGAAAGGAAACACATTTTATGGTTCAGATTCAGCCAGTGATTAACACAGAATTCTTAGACTGTCAATTAATAGCAAATTACATGCCCGTTGTGGGCTCTAGAAGTGTTCAATAGGACATAAATTAAAACTGTGATATTCAGTAGAGAAATATGCCTGTAAAAGGAAACAGTAACACATCCGTTAAGGAGTTCACCTGCACTAACCTGAAAATTCCCAAACCTTTGTTAATATATGCATGAAACTTTATATTTGGCTAATAGCATATCATCTGAATATTGAAACATTGAAGCCGTATTTTGCATTGGTAAAATCATTGTGAAAGTAATACGGAATTTTAATCTTACTCTCTAAATGGTCCATTATAATGGAGATAATACACAATTAGCATCCACTTATAATTTCCATCATACACTGACCTGTAACCAAATAAAAAAAATAAAAATATATCAGACTTATCTCTTTCTTTTTTCTCAGTATCATTTTGTCTTGCTTAATTTTATCCTAATTGGAATTTAGAATGTAGGTTGCTTCTTTTCCATTTATCACATTGAAGCAGACATGCTACAATTAAATTTACTCATTCTGGTACTCCAATTGGAGATGAAATAAACAATGTCTATTCAATTTGCAAATGAATGGAAATGCATTCTGAGCTTGTGTTTTAATACCAACCTGCCTTCCATTGAGGACTTGCATATTGCATGAGTCAAAAAGAGGGCTGTGAAAATTTTTACAGACCTCTCACATCCTGGACATAAACTGTTTCAACTCCTACCCTCAAAATGATGCTATGGGGCACCGCACACCAGAACAACTAGACATAAGAACAGTTTTTTCCCATGCACCATCACTCTGCTAAACAAATAATTCCCTCAACACTCTCCAACTATTTACAAAGTCTGCCCTACTATTACTATTAATCTTCCCATCACTCCTTATCACCCATTCCCTCCCGCTTGTGACTGTACAGCTGTAACTTTGTCGCTTGTATCCTTACGATCTATACTGACTGTTTCCTAGTATGATTTGATTGCTATGACTATGACTATTATTAAGTGTTGTACCTTATGATTCTTGATTCTTGACGAATGTATCTTTTCTTTTATGTACACTGAGAGTATTTGCACCAAGACAAATTCCTTGTGTGTCCAATCACACTTGGCCAATAAAGAATTCTATTCCATTCTATATTTGTATACCACCCAGAGTAACTTTTGTGAGATGAGCAGCCATATACATCATCTAAAGAAATAAATAAAATAAAGATGTTGTTATACTGTAGCTTGATATGGTCTAAGTTTAATTGTTAAAGCCCTACATTTTTATAATGGTTATACACATTCATCCATGTATTTATTTATGTCAAAATTATACCAAGAAATTGGTAGTGGTATAGTGGTTAAGACACCAAATTAGTGGGGCCATTCACTTTTTCTCAGCCCTAGAAAGAAATTGCAGGAACTTTTCCATCCAGTAACCTTGACTCAAAGCTTTGGTGGCTCAGGCTGTTAAATGCCTGCTCTTAAGATCCAGCTGTCTACAATTACTGTAGGCTCGAATCCCACCAGGCTCAAGGTTGACTCAGCCTTCCATCCTCTCGGGGTAGGTAAATTGAGGACCCAAGATTGTTGGGGGCAATTAGCTGACCTTGTAAAAATGCCGCTTAGTAATAAGCAGGCATATACAATGGAATGAAGGCTATTGCTGAGCGCATTGGGTTGTGCTCCAAAAATTGTAAGCCGCCCTGAGTCTTCGGAGAAGGGCGGCATATAAATGTAATTTTAAAAAAAAGACATGATAGATGTTAGATAGATAGATGGATGGATGGATGGATGGATAGATAGATAGATAGATAGATTATGGATGGATTGATGATAAATAGGTGATAGATAGATAGATAGATAGATAGATAGATAGATAGATAGATGATAGATGGATAGATGATAAATAGGTGATAGATAGATAGATAGATAGATAGATAGATAGATAGATAGATAGATGATACAGACAGACAGACAGACAGACAGTTAATCACTCCAGCCTTAAAAAGCTACTATGGTAAACAATAATAATGTCAACATGACATAACAACAATAAATTCTGCCCAAATAAAGCATAATAATCTTTTATTAAAGATGCAAAAGTCAATTCAGGAATTAAAAAGTATCAATGAGATACTATAAGAATTAGAATAATTTCTGGGTGAAATTAATGGCAATGATGGCAATGGCCAAAACATTTCCATATCTTAGATTATAACTCTAAAGTACTAAAAAATCTCAATGAATGTCAATAACTACTGCAAACTGCCAAGAGTTTCTTTAATTGCAGTGACATAGAAGCTTGCTCAATAAATTAGATTAATAAATTGGTATAAATCTCCTTCATGGCAAATCTATCACATTGCTGGTTGCATTTTAATAAGCAATAACTGGGTTTTTCCAGTCCTAGTGTTATAATAGCTTTTCCCAATCTCATACATACTAGGAATTTTGCAAGTAATTATATTTTAAAAAATAGAACCCAGGATGTTGATTCAATGTGCACATAAATCTTACACTTTGGTTATTTAAAACATTCTCTAAATAGAATACTTTGTGAAAACTAAAGAAATGGGCTTCTGCGGAAGAAGGGCGATTGAAGATGACTCTGCTGTTTCTGCTGTTTCTGCTATTGTGGACTTTGGGGGATTTCCTTTGATCCCTCTGGAAAAACAGAGAGGGATGTGAAATTGCCTAAACTGTTTTCCCTTAGAGTTATTCCTTTTGTCAAGAAGAGACTACAAGATGGTGATCTCTGCTGGGGAAAGGGTAAAACTTAAGGAATCTTAATACAATTTCTCAAAGCTGCAAGTGGAGCCTTTCAAAGAACACTACTTCTGGGTCCTTCTTTCTTCTGCCTTCGACAATTGCTTATTAATTACTGCAAAGAGGTTGGATACTTCAAGGTACAAGGTTAGAAATACCAATAGAAGAGAATATGTATAGCTCATGGTTGGAATGGGACTCCTTGCTGTTTTCTGAACTTCATGGCTTTCTTGCGGAATGTTCATTATCAAACTACAGTAGGTAACATCGTCAGTGATAGGAAGGATTGGGGGTTAGTCTTATTTTTATGTGTATCTCAAAACACACAAGCCATACATATCTCTACGATCAATTTTATCATTACCAGGAACCCCAACCTACAACATTGCTGAGGAACTGATACATAAGCATGAACACATCACAAAGGGAAGAAAATATTCCATCAGCTCCCACTACAATGCCTCTAAAGAATCAAAGTCCTGACCATAAATGAAGATAAAATCATGGCTTATTTGATGTCACAACAATCTTTACTTTCATAGATACAAAACTAACAAAATAATGTATGACAGTACCACTAACTGTACATTCAACATAACCAAATATACCAAGACTGAAATACACAGAATCATGGGCCTTATTAACCTTTACCTGAACATATGCTTTCAATTTAATGGACAAATATATCAACAAATCAAAGCAACATCCATGGAATCACCCTTTTTCAGGATTCATAACTGAGACCATATTGCAATATCCAGAATCTACAGTACTTCCACACATACAACCCAAAGTTTGTATATAGTTTGTAGATGACACCTTTGTCATGGTATAAAAGGATCAACTGGAGAAAATACATGAAACTGTCAGCATCTTCAAAGGACTAATATTCACAAGGGAAGAAGAAAACAACAGCACACTCCACTTCCTAGATTCCTACCATCAGCAGAGGCAGTGATGGCAAATTAGAAACATAAGTCTACTATAAAACTATCCACACCATATAATGGGGTTTTCATATCAAGATATGAAAAGGTGAATTTCTGTATGTGTTAGTTTTAATATTTTAGAGCTCTATGTGGACTTTTTGCCGATAGTTGAATAAAGTTACTTCTTTTATTTGTTTATCACTAGGAGATGGTTTATGGGTTGAAGAATTTCATATTTGTTAACTAACTGAAGATTATGAAATTGTTTATACTTATGATAAGGTTGGAAAGTTATTTTCTTAAGGAGGATGGATTTTTTTTGCTTTCCTTTTTTCTATCTTGTATTACAGTTTTTTTTTTCAAAAGGAGGAGGAGGAGAGGGAAGTTCCATTGAAATATATATTCCGTTACTTTTGCCAATATTTTATGTTTCTGTGATGAGAAACTGTACCAGGACTGTTCTGTTTTACATATTTTAATTTTTTTTAAATGTATGGATGACACAAAATATGATATGAACTGAAAGCTACATGGTTTCATTCCAAATTTATTTAGTACTTTTTTATTCCATCTTTCTTCTGGGTGCTCATCAATCCATTTTTTTCTCACAGCAATCCTATAAAGTTGGTTAGTCAGAAAGACAGCAAATGCCCAAAGGCATCCAATCAGTTTCATGGCTGAATAGAGATTTGAACCTAAAAAACCTTGAATCTCCTCAGTCCAGCCACTATACCACACTGATTTATTGATAGAATTATTTTTCCCTAGAACCTTACTATATTTTACTGCAGAAAAAAATAGATTTAAAAAAAACATAAAATGATCTAGAAAAAGTTGAAAAGTTATTAGTCCAGTTCTCATAGCTCTGAAAGCTAATTAAATATCCAGTGAAGGTATCTAAGTAAAAGTTCTAGGACAAGAGGAACCATATCTTCATGCAGCATTATCATGCTCCTATTAATTTCACCAACATGGGATGTAGTGTAGATCAAATGATTTTATTTTGAGAAAAGATTGAAGAAAGTCATGGGGAATATGGCCACCAATAACTATCCGTGTCCATATGTTGCCCCCATGTACAAAGACTGCATGGCTGTAACTACCATTTACTACCAGTAGACCAATAGTGAGAGAAAAGTTTTTCTGAAGTGCCTATTGACTGCATCTCTACTACCCACACCCATGCACATTCATTTGAAAAAGATCTATTTATGCCTGCATGCAATTCTTCATAGGACTAATCAAAGATGGATTGTGGATTATGTGATAAACACATATGGATAT
The DNA here is from genome assembly GCA_009733165.1 of Naja naja. NCBI lineage: Eukaryota > Metazoa > Chordata > Lepidosauria > Squamata > Elapidae > Naja > Naja naja. The sequence goes on from CM019151.1 coordinate 45,879,947, forward strand.
ATTTATGGATTGGTTTATACAATTTGCATAATTCCTGACCTAGAGAACAATCACAATTACTCTATTTATATAATACATTTTGTCCAAATAAATGAACTGTAGTTTGCCTTAATATGATGGTCCAGTTCATAAAATATGCTAATCTAACAGCTGAAATCTGTCCTGTTTAATGTGTGAGCCCAATTGTGCAGTATATGTGACTTCCAGACTCACATGAACATTGGGCACATCAGTGCTAGAGATAGGGTTACTATGGGGTATTCAGTAAATATGTTTTTTTTTATTCTAGACAGTCCAAGTGGTTCTCAGCTAGATGTCCTTGGCAACTATGTAATAAAGGCTGCTTGAGCTTTTGTTTTGTTTGAACATCCTGCTTCTATTTGTCCCTGGATTAGAAATAACCAGCTCATGAGGCTAAGGCTGTGGCCTTCATTATATTTAGTGTAATTGTTGCCTCACTGAGTACAAACCAGTAACCTTGCAACCAAGCTTGCAGATGTTAGATAAAATTCTATAGAACTCTTCTTTAGAAGAAGTGAAGACAAAATATTGACATGAGTCAAGGCTACTGAAATTTTACAATAACCTATTAGGAAAGGTTTAGAGAATAAAGAAATCATGTCACAAATACGTTGCTGTTAATGATGTGTCTCAAATTAAAATAGATGAATGCTACATTTAAATAGAAATACTTTACAGAAGTTTTTATATTTCTACACTGTTTCTGTTAATTTTTTTGTATTTAGTTCTCCAGATGTTACAGAAGTATTCAGTATTTTCCAGTTTATTAATATATTTCTTGATAAATAAATATTTATGAAGTCATTATGAAAGATTTAAATAATCATTTATTGCTATGTTGATCTCTGCACTGTAAATGTAAAATAAAAGTAAAATGTCATGTAAGAATAACCTCCAGGTTTCCACAGACATCTTTCAACTCTGATATTAAAATTCATGACCCAATGTTTTCAGATAATAGCCAATTGGTACTTTGAATTATTGACAGGTTACAAATATTAAAATGAAGTCACCTGATGGGAAAGAAATTGTATATCACCATTATTTAACAAGTCTAGAATATGTTTCATCAAAACTACACTCTCAAATTTCAGCTCAGACACACATTCTGTCTCTCTTATACACTTATACTGCAAAATTCAGTATATACACCAGAAAAAAAAGTTCAAAATCCAACCAGGCAACATTTTTAGTTCAATTTGGTGGTAGCTATGTGACATTAAGGCAATCTTGACTCTTAGTGATCACATATACTAATTTTCTAAAGGATAATATGTCACTGATGTATACTGTCAGTTTAATTAAGTCCATCCACCTTGCTGCTGGTTGCCCTCTTCTTTGCTTTCATATACCACCATGTAAACAGAGATTTCATATTTGTTACTCTACAATGGATTCCTTCCCTTGCAGGTCTGCAACCATTGTAAGCTTCATTTAAGAACCACCACAATCTGACAGCTGTCTATTGTAAGTAACCACTCCATTTGTTTCAACTCTGTACATTGCTTCTTGAACCTGTAGGCTGTAAATTATCTTGCTTCTTGGAATCCAGAACAACTGATGATCTATATTTTGACTCTGGAATTTCTGAATGATGATCAACCATGCTTCTGTCCCCTATGTTGGTTATATTTAACTTACTCCAGGAAATCTATTAGGGGATTTGGGATATCACTGCTCTGTGGATGCTTATTAACATTTGAACAGTTACCACCCTATCATGATGCACATCTTCCTCAATGGAAAGCAGAAGACAGAAAAATTGTCCTTACAATGTGAATAATTCTTAAGATTTCATGAGTGTAGCAAAGCAAATCACTAGAAGAAAGATTATATTAGGAAAGTTAGAACTTTAATACATCCACCTTAGATACTCCATAAGTGACACAACACTGCCCTCAATCCACCTTAGATACTCCATAAGTGACACAACACTGCCCTCAATTCCAGGCAATTTTTCTAAAATTGTCTTGTCCTGTGAAATAAAATTTGAAGACAAATTCTCTTTCATTAAAAAAAGAACTAGTAGAAAAATTTCAGGAGAATGCTTTTTCCTGGTAATATAACATATATGGGTTTGTCCAAAAATCTTTTCCTTCCAGCTGACTATGTACTCTGCTCTTACCTTGAGAACAAAATCGGCTGGAGTGGCCTTGAGCCAGTCCTTTTCTATCAGCCCTAGAAAGAGACAATAGCAAATACTTCTGAAAAACATTGTCAAGAAAATGTCAGGGACATGTGCAGGCAGTCTCCCACAATTAAACATGACTATACAGAGAGAGACAGAAAAAGACTAAGACTGATATCTAGTCCATTTTCTGAGGTTTTTTTTCCTTTTTTCCTTTCTTCTTTTAATTAAACTTTATTAATTCTTTTACATTTTTAAAAGAAAAAAAATAACCATAACATTAACAGTACTGTAACATTCGTATTATACATCTCTATCTCTTGTGCGTTATGCATTTATATACATTGTTATGCAAATATATACCTTTATCTGTCATCCAAATAGTATACACTGTATTTATATTTACTGTAATTTCCTATATTCATCAAGTCGGAATACTCAATTGTTAAGTACTTTGTGGATTAAAAAATAGTGTAGGGTATAGTAGGAATTTTATCCCTAAAGGTTAGTGTTGAAAGGAAGAAAGTTGATGGGGATTTTAACAAATGAATGAACTAAGTTTCAATTTAGAGTTGTTTAGGGGTTTTTTTTTTGACAGTTGTCTTTGAAGTTGTTGGAATAGGATGTTGGAGTAGGGGAAACAAGGCAATGTTACTTATTTTAACTTTTATTATTTTCTATTTGCCTAATTTCCAGCCAATCATACCACATATTCCAAATTTTATAATATTCCAACTCTTCTTTGTCTTTTAGTTCTAGGGTCAATTTGTCCATTTTGGCACATTCCAGGATTTTTTGAATTATCAATTCATTGGGGGGGGTGTTCTTATGTTTCCAGCATTGTGTGTAAGATAATCTAGCCTCCGTTAATATGTGTAATACAACCTATGTAATCTTTTTTTCATGTTTCTTTTTAAATATCTCTAGAATAAATAATAAAGGTTCAAATTGTATTTGTTCTTTGACAATTTCTTGTATCCATCACCTCATTTTAGTCCAATATCTTTGCGCTTCTCGGCAGGACCACCACATATGATAGAATGTACCTTGTCTCTTTTTACATTTCCAACATGCCGGATTCATGTTGGGATACATTTTTGTTAATCTGTTTGGAGGTAGGTGCCATCAGTAAAATATTTTGTATATATCTTCTTTGTAGGCCGCAGATCTCATTAATTTATAATTTCTATTCCAAATTTTTTTCCATTCTACTAAATCTATGTTGTGTCCTATTTTCTGAGTTTATCTATCTAATCACAGGTTGGAGCATATGCATGTCCACATAAGATTTTTTTCTGTGGTGAGAAAATCATATTTCAGTGTAAACTTATTGTTTAATAAACTAGGTGCTGATATGAAAATAGAAAATATTTAGGGACTGGATCTACTCCTGAAATCTACAGACAGCCTAGAAACATTATTTTTTGTTTGTTAAATTTATTTTCCACCTATCTTGTCATGGGGCTACTCTACACAGATTATAATTATAACAAAAACCAGAAAGTTATTGCATCCATTTTCTTCTGTGGGCTTCCCAAAATGTAAGGTTGTAGAACTGGGGAGAGCAGGATAGCAAATAAGAAAAGAAAATAATCTTTTCTTAATTGAGCACTATTCTTTCTCCCTTTTTTAGCATTATAAGAATATATTAAAATAAGCTTAACAACTTACAATTTAATTTAACAATTTTGTTCTGAACTGTTTGCCATAGTCTCATCACCTCATAGAGTTCATCCAAACATAATTACATTTTACAGTAAAAGATATGACTACACTGTAAGACTTATTTCTTTTTTAAAATTATTTTAAGCTTTTCTCCAACAAATATTTAGAGCAAGTGAAACATGTAATCCATACATTTTCCTCACAATCTGCTAACAAATATGTGAACATAGCCATAATTAAGCCCAGAAGAATTTACCACAACTGAAAAAGAATGTGCTATATTGTTGAATTAACCTGTTAGTCATTACAAAGTTCATAAAATAAAACATTGATATCTATTTGGCAGAAAAAGGACAGAGAGATTCATTAGTTATACTATTAGACATCCATTAGTTATGCTTATAAAGAGTGATACACAAAGGAACATTGTAACACATCATACAAGAAGTGTATGGTAGCATATACTTCTTATATGATGTGATAAAATATTCCTTTGTTCAACTATGTAAAACCATAAGACATTTAGGAAAAATTAAGTTGCTTGACTGTTAGTGCATAAAACAGTCTCACAGTCTCAATTTTCTCTATTACCTTAGAGGCCAAAGATGGCAAAAAATATAATCTAATGCTATTTGTTATGTCTTGCTGTCCTTCAAAAAGCAATTTTCAACTATTTCTTGTCCAATCTTTTTGACTTGCCCACACATGAAAACAAGTTTCATTAATATAGCACAACCAAGCTCATGAATTCATGGTTTCATGGGAACCTTAGCATACGAACAAAAGCAAACACTAAATGGAGAAGTCATAGTGAATACATCTTTTATATCTGGGTAATATACTGCAGGTTGTTTGGAGAAGATATCTAAATAGTTGTAGATAGGTTTCTCTGGATTTAAAGGAAAAGCTCCATTTGGGTCTCCTAATGATGAATCTTTCATATCTGAGTCTGAAAGAGCTTCAAATGACTCATAGTATGCATGAGCACAAACTCTATTCACCTCCCTTTATTCCCTCTGGAGCTTAATTTATCATTGCTGTAATTTTTTGCTACATATATTTGAAAGCATCACATATTAGAAAATTAGTGAATAAAGTTTTAGGAAGTTCTTTTTTTAAAAAAAAGTTCCAAAATGCTACAATAATGAAAACAGAAACTAACTACATATACATGTGTAGTCCAAATGTTTCTACCCCCAAAGAATAGAGCAGAAACAACAACACTGAATTCATTTAACACATTTTTAATTCTTTATGTATGAACATTTTAGTCATGTCAGCCTAAAATATAATGGCCTATCTGCAACAGTGAAATTATTTTTAACTGAAAGGCAACAAGTACTGCATATAATTGATGGTAGTACAGTGTTTGCATTGGTATCGTGCTACTGAAAAAATCCTCCATAATTCAAAAACTATTTTCTGTGGAACACACACAGACACAAATGTTATGTTTTTGATCTGCTTGACTTGGGGCAATCTTCAAAAAGTGGATGTTCTCATTACAAAGATAGCAAACAGAAATCAGAAAAGCATAATTAATTTTAGATAAACAGACTTTCTGGATGAGAAGACCACAGAGTGATTGCTCTGTTATTTTTGAAGTTGTTACAAAATACATTAATAAAAAATGGCTTCAGAAAGAAGAGGAAAGCAGGTTGAAGGAAAAGTAATGAGTCCAAAAGATTAAGTGATCTCTCCGGTAGAATATTGCAGGAGGGAGGGAGGGAAGGAATTGCCATCAGGTGATATACATGAATATGGATATCTGTATTGATGTTGCTTGGTATTCATCTGTGAAAGCCCATAGTACTATTGTGAATAAGAATAGCCCTGAATCAACTATAGGGTTAGGGTAAGGGTAGGAAGCAGGCAGTGGGAGTGCTGCCTGGGTCGAGAGGTCCCCGCTGTTTGTTGGCCCTAGAATTGATTGACCATCGGCGACCTGAACTTTTACCATCTATCCTGGACTTGATTTCTCCTTAGCAATGACCACTATTGGATACACCTACTCTTCCCTTGAGCTGCAGGCACTCAGGGTGTTCCCCTGTCCCTGAGATGGCCTGCCGTATTGTCAAAGCCCCTCCTTGATGATGGATCTTTTATTCCTGAGAGGGGGCATAGCATGACCATAGGTTTTAAACTATGCTTAATTCGGAAGGGGAGGTTTTTAAAATTTTTAATTGGCCATCTTAAGGGGTTAGGGAGGGGGGTGGAGGGGTCTTCCTGCAGCCCGGTGCATGGTGGGGGGGTGGGGGTGGGGGCCGGCGGGGCCCTGGGGTGCGAGGTGGGGACCGCGATTCCCAGGGTGGTTGGGATTGGCAGAAGACGTCGAGGCATAGGGCCATATCATGTGCCGGGAGCGCGTACCTGCCATCTCTGTGCAGTGGCGCGCTCCAACCCTATGGCCTCCTCCCTAAGAGGCATCAGAACCAGGACCCCTGGGCTTAGGTTGGTGTATTTTAATTCCAGGTCCATGGCTAATAAGTCTTCCCTCCTCGAGAGATCATTGAGGAGGAGGCTGCGGACCTGGCTTGTATCACCGAAACTGGTTGGGCCTGGAGGGAGGTGTCCCTCTGGCTGATCTGTGCCCTCCAGGTTTCTGGTTCTGCACGCCACAGGCCCAGGAAGGGGAGGTGGGGTGGCTGTGGTTATTCGGGAGACCCTGTTTCCAAGGGAGGTCACCGCTCCAGAGATAGGCGGGAGTGAGACCCTCCTCTTGAGGTGGGGGGCCTAATGGTCGGGTGGGCTTGCTGCTCGCATACCTTTCCCCCAGCTGTGTGACAGCAGCCCTGCCTGGGCTTCTCGATCTCCTCTCGGGGTGGCAGTGGAGTTCCGGGCTTATGGTGGTCCTGGGGACTTCAATCTGCCTTCCCGGGGGCGGGAGCTGGCTTGGCCCAGGAATTCATGGCTTCTATGGAAGCCATGGGCCTGACCCAATCGATTCAAGGCCGACTCATGAGGGGGGAAATACTCTGACCTAGTTTTTGTCTCTGAACAGTGGCTAGTGACAGAGGGCAAGCCATTTACGGCGCTGTCTGCTCTATGGTCTGATCACCATCTCCTACGGCTGGTCTTCCAACAGGCTGCCCCCCACTGCTGGGATGAGGAGCCACATAGATGGTTCCCCCAGACGCCTGATGGACCCTGAGAGGTTCCAGGCAGAACTGGGGTTCGCTTCCCTTTCCTTGCTCCACAGCTCTGCCGAGGATTCTGGCGGTCAAGCCTGCAACAGGCTGCGCCGGATGCCCTCGACAGGGTTGTCCCCATGCGTCCCCTTACATGCCGTGGATCCCGGATGGCTCCTTGGTATACTGAGGAGCTCCGGGAGATGAAGCGCCAAGGGGTTTAGAGAGCAGGTGGAGGTCCACCCGCTCCCAATCCGATCGAGTCCAGCCCTTATTAGGACTTACCCGGTAGCTATGAGAGTGGGGAGAAGGTCCTATCTCTCCGCCCTCATAGCGTCTGCAGATAACCACCCAGCCGCCCTGTTTTGAGCTACCCGTTCTTTCCTTCGTATGGGGGAGGGGGAGGACCCATTGCGGGGAAGGGCTGAGGAGTTTGGTCAGTATCTGTCAGATAAGATTGCTCGGATTTGGGGTGGGTTGTCCTCTGATTTGCAGTGGTCTGAGGAACGGGATACAAGCAGTCTGGCCAGTGTGATCTGGGATGAGTTCGATCCTGTTTCTGAGGATGAAGTGGACAGGATTATGCGGTGCCTGAGTTCCACCACATGTTTGTTGGACCTGTGTCCTTCCTGGTTGGTTTATTCGCCAGGGAGGCCACTTGCAGTTGGCTCCGGGCAGTTAAGGGAGGGTGTTTTTCCCTCCGCCTTGAAGGAGGCGGTGGTGAGAGCCCTCCTGAAGAAGCCTGCCCTGGACCCGACCATGTTAAAACAACTTGCGTCCAGTCTCAACCTCGCTTTTTGGCTGAAGGTTGTTGAGAATGTGGTGGTTCAGCAGTTTCCACTTTTCCTGGATGAAGCGGACTACCTGGATAGTCATCAATGGGCTTCCACCAGTTACAGCATGGAAACGGCCTTGGTCACGCTGATGGATGATCTCTGGAGGGCTCAGGACAGGAGTTTTTCCTCTGTCCTGGTCCTATTAGACCTCTCAGCGGCTTTTGATACCATCGACCATGGTATCCTTTTGCGGCACCTCGGGGGGTTGGGAGTGGGGGGCACTGTTCTCCAGTGGTTCACCTCCTACCTCTCAGGGCGGTCGCAATCGGTGTTGGTGGGGGGGGTTGAGGTCAACCCCGAGGGTGCTTTCTTGTGGGGTCCCTCAGGGGTCGGTCCTCTCCCCTCTTCTATTTAACATCTACATGAAGCCGCTGGGTGAGATCACTTCAGCAGTGAGGCGGGGAGTTTCTGAAACTGGTTCCCAGCCTGCGCATGTGCAGGGCTACCAGAAGACAAGAACAATTGAGAAAGCAGGGTGGACTCAGGAGTAAGGCCACACCTCAGAGATGATTGGTCCCTCCCATAGGACATAAAAGAGGACCGAATGGGATGTGAGCTTTTGCAGGAAGCAATTAGTTCATCTGGTTGATTCAAGCTTTGAAAAGTTCTGTTTGACTCTGTGCCAAGTTTGGCCTTGTCCTGCATTTGGCAATTAGTTCTCTGGCAGCATTCCAAGTGGGATAAGGTGAGTGTTTATAAACATTCCCCTGAAAGACTGTTTGTAAAGCCTTGCAGGCTGTGAATGAATGTAATTCACAGCTGTGGGGAAAACAAAGAGGTTTTTGCCAGAACTAAGATTGTGTTTTATGCTTTCTAAGGAAGCCTAGGTCAGAATATACATATTACATAAGGGTGCTATAGAATCAGCAGTCACATATGGTGGCATTAACAATGACTATGCCTCTGCTGCTCTCTGGCAGCAATTTCTAGAGATATATGTAGAAGATCAGAACCCTCATGTGATCTGCAGTTGAGAAGGACAATTCAAGCATCAATGATTAGTTAAGAAATAGAATATGAACAGATTGTCATCTCATATGTGGCTCTTAAAGCCCTGAACATTGAATTGATATGAAGTGCATTTCACTTCTATGTGTGGCGAAAAGTACTTCATATCAACTGTAAATATTTTTAAGTCCCCTTTGTAAAATAACTGGGCTGAACTTAGGAAGGATGAGAATTAGGTTTGACTAGGGAAAATCAGAAAAAGAAAGAAAAAATTATCTTCTTCCTTTAGTATTTTTGAGGATATGGCATTTTTGAGTGGATAAAGAGGAGATTTTTCAGAGAGTTTTAATGTATAGTGTAGCTGACCAGCCATTTCAAGCATTCAGGTATGCCTTTCCAAATAGTTTGAGAAGAAGAAGGTTTTCAGTAGCTACCATTTTCTTTAAAAGGACCACTGACCAGTGAGAGGATTTGCAGCTATTTGGGAAATGCAAAATATTTCAGGACGGAGCCCTTGGGAATAGAAAAATATAATATTTTCCTGCCTCCGAGTACTTCTCTCAAATATCATTTAAAATCAGTTAAATATGATTAAGAGCCTCCTGTTTCTTTGTCATGCCATGAAGCAGGAGGGGCATTTTCTCCATTTTCTAGATGAGATTATATTTGTCACAATCCATTTCCAAATGCTAACTATTTTTATTAAGCTATTGCTCATCATCTATATTTGAAATAATCAAATGAAGCTTATAAAACCTTTAGCAGCTAGAACTTGCAGGGTTTCCTATTCCAATCATATTGGAAGATTTTCCCTGGAGAAGCTGCTCATAGTTCCTCTTTTTTAGGAGATTAAGGTGTTTGAGACCAGAAAGCATTGTTTTTATTCATGAAACTTATGCAGCAACCTCTATTAAGAAAAGAATTACTTATTTATGATTAGCTACTCCATTATTGTTCTATCGTATTGTGTCCTTGTTCTTGGAAATAACTTTTTAGTGCATTGCAAGCTGCCATGAATCTTGACAAATCAGAGCCCACCGAATTTAATGAGTAAATAAAAACATAATTAGAAGTCCACAGAATTTATTCTCAGGGGCATTCTACAACATTCTTATATTTAACACATGCCTTTGGAGTGCTATTAAAAAGGGAATCATTCTCCTCAGCATCCTTATATGTAGTGTAATAGATGATAGACTGATATGTTAGATAAAATAGATCACCAAGAGCCTTGATGGTGCAGGCTGTTAAACACCTAGCACATAGCTCCAGCTGTCTGCAATTAGTGCAGGCTTGAATCCCACCAGGCTCAAGGTTGACTCAGCCTTCCATCCTCCCAGGGTAGGTAAATTGAGGACCCAAGATTGTTGGGGGCAATAAGCTGACTTTGTAAAATGCGCTTGGGGGCCAAAAAGCCCTAGTAATAAGCAGGCATATACAATGGAATGAAGGCTATTGCTCTAGCGCATTGGGTTGTGCTCCAAAAAATTGTAAGCCACCCTGAGTCTCCGGAGAAGGGCAGCATATAAATGTGAATTTTAAAAAAAGATTAGAAGATAGATAGATAGATAGATAGATAGATAGATAGATAGACAGACAGACAGACAAGAGAGAGAGAAAGAGAGAGAGATTACATAATATTAATTATGGACACATAAATAAAATGTACAGCAAAGAAGAAAGTATAAAGAAAAAGCGAAATAACAAAAAAAGAGAAAAAGAAAGATATTTAATGAACTATTTCTGATCATACAAACATTGCTATTATCATCCCCACCCTCCCAAGTGACATATCATGGTAAATTTCTTTCCAAACAGAAATCCTTTTATCAATAATTTTAGAAATCACCAATTCTTTGTTTTCCTTTTCAGCAATAAGTTCATAAAGGATTTTTAGTCTTTTATAATAATAATTGTTGTTCCTTTCTTAACCATACAAGTTATTTCTGCAAGCTCTGCCATCTTCACAGTCCATTCATCCATTATTGGTGTTTCTGTAGTCTTCCATCTTTGTGCATATAATAGCTTCACTGCAGTTACCATATATAAAACCAATCGTCCATAAAGAAAAGGTAATCCATTTTTTGAAGTCCATGCAAAAAATGATTGGCAATACCTTCATTCATATAATAACATATTGTATGGAGCAAGCTATTACTTTTGCAGGATACAATCTGGGTCAGAACAAGCTATTACTTTTACATATCATCTATCAAATGGGATTAGGAATTAAGGGAAAACGTGAAATATTCATTAAGGGAAAAGGATGTGGATCACTTTTATGTTCTTTTTAGGAAGAATTTGAAGGAAAGGGTCAGGTTTTATTTTCTAGATATTTATGCACAGTGAATAAGCAGTAATAAACAGATAACTTGCTTGTGAACCATTGAGAGCTGAACCATTCTGACTAAGTGAGGAACAAATTGATTCTAATAGTTCCTCAGAACAATTTTTTCTTTATTTGGGCTGGTGGCTTTTTAGTGCAGCTTCACCTTTAGGGGTTGTTGTAGTTTATCCTGATTCTACAGCAATACATGAAAGCAATTTCACTATGCATCACTTCCACACACTTTGAGTAGTTAGCAAGCATAAAGGATTACAATGTTACTTCTGAATTCTGAAATTCTGTCTGGAGGCATCGTACGTTTTTGCTCTTTTGAGAAGTGATAGCCAAATAAATGTCACTGAAGTTTTAGTATCACAGTAATCTTTGGTAAATCATATATTTTGCTTCCTTGGCTTCCGAAATCCTATGATCCACTTCTAATTGATGTAATACAACACCTTCTTAGTCTTTGTCTGGTTTCTAAAGATAATGAAATTTTGACTGAATTAGATTAGCGGATGGAATTAATTCAGTGTTTACTGGAAATGTGATGATGTACTTTATGCAGTTTTAATCTTTTTTTAACTTTCTTTTTGTGCAAATATCATTCCCCAATCTGATGTCATATCATTCCCCAATCTCATATCATCCATCTTCCACTTCAACTCTTTGTTATTGCTCAGCCAGTACAATAATTCTGAATGTTCTCTAAATCAGGATTTTGTTTGCTCAATTATATTTATTAAATGTCCTGCAGCAGCTCTGGCCATGAAATAACTCTAAGTACAATGAATCCACAATGAATCTAATTAAGCTTTTTTAAAAATAAGAATGACCATTGGAATCCTAGGCATTACTTTTGGTATGGAATAAAATCAAACAACAAACATACATAGAAACCCGAGTTTGGCTATCCACACTCAAAGTTTTAATCCACCAAATTTTTTTAGTCAAGGGAAAGCCATCACATATAAAGACATCATAAATGAGGGAGGAGAATTAAAATCAAGACAGGAACTAAAATATCAAGGAGTAGAATTGGAATAGTGGGCTTACCTACAAGTCCAATCAAATATAGACAAGATATGAAAAAATGGGGGTTCAGTAGACAGCCTATGATATTGGACAAAATATTACTTGGATCAGAGGACAAACTGATAAGGAAAAACTATAGATGTTTATTGGATTGTAAGCTGGAGGAAGAGCAGGTAAAAAAATGATGTTAGCATGGGCAAAAAAATTTGGGCATGGTATCAATTTGGACAATTGGCAAACTTTATGGGACAGAAACAAAAAAAATAACATTGGCCACATCATATAAGGAAAACCTATATAAAATGTTTTATAGGTGGCATCTTCCTCCAGAAACATTGTCTAAAATGTATCAAAATATATCACCTAACTGCTGGAAATGCATCAAAGAATATGGTTCATATTATCTCCTATGGTGGAGATGTAGAAAAACCCAGGAATTCTGGCAGAGAATTCAGAGGTGGCTTGAGGAGATGGTAGGACATAAAGTGGAATACAAACCAGAATTTTTCCTTCTTGGTATTATGACAGAAAAATACAATAAAGAAAAGATCTACTTAATAATACATGTGATTATGGCAGCAAGACTAACTTTTGTTCAAAAGTGGAAAGACAAAGAAATTCCTGATGAAAATGACATAATAAAAAAGATAAGGACATGCGCTGAGATGGATAAACTAATTTTAGAGATGAAAGATAAAGACAAGATAGAATACTATAAAGTATGGGATAAATTCTATCAATGGTGGGAAAAAAGGAAAGATCTAGAATCAAAAGAAAATAGGGTTGGCAGAATGGATGACTAGAATTGGAAACTTCTGCATAAATGTACAGATGTATAAATATAGAGATGTATATAAAATATGTATTATATGACATAATATGTATGACAAACAGGATTGTTGGAATGATCACACCACATCCAATGTTTTTAATAATTTACTTAATAAAATTTTGAAAATATTAAAAAAAGGAAAAAAAAAGAATGACCACTGGAATCCTAAAGCCAAAACCAACACAAGCAGTGAAGCTCAATAATACTGGATTAAATTGGATTATTTGCAGATGTATATTCAAAGTAAAGACAAAGTCAGTGTTGCTGGAATGGACATGCCAGATTTTTGTACACATGAACATGCCTATGCACCTCTTCTAATAGACAGCTTTTTCTGTCTTTCAGAGGTACATGGAAAGCCAATGTAGTATAGTGCTTAAGCTTTTGGATTTAGTGAAGAAACCCAGGTTCCAGCTGAAATTCAGTTTCTGCCATGGAAATCCAACCAATGATTTTGACTCAGTTACTCCCCCTCAGTCCAACATATATCATGGTGTTGCCATGGGAGAAGAGTGTGCTAAATCAAGGACAGACAAATCAATCAATGAATCAATCAAATGAATCAATCATTTAGCACAAAAATTGCTAATATTCCAGTTTGGAATTTTTGCAAGTCTGAATCTCTAGTCTTGTAATCCCATGATAACATCATTTTGCCATTGTACTGGCTGATGTAATTGATTAACCAATATCAACAAATGTGATTTGATTTTGCTACTTCAGATTAAGTTTTTTTGGGGGGGTTGCTTTTCACGTACTCCTGCATTTAACATCCATTTAAAAAGCATAACTCTTCATGAAACTATAGAACTGTATCTTTGTTGATTTATCTCTTTTTGGCACATTGACTTGTTGGTGGATAACTATAATTTGTTCTTCCTTCCAAATTGGTTTCTTTTTAAACAGACATGATTATCTTGTTAGTTTTCAATTCATTAGATCTGACACAGAGCAAATTGACCTCTGTTCAATTGTCCTCTTTCATGGTGTACTGAATTTTAGATCTCCCCATGGTTCATTTCTCCAGTGTTTTCTTATTACCTCGATGCTACATATATATAAAAAATAAATATAGAGCAGATAAACAGACTTGGGAATAATTACATGGATTCAAAACAGTGCATTAATTGCTTGTTATTACATGACCCACTGTTCTGACAAATATTTGAGTAAGAATGGATCGTGGCTTTAGTAGCTGTGAAATCAAATGTTATCTGAGAATACTGCATTAGTAAAACATTTGCAATAATACTATTAGCTTGACAACAGTTGCTGTAACTTATTCTAATATGTAAGCACTATACAAATAGAGCCAGCATATTTGTGTTGTGTTGTGCTAGAGATGGTATATTTTCTGGAATCCTAAAGATTTTCAATCATCATTATGGAGTGTGGGGTGACATAAGATTATTATGATGCTAATGAAGCAAATACATCTTATTTAACATATGTAAGATTTATTCATTGGGATGATGAAAGAAAGATAGGGCATTCATTTTGCATACCTTTTTAAATTAATTATTTTTAGATCCTACTGGTAAACTCCAAGTGTGGGGAATAATGATATTGTGGCATCACACAAATGTGTCTATTTTTGCAGAAACTATTGTAATTTGAGAAAATAATTAATAATTTCAGGTATGTCGCCAAAGACTTAGAGTATTTTATTTTTTTGATTTGTGGCCTGAAATTGTAAATCATATTACCAATATCTAGTAATTGCAAAACTTCATCACCTTCATCAGAGCAGGATTTGAACCTGTGGTCTGAAGGATGCCCATCCCTATTTTAAAGAAGTTTAAGTAGCAGAAGCCTGAGAATAGTTTCAAAAATTACTGAGGATTACCATTATAGATTAGACTACAAGCAAAGTGGTTCAATTTTCCATTTCAAATTTGGAGAGCATCCATCCAAATCCCTCTCTAGAGTATGAAACACTTACCTTGTAACTGTGGACAAGTATAAATTTTAAAAGCAGATCTTGGATCAGTGTTGGAACACATGCTCTGAATGCAAAATGTTCCAAGTTAAATATCTTGGCAACTTCACATCCCATCTCCTCAAATGGCATATCTCATGTCATAAATCCAGTCCCATGAAAATTTGATGTAGACCACTAAAAGAGCATTTTAACAATGAATGGAGAATGGCACTGCTGTGTTCAACTAATCACATTTTCATTCTCAGAATACCTTAAGTGTTTGCCTGGATAAGCAGCAGATGATAATAGGTTCCTTGTGGTGAACTTTATAAAATAATTAGTATGAATCAAAGGAAATAAGCCATGAAATATTTGGGAACAGAGTCATCATCCAGCAGGCAAATCTGAAAAAAATGTTTGGGAAAAGACTTTAAAAAAAATAATTTAGATGTGTTATAGGCAGTTTAAATGTGTTATAGGCAGACAACAAAATATATTATTTTTATATTAAAATGTGTATTTTCTCAGATCATAAATTGGATGTAAGACTGCTCTTGATATACAACAATATACATACAATATATGTTTAAGATTCTGGTAAGATTTAAAGTCTAAACCCATGACAGTGGAGACTTTTTATAGACTCTTCTCTTGATTATTGTCACCATATTATAAAAACAGGTGTAGAGACTCTGGAAAGAGTTCAGAAAAGAGCAGCAAAGGTAATTAGGGGGCTGAAGGCTAAAACATATAATGAATTAGGTTTGAGGAATTGGGCTGAAGGCTAAAACATATGCAGGAATTAGGTTTGTCTCAGCTATTGAAAAGAAGGACTAGGAAAGACATAATAGCAGTGTTCCAATATTTGAGGGGCTCACAAAGAAGAGGAGGTCAACCTATTTTCAAAGCACCAGAGGACAAGACAAGAAAGAATGGATGGAAACTAATCAAGGAGAGAACCAATCTAGCACTAAGGAAAAATTTCTAATAGTTACCTCAATTAACCAGTGGAATGGCTTTTATTCAGAAGTTGTGAGTGCTCCATCACTGGAAGCTTTTAAGAAGAGACTAGACAGCCACTTGCCTGGAATGTTATATGGTCTCCTGCTTTAACAGGGGTTTGACTTGAAGACCTCAAGCTCCT
The DNA here is from genome assembly GCA_009733165.1 of Naja naja. Lineage (NCBI taxonomy): Eukaryota > Metazoa > Chordata > Lepidosauria > Squamata > Elapidae > Naja > Naja naja. Next base: position 45,895,931 of record CM019151.1, read on the forward strand.
TTCCAACTCAGTTATTCTGAACTGCATATTCAATAAAACAACAGGCAGCCTCTTTCTTTCTTTCTTTCTTTCTTTCTTTCTTTCTTTCTTTCTTTCTATCTTTCTTGTTGCTAAGTTTTCATGAATAAATTATAAGAATTGTCACAGAGAACATTAATGTTACACTCATCAATGCCAGCATCAAAATAATATTTGGGCCAGTGTTAACAAAGACAGTTGGAATCTAGTATTAGTTGGAGACTATGTTTAAATGAAGTTCTCTAAATCATATTCATTAGCTCAGAACTGATAACATGTGCAAATGAAAATTCATGCAAGTTCAAGTCAAAGACAAAAATAATTCTTTAATAAAATGATTTGTCTGCTTTGCTATCATCATTTTCCCTCATGAAGAGAAGACATCTTATTTTAATTGCTTTTTGGACTATTGGCTGCAGTTGAAAAGTGAATGTTGCTTATCCTTGCTTGGTCTCAAAAGCTTTCAACACTAACGTTTTAGTTAACAATTTAAAAAAGAAACTTGTTAACTGATTCTCTTGCTATTTTTATAATAAGAAATGTAAAACAGCACTACTTTCACTTAATTTTTCTGGACATTTAGCGCTAGCACAGTGTAGATGCTAGTGCTAAGATGTTAGCGCAAAATGTGCAAAACTGGAGGTTCTTTTAGTAGCAGCATCATTTAGATCACATTGTTATATTCTGTTTTCCCAGTTAGAAACTTTTTCATACATAACCTACATCATCAGAAATGCATAACTTAGGTTGAGGTAGAAAATATTTCTCCTTTTTGACTCACTAAAAGTGAATCTGGGGAGAGTCTGAGAATACAAGTTGATGAGTTCTCCTGACTTGGATTTTCAGAGCTAAGTCAGAAGACATGAATCTCAGCTATAAATATTACTAACACTCAAAGCCACAATGGAAATTAGAAAATGTCAGGGGACACAGTTATTTGTGTCAGATACAAGAAATCTTGTAGGGAAATGCAGTTTTGAAATTTCTTAACCACATCTCAAATTCTAATGCTTTTCAAATCCAGTCATTCTGTGTCAATAAAATACCCTGTTGTACAATTTAACAAATTTGTTGTTTACCTGATTGTGTGTTAAAGCAGCCACTGTCAACATTCTTAGAATCAGAATTTTGACCAGGCAGCTGAATCTCTATCAAGAGAATGAATGGAAGGACACATTTCCAATTGCATATTATCGCCAAAATCGTAAGTAAGTAACCTGAGGCCCCAGGGCCACATAAGATCTGGATCTCTTTTAAGTTTTATGCAACTATAAGGCAAGAAAAACATCACAATAGCAATACTCCAGTGCAATTTTTACACAGTAAAATGAAAACAAACCAAACTCCCTAACCTTTAGGTCCATGGACTGCCCCTTATAACATATTTCTACAGCAAGTATGTACACAGTACAGCCTTTTCCATATTGTGTTCATGTGTAAGAATAAAGAACACATTGCAAAATTGACTCTGCTGCTTGATTTTTAGTAAATGGCTTTTGTTCAGCATTTAAGTTTATACATAAAGGTAACTTAGTAGTACACTATAAATGTTAACTTTGTCTCAGGCACAGAATATGAATTTTGACCACTCAAGTAAGTACCTAAGATGGTTAGTTTTCTTATTTAAATATACTGTCCTTTTTATCAGACATACACTGCGTTTTGACATTTATATTAACATTCCCATATATCATACATACTATCTTTGGCAGAACACACTAAGCAGTTCTTTGGTTTCTTTAAATGTTGCCAGTATTTATACTGTCCTTCAAAAGTGGTATTAACTAAAAACTATTAATAAAGGAATTAATGTGCCAAATTCTAGTGTAAACCAGGATGATTGGATTTGTTCAAGTACTTGATAGAAGCATGTATCAATATTTTCTATTTAATATTTTCACATAAAAGGAACATTGATCTTAGTAAGTAAATTGTCAAATTGAATTTTTATGTAAAATTAAAATCTTTGGGTAGACTAGGGTGGTTACTTTGTGGTTTGCCACTACAGATGGCAGGAACAAGCTAACTTTGGTAGATCTTGAAAAGCTAAGTAATTTAGAGCTGATTAAAACATCTATATGTATCTTTCCTGGGATAAAGACCATCACCAGGCATGATAGTTCATTGGTCAACTTTTGCAAAATTATGGGACAAATGGATACCATCTTAAATTCTTGGAAATGTTTAAAAAAAATTAGCCATTCACTTCCTTAAGCCCCTGGAGATTGTATCCAATTCTATTCAGGTGAACTTCAGTAGGAAAAAAAATATCTTCAGGAAAAAAATTATTAGAGTCTATACTGAATATTAGGCTGAAGTGGAACTTTATTTGTGTGAATTTGGAGCATAGAAAACACTGGATTAATCCAGAATGAATAAACCATAGTTTTATTAAATATTTCACTCTGTTCTAAGATGTAAATGAACTGGTATGTTTAAAAATGCACCAAGATGTAAGAGAACACTATGGACTATGATAATAATTATTAAAATAGTATAGAGACAAGTTACCAGCATCATAAAACTAATTTTTTAAATTTTTTTAAAATTCATATTTATATCCCGCCCTTCTCCAGAGACTCAGGGTGGCTTACAATTTTTGGGATACAACCCAATGCGCTCAGCAATAGCCTTCCTTCCATTGTATATGCTTGCTTATTACTAAGCAGCATTTTTACAAAGTCATCTTATTGCCCCCAACAATCTTGGGTCCTCAATTTACCTACCCCGAGAGGATGGAAGGCTGAGTCAACCTTGAGCCTGGTGGGATTCGAGCCTGCAATAATTACAGGCAGCTGGAACTAAGTGCTAGGCTATTAACAGCCTGCACCACCAAGGCCCTTTTACATTATATTCCCATGACATTATATTCCCATGAATATAATATAATATAATATAATATAATATAATATAATATAATATAATATATATAATATAATATAATATATTATATTTCCCATGAAATCTGCCTCCCATAGTTTGAGCCTTCTGCAAATATGCAGAGGATACAAACTACTCAAACTATTAAAAAAAACAGACCCCATAAAAGAGGAGGTGGAGTTGCACTGTATGTAAAGGACCACTATATTGCTACAGAAATGCATGAAACCAAAATGAAAACCTCCTAGAATGCATATGGGTCAATATAAAAGAAAAAAAGAATGACATGGCCATAGGTGTATATTATAGGCCACCCAATCAAGCACAAAAAATAGATGTCCTTTTTGCCAGCCAACTAACAAACATATGCAGGAAACACACAACAATAGTAACGGGAGACTTCAATTATCCTGATATCAATTGGAAAACTAATTCTGCACCAAGTGAGAAATCAAATAAGTTCCTAACCAACCTAGCCGACAACTTTGTTGTCCAAAAGGTGGAGGGTGAAACTAGAGGGACAGCCATACTGGACTTAATTCTTACAAACAGAGAAGAAGTGATAGAGGGAGTTGAAACTGCAGGAACTTTGGGTGAGAATGACCATGTCATACTAGAATTCAACATAACACAAACACAAGCAACAGAACATAATGACACCACAGCCTTAGATTTTAAAAGAGCTGATTTCAATAAACTCAGAGAGAACTTGGGAAAGATTCCATGGATGACAATCCTAAAGGAGAAAGCAACTCAAGAATCTTGGGAAACACTAAAAAGTATGATCATAGAAGCCCAGACCAGCACAATACCACTGAGAAAGAAAAACAAGAAATCCAAGTAGAAACCAGCATGGCTGCACAAAGATCTCTCTGGCAAATTGAAAGAAAAAAAGGACAAGTACAAAAAATGGAAAGAAGGACATCAACTAAGGCAGAATATCAGCAGATAGCCAGAATCTGCAAAGATGAAATCAGGATAGCAAAGGCTCAGAACGAACAAAGACTTGCAAAAAAGTCAAAGATAATGAAAAAAAAAGTTTCTTCCAACATATAAATAACAAGAAAAAAAATTAAGGAAACAGTTGGTCCACTAAAGAGAGAAGATGGCAAGGAAGTAACAGGCAACAGAGAGAAAGCAGAACTGCTTAACTCATTGTTTGCATCCATCTTCACGCAAAAAGAAATTATAGCTCAACCCACCAAAAACATAACTGTAAAAGACAGACCAGAAATAAAAGTTAAAATAAGCAAAAAAAATAGTAAGAGAACACCTGTCTGATCTTGATGAACACAAATCACCAGGGCCTGATGGATTACATCCCAGAGTTTTAAAGGAGCTGGCAGAGGTCATCTCAGAACCACTGCACCATATCTTTCAAAAATCCTGGAGCACCAGGGAACTACCAGAGGACTGGAAAAGAGCTGATGTGGTTCCCATCTTCAAAAAAGGAAAAAAAAAAAACAGACCCAGGAAACTATAGACCAATCAGCCTGACATCAATACCCGGGAAGATACTGGAAAAGATAATAAAAAACAGATCTGCCAACATCTAGAAACAAGTAAAGTAATAACTAGCAGTCAGCACGGGTTTATTAAGAACAGTTCATGCCAAACCAATCTTATTTCATTCTTCAACACAGTGACTAAATTAGTAGACCACCAAAATACTGTGGACATAATACATTTAGATTTCAGCAAGTCATTTGACAAAGTAGACCACAGCCTACTTCGTAGTAAGCTAGAAAAAAGTGGAAAGATAGCACCACCACTAGATAGACTCTCAACTGGCTGGCAAACCATCAACGAGAAGTGCTTAATGGATCTAAGTCTACATGTAGGGAAGTAGGCAGGGGGGTGCCACAAGGTTCTGTCTTAGGCCCAGTACTCTTCAATATCTTCATTAACAACTTAGATGAGGGAATAGAAGGGGAACTTACCAAATTTGCAGATGATACTAAGCTGGCAGGAATAGCTAACACCCAAGAAGATAGGCTCAAGATCCAGATGGATCTTGACAGACTAGAACACTGGGCCGTATCTAACAAAATGAAATTCAATGTAGAGAAAAGTAAAGTCCTACATTTAGGCAAGAAAAACCAAAAGTACACATATAGACTGGATGAAACCAGGCTCAATAGCAGTAACTGTGAGAGGGATCTTGGAGTCTTACTGGACATCAGCTAAATATGAGCCAGCAGTATGCAGCAGCAGCCAAAAAAGCTAATGCAATCCGAAGTTGTATTAACAGAGGGATACAATCAAGATCAAGGGAAGTACTAATACCACTCTATAAAGCCTTAGTAAGGCCACATCTAGAGTACTGCATCCAGTTTTGGTCACCACATTACAAAAAAGATGTTGAGACTCTAGAAAGAGTACAGAGAAGAGCAACCAGGATGATTAAGGGACTGAAGGCTAAAACATACAATGAACAGTTGCAGGAATTGGGCTTGGCTAGTCTAGTAAAGAGAAGGACCAGGGGAGACATGATAGCAGTCTTCCAATATTTGAGGGGCTGCCACAGGGTGGAAGGGTTCAAGCTATTTTCTAAAGCACCTGTAGGCCAAATAAGGAATAATGGATGGAAAGTGAACAAGGAGAGATTTAACCTGGAAATAAGGAGAAACTTTCTGACAGTGAGAACAATCAACCAATGGAACAGCTTGCCCTCAGAAGTTGTGGGAGCGCCATCACTTGAGACTTTCAAGAAGAGATTGCCATTTGTCAGAAATGCCATTTGTCAGAAATGGTGTAGGGTCTCCCACTTGAGCAGGGGGTTGGACTAAATGACCTACAAGGTCCCTTCCAACTCTGATTATCTGTTATCTGAGGGTGCCTTTTTATTTCTAGCAATACATATTAAAGGTGAAACTCAGCAGTCTAAAATTTAAAGTTAAGAAATACATGTCAATTTTACTCAGTGAAACCAAACATCTAATGAAAAATGGTTGCAAATAGGAAGACATCTAAACTAAATCTTAAGCTAACAATAGTGAAAATTTTTCTTTTTTTTTCTGAAATAACATTATTGAGGTGTGGGGGTTGCAGTTAAGTGATCTTTTCAGAATAACTTAACATCAAGACTTAGCAGGACAGAATCAATTAGCACATAATTGCCTTTATTCTGTGATGGAGGAAAAGTGAGATCTAATGCCTTTAGATCATAAAATCTTTAGAACAAAAATCATAAAATGTAATTTTAAGAGTTTAGTTCTTTCTTTCACAGCCATAAGTTTGCTTTTAAAGAAATCCTCTCTCAAGCTTTGATTTGTATTTCACAAGAAACCCAATTATCCACAATTAGACCCTCTTGAGAAGCAAATAACAGTTTCAGAAACTTTTCTTTTTGCCAGAACCATGGCAAAAAGAAAAAGAGACTAATGTCCCAGTTGACTAGGGGTCAACCCAGAAAGCAGAGTTTCTGCTTGCCCTATCCCATACTTGAATGCCATAGCTTAATGCATGTTTCCTCAGAAACAAGCTCTTTCCAATCGAAACAAGGAATAGAAAGTTCACCTGAACAGACATGGATAAAGCAGTTCAGTGCTCAATAGATCATACTTCCATATCACTGTTTATGTGACATAAAGATTATTTGACTTTATGCAAGTAATGTAACATTCATTTTTGCCCTCTCAATATTTCCAGTTAAGTTAAAAAAAAGGATAGGAAAAAGCTAAGAATGAGTTAGGGATGTTTTTAAACTTTATTTTGTAGCCTGGTCCAACTTTAATACCTATTAAGTGAACTGGGACAAACAACAGTGAACGTTTATTTAGATAGATTTGATCTGAACTGCATATTGTTACTTAAATAACACATCTTCTACATACCACAGATGACTGCATCTATCTTCTTGGCTGTAGAGTTCATTGGGAAGAGGGGAGGGAGGGGGTAGGGATATATAGAATATAATAGGCAATTCTATGTTGTTTCCTAGAAAATGCTAATTTGACTCATGATAGATTTTTGCTTTTTTCTGTTTGTTTTATTTTAAAAAATAAGGTAACTATGAGATCATTTTTCTTTTGTTATCTGTGCAACTTAAATAAGACAAGAAGTAAAATGTGGCTATGTTTCTCTTTTTTTCAAATATGATTGTTAACCCAATCAAGCCTTGGTGGCTCAGGCTGTTAAATGCCTGCATTTAAGTTCCAGCTGCCTACAACTGCTGTAGGCTCGAATCCCACCAGGGTCAAGGTTGACTCAGCCTTCCATCCTCTTGGGGTAGGTAAATTGAGGACCCAAGATTGTTGGGGGCAATAAGCTGACTTTGTAAAAATGCCGCTTAGTAATAAGCAGGCATATACAATGGAATGAAGGCTATTGCTGAGCACGTTGGGTTGTATCCCAAAAACTGTAAGCCACCCTAAGTCTTCGGAGAAGGGCGGCATATAAATGTAAATAAATAAATAATAAATAAATAAATAATAAAATTTGTCTCATGATACTGCTGGGTCATCTACATTAAGAATTCTAACTATAGCAATGTCTGCTTGTAATTCAAAGCATTTAATTATATTCTAGAGAGAGAATCTGCAAATAGTAAATACATTGTGTTAGATTCACAATTACTAGCAAAGGTCTACAAAGAAGAGATGTGTATAATTGCTTCTGACGGATGCTAGGAAAAGTAAGAAATATTGAACAAAAGAAAGAAACTTTCTCATCATTACCTTTAGCAAAGATTGCTCATTCTTCAAAACATACTATAGGATTTTTACTTTTAATTAAGTTTTAACTGCTGTTTATGGAAATTTTCCTCTAAATCAGTATCAAACATATCCTAAAGCCATTCATACATAACCACTAATTCATTCTGCATCTGACAGTCCTACTGCTTGGAGCACTGTCAGAAAAATAGCTGATTATACAAGATCTGGTTGTGGCTCATTTGCAATTTCCGATTAAACTGCTTTTATTGTACTGGATTGTAATGCTAATCAGAATTAGTCAGGTGCTAGAACATAACCAACATTTATCACAGAATGAGGCATGAAAGAGATCAGGCCAAATATCTAAATGGGACTAACCTTCATTCTGTTATTAAGATTAGTACCAGAGCAAAACAAATGCAAACTGAAAGAAATTTTCGGATTTGGGGATTTTATTTGACAAGATTTTAAGGAAAAAATGCAATCCAACATTTGAACAGCGCATATATATATATATATATATATATATATATATATATATATAATGATTAATGTAAAATGATACATGCCTCTAAGTTAAACGCTGGTATAATCTCTACTATTTATGCTTAAACAATGCAGATTTATTTCTGTGCACAGCAAACTAAATCAGGATCTAATGAAATAAAAATCCTTGGTTCCAAGAAACCCTGTAAGATTAATATTAGCAATTAATTATTATACAAAACTAATCACAAAGTGTTATGGTGCATCAAGCAGAGTAGTCAGGATTTCAAACGTTGTTCATAGGTTAATTAGAAAGCTCTGTTAAGTGTGAACTGTAAGAGTTGTCTTCATTTTTTTTCTTTCTGAAGATTCGATTACATTATGCTGCTCATAAGGTAAAAATATATTTTTAGGTACTCATGAAACTCTGGATCACTTCCAGAAGTATTTTGATGAAGACTAGATAATTCTTTGCATGGGATTCTAGTTTCTTCACACTTTAAAATATTGTAACTTTTTTTTTTAAATTACATTTATATGCCGCCCTTCTCCGGAGACTCAGGGTGGCTTACAATTTTTGGAGCGCAACCCAATGCGCTCAGCAATAGCCTTCATTCCATTGTATATGCCTGCTTATTACTAAGCGGCATTTTTACAAAGTCAGCTAATTGCCCCCAAAATCTTGGGTCCTCAATTTACCTACCCCGAGAGGATGGAAGGCTGAGTCAACCTTGAGCCTGGTGGGACTCGAGCCTGCAGCAGTTGTAGGCAGCTGGAACTTAAGTGCAGGCAATTAACAGCCTGAGCCACCAAGGCCCCTTGTTAAATATTCAAGGACCCTTTTAAGCAGGTGCCATAGTAAAATCAGAACTTCGCTTATGAATGGATTCAGAGATGGTATTCAGCAGGTTCTGACCAGTGCTGGAAAACCAGTAGCAGAAATTTTGAGTAGTTTGGAGAACTGGCAAATACCACCTCAGACTGGAGATTTTACAGTATCTTTCCCCTGTCACGCCCACCAAGCCACGCCCACAGAACTGGTAGTAAAAAAATTTGAATCCCACCACTGAATGGATTGCTTATTGATTTTGTATGGACAAGTAAACTGAACTCATTTATTCAAAACATAGTAGGTTAAAAGATGATAGTTATAGCACTATTTTAGAAATATACATACACTTGAATAATATTTGCATTAGTAAGCGTATACTGTATAGAATTGTAATTGTTTGCTGTTAAGATGATATACCATACTATGTTTTTTGCTTTATATTATTTAAAAAGTTATATATTATATTATTATATTATTTTAAAAACTATATAAAGTAAAAATTTTAAAAATCAGAATTTGATCATGTTTGGGATTTTTGCATTTACACATGCGTTAGGAATAATTTTATGATTCAGTGATTGGAATAGTTGCAGTCTCTGCCATTGCCCAGCCCAATGTTGACTTGCAAAACAAATACAAACCAGGGCTGTAGACCAGTGGTGGTGTGCTACCGGTTCATCCCAGTTCTGCCAAGCCAGTAGCGGCGATGAGTAACAAAGACCGAACTGGTTCTCTCCGCCGCTCTGCTGTTAGGCCCACCCACCTGCCCAGGCTCCATATTCACCTTTATCTTCTGCTTTTGAAGTGCAGCTGCTTTGCATGGCATAGAAGAGTGCCGCGCAGCAGCTGCTGATGTGACCGGAAGAGTGCAGGCTTACAGGAGCTGAGTTGGAATGCTTCTGCGCCTGCACAAAGTGCATGATTGGTGTGTGCATGCACACAAAGAGTGTGCACATGCACAAAGCATGCCCACCAAGCCACGCCCACCAAACCAGTGGTAAAAGTTTTTGAATCCCACCACTGCTGTAGACATTTCTAAATTCAAAATCCCACATAACATCCACAGTTTTAACAGCTTATATTATGCTATTATACAGCATAGTTGCAATGAGGTGGCTTTCTCTACTAAGAGTAAAAATAGAAGTAAGCTGAACACTATCATCTTAAACTTGGTAGTATATAACTGAATAATTTCAAATGTAATAAAATTAGTTAGCTTTGTAATTTTGCAATACAAAACTGCCTTGAGATCCAATCTTTAAGACCCATTCTATATATATTAATGTTAAAAGTCTTTTTTTTTAATTACATTTATATGCCGCCCTTCTCCGAAGACTCAGGGCGGCTTACAATTTTTTGGGATCCAACCCAGTGTGCTCAGCAATAGCCTTCATTCCATTGTATATGCCTGCTTATTACTAAGCGGCATTTTTACAAAGTCACCTTATTGCCCCCAACAATCTTGGGTCCTCAATTTACCTACCCCGAGAGGATGGAAGGCTGAGTCAACCTTGACCCTGGTGGGATTCGAGCCTACAGCAGTTGTAGGCAGCTGGAACTTAAATGCAGGCATTTAACAGCCTGAGCCACCAAGGCCCTTTTTCATTGGTTGAATTGAAAAAAATGAAAAGAATTGCACCTTAATTATTTGGTAATTAATAGCCATGATAGCAATCCTAATAAATACAGAAATAAGTCATTCTGAGCTGAGAACTCTGATAAGATGCCAATCATTTTTCCTTGTGTTTATGCTAAACTATATTCTACATGAACTTAAATCTTATTATAAAGTTTATTCAATGTTACATCATTGTGGTTGATATTCCAAAACATGTACAAGGAAATGCTGAAACCTTTTAAATTTGTTTCTATGAATGTTCTGGGTGACATGATAGAGAATTGTAAAATGATCTGTGCAAAATGTGAATAGAGAAACATTTTTTTCCATAACTTGGTGTTATTTAATGAAAACAGCTTCCAAGTTTATTGGCTGTGCAAATAGCCATTGCTACCCTTCAGCAATGGGAATGAGAAGGGCCTTCATACCCTTTGGTTTTCTAAAAATATCTGATTGGTTTCTGTGAAAAGCAGAAAAGTCAGTGCTTCTTATTCGCATGTACTTATTGTATATTATAGAGTAATAGAAATGGAGAGATCTTTGCCTGAGAGCTTTTATAAGGAGGATTTCAAATTTAGAATTGGAAGGCCACAAGGACATTAGAAAACATTCAGAAATCAAAGTTTGGAACTTCAGGTAGCCAGCCAAGCTGGATCCAGATAATGCTTCTTCCAATCCTTTTCATATCTAGAGAGTAAATGGTTTGAGCCCAATACATGTCCCTTACCAAGCTATGTGGAGTCTGCTCCCATGTAGGACATTCCTGAATATTGTTTTGGACCTAGTTCTATCAAATATGCAGCCCATAGGTAAATTATTAACCACAGCAGTCTGAACTGGTGAAATCAAATGGTCTAAAAACGCCAAACTCCTCAGAAAATGGCTGAAAAAGGCCTGACAAATGGTCTGAAAATGGCCCAGAAAACAGCCTGAAAACAACCTGAAAAACAGCCTGAAAATGGCCTGAAAATGGCCTAAAATGGCCAAAAAACAGGCCAAAAAATGGCTGGGGTAGGGTCAGCCAGTAGTGGAATTAGTCCCAACCAGTTGAATCCTTCCTCTGCCTTTGAGGTGAGTGCCCAGGAGGCAGGGCTGGGTGTGATGAGTGACATCACCCACCCAGTCACATGACCAATCATCCACACCTACTCAGTCAGAGAACTAGTTGTTAAGTTATTCCAATCCCAGCACTGCTTCAGTCCCCTAATCATCTTTGTTGCTCTTCTCTGCACTCTTTCTAGAGTCTCAACATCTTTTATACATAGTAGTGACCAAAACTGGATGAAGTATTCCAAGTATGGCCTTACTAAGGCATTATAAAGTGGTATTTTAAAGTAATCAGTCCTCTCTGTATCCTTGTATCTGTATCATGGGTGATAGAAAACTACAGGAGAGAAATACAGCTTCATGCAGTATATTTGGAGCATTAATGAATTTTAGTGATAATATAATAAATACAATTATATATATATATATATATATATATATATATATATATATATATATATATATATATAATCTGTGTGTCTGTGTGTCTGTGTTTGTGTTCCGGCATAACCCTGGAACGCCTTGAGTAATTTTAACAAAACTTGGTACACAGATCACTTACTCTCTGGAAAGAAATACTGTGGCGGTGATACAGCCTTAACACCTTGGGGTGTTACAGCATGGTGGAGTTGCCATGGCTTCACACTACTCCACATTCCTCCACAAGGGGACTCCCTCTGGTAAGCTGGGGGGAATCCAATGTTAGATGTTACATTTGGTCTGGATATTTACAACAAGGTTTTGATTATTCTTGAGGACAAATGTATGGCCATTTGGGGTTACAGAGAAAATATTTTTAACTCATTTCATTTCTGCTGAAATCAGAGCTCAGGGAGAAGTTGCTCTTGCCATCGCCTCTTCAGGAAATGCGGAGACATTAATGGAGGGAGGGAGGATAGTCCATTCCGCACTTACGTTGCCACTTGACATCACCATTCCTATCTAATACAGGATTGGGATAAATAAATATCCAGGCAATGCCATGTTAGCAGCTAGTAAACAATAAATAAAACATTGGTCTTTGGTGCATGATAAGAATAAGAGAGCAATGTGATTAGGAGATAGAAATGTCAAATCTAATAAGATGTTGCTACAATATGCTTTGAGGCTATGGGATCGTAAACATTTTTGAATATTTTAGCTGTTGATCATCCCCTGGTTCATTCAGACTTCCTGGGGAAAAAGACATGTGAGGCATATTGGTTACCTGAAATAATCTGAATTTTTTTAAAAAATCAAACTATTTGTGTATAAAAATCACTAATTCTAAATGTCTCAGTAAGATGAGCTACAACAGTTAATTACACACACACACACACACACACACACACACACATATATATATATATATATATATATATAAAGAAGCATTTGATAATTCATTTTCTATGAAAATGAGGCCTGGAGGCGGGGCCTGGGGGCCTGGAGGCCGGAGGCCTAGAGGCTGCTGGAGGCCTGGGGGCTGCTCGAAACCCACTGGGGGCCAACAATCTGGAAGCCTGGAGGCTGCTACCGGTTCTCCTCTGTTCTCCTCTGTTGGGTGGCTTTATGGCTGACCCTTGACTATCTGCTGCGCTTTCCCTCCCTGTTCCTGCCTTTGACACCTTGTCAACTTCGCCCCTTCATTTACCATCTGGGCCTTTTCCCTGTACTCGTTCCAGGACTGGTGGTTTTTAACAACTTTTGTGGTGTCCCGGCAGCCCCAAGGTCGATATCCCGTGGATTCCGGCATGGTGAGAGCCGCCGGAGCAGACTTTGCCCGGACTTGGGGATTTGCTGGTTGATGAATGGATGGGGTTCCCCCTTTTTTTCTTGTAATGTCCTCTCCTTTTTCAGTCCTGCTATGGTCTGTTGATGTGGCCTGCTGGGATGCTCTCCGCCGTGGTGAGAGTATGCCGGGGAGCATCTGGGGAGTGCACCTGCCCTGCTGTGTTGTGAGGGCAGCGGCAGCATGGCACTCCCCCCTGCAGGCTAGCCAGCTATACCAACTGCCTTACCATCTGGGCCCAGCCACTGGAATTTTCATCGACGGTGAGAGCGCGATGGTTGTTCCATAGAGGTCTCTCCATCTCCTCCCTCAGTTGTCGTGAGAGGACAGCTGGGGTTTGGACAAATTCAATTGGCTTGGACATCCTACCTGGACTGGACTAAGTATTCTATCGGGACACTTCCTTTTGTTTAACATCTCTCCCTGAAATATGGACCATCTATTTTATTATGCGGACTTACCTTCCCGTGGAACTGCAGGCCTTGAGGGACTCCCCTCTGTCCATGATATGGCCTGCTGGACTTTCATCGGCCTACCTCGATGACGGATTTTGCAATCCTGAGAGGTGGCATCACGCGGATAGGGGTGGGGGTCTGAGACAAAAGGGAAAGAGGGGCACCAAGACCTCTTTCTTAAATTTTTTAATTAAATTTTTAAGGGGTTCAGGGAGGAGGTCTGGGTGGATATTGGCTGAATCACCACCCAGACTAGTGGGAGCTCAGTCCAGCTTGGCTGTGGATCGTGGTGTGGGGGAGGGGGGAGAGGGGTCCTTGGGGTGCCAGGAAGCAAGGTGGGAATGGCGATTTCCAGGGTGATCGGAGTTGGCAGGGGATGGAGTGGTGGGGGCCGTATCGTGAACAGGGAGTGTGCCACTGCTGTTTGCGAGCTGTGGCATGCTCCAACCCCCCATGCTTCTGCTCACTCCCCCAGGGATACGGGATATGGAGCCCCGGGCTCTGGCTGGTGTATTTTAATGCCAGGTCTGTGGCTAACAAGGCATCCCTCCTCTGGGAAGTGATTGAGGAGGAGGCCGCGGACCTGGCCTGTATCACTGAAACCTGGTTGGGGCCGATGGGTGAAGTTCCTCTGGTTGATTTATGTACCCCAGGTTTTCGGGTTTTGCATCAGCCTAGAGCCCAGGGTAGGGGTGGTGGGGTGGCTGTTGTTATTCGGGAGACCTTGATTCCAAGGGAGGTCTCTGTTCTGCAGACAGGCGGGTGTGAGACCCTCCTCCTGCGTCTGGGGCCTGGAGGTCAGTTGGGCCTACTGCTTGCATACCTTTCCCCCAGCTGTGTAGCAGCGGCCTGCCTGGGTTCCTCGATGCCCTCTCAGGAGTGGCGGTGGAGTTCCAGGCCTTTTGGTCTTGGGTGACTTCAACTTACCCTCCCTTGGGGGGGTATCGGGTTTGACCCAGGAGTTCATGGCTTCCATGGCAGCTATGGGCCTGACCCAGATAATACAGGATCCCACGCATGAGGGGGGCATCACGCTTGACCTTATTTTTGTCTTGGAGCAGTGGTGTAGTGATCTGGGTGCTGGCAGTGTTAATGTCCAATCCGTTGCATGGTCAGATCACTATCTCCTGCGGCTGGTCTTCCAACAGGCCGCCCCATGCCGCTGGGATGAAAAACCGCTGAGATGGTTCTGCTCCAGGCGCCTGATGGGCCCTGAGAGGTTCCAGGCAGAGCTGGGGTTTCTGCCCGCCTCCCTTGTCCACAGCTCGGCCGAGGTGCTGGCGGCTGCATGGCAACAGGCTGCCAGGGAGGCCCTTGACCAGGTTGTCCCCTTACGTCTCCTCACTCGCCGCAGATCCCGGGTGGCTCCTTGGTTTACAGAGGAGCTCCGGGAGATGAAGCAGCATAGGAGGGGCTTAGAGAGCAGATGGAGGTCGACCCGTTCCGATTCCGACCGAACCAAGTTAAGAGCCTATGTTAGGACTTACCTGGGAGCTTTGAGGGCAGCAAGGAGGACCTACCTCTCTGCCATCATAGCGTCCGCAGATAATCGCCCGGCTGCGCTTTTCAGGGTCACGCGCTCCCTTTTACATCAGGAGCCAGAGGCGGACCCTTTGCAGGGTAGGGCTGAGGAGTTTGGACAATATCTGTCAGATAAGATCGCTCGGTTCCAGGAGGGGTTGAACTCTCACTTGCAGTGGTCTGAGGAGGGAGTTACAGAGAGTCTGTCCGATGTCATCTGGGCTGAGTTTGATCCTGTTTCTGAGGATGAAGTGGACAGGATTATGCAATGACTGAGTTCCACCACATGTTTATTGGACCCGTGTCCTTCCTGGATGGTATATGCCTCCAGGGAGGCCACGTGCGGCTGGCTCTGGGCAGTTGTTAATGCCTCGCTGAGGGAGGGGTCTTTTCCTGCTGCCTTGAAAGAGGCGGTGGTGAGGCCCCTCCTGAAGAAGCCTGCTTTGGACCCAGCCATTTTAAACAACTTTCATCCAGTCTCCAACCTTCACTTTTTGGCGAAGGTTGTCGAGAGTGTGGTGGCATAGCAGTTTCCGCTTTTCCTGGAGGAAGCAGACTATCTAGATCCATATCAGTCGGGCTTCCGACCCGGGTTCAGCACGGAGACGGCATTGGTCGCACTGATGGATGATCTCTGGAGGGCATGGGACAGGGATTTTCCTCTGTCCTAGTCCTATTAGACCTCTCAGCGGCCTTTGATACCATTGACCATGGTATCTTATTGCGGCGCCTCGGGGGGTTGGGAGTGGGGGGCACTGTTCTGCAGTGGTTCTCCTCCTACCTCTAGGGGCATTCACAATTGGTGTTGGCAGGAGGGCAGAGGTCGGCCCCGAGCCACTCACTTGTGGGGTTCCTCAGGGGTCGGTCCTCTCTCCCCTCCTGTTCAACATCTATATGAAGCCGCTGGGCAAGATCATCCGTGGTTTGGGGTGAGGTATCACCAGTACACTGATGATACCCAGTTATATATCTCCACCCCAGGCCAAATCAGTGATGCCCTCTCCATGATGACCCGATGTCTGGATGCGGTGTGGATCTGGATGGGCAGGAGTGGACTACAGCTCAATCCGGCCAAGACTGAGTGGCTGTGTGAACAGGCATCTCGGCCCAGTCAATTGATTCCATCTTTGGTCATAGGGGGAGAGGTGTTGCCCCCTGTGGACAGGGCTCAGAACCTGGGAGTCCTCCTGGATTCACGGCTTAGTTTGGAGGAGCAGGTGGGGGCCGTGACCAGGGGGGCTTTTTCCCAGGTCCGACTGATTCACCAGTTGCACCCATATCTGGATCAAGATGCCCTTCACACAATCACTCATGCACTTGTGACGTCCCAACTTGACTACTGCAATGCTCTCTATCTAGGACTACCCTTGCATACCATCCGGAGGTTTCAGCTGGTGCAGAATGTGGCTACACGGGTTGTGATGGCAGCTTCCCGATACTCCCATGTTACACCCCTCCTGCGTGAGCTGCATTGGCTACCGGTTGCCCTCCGGGTGAGATTCAAGGTGTTGGTTTTAACATTCAAAGTCCTTTATGATTTGGGTCCGGGGTACTTGTGGGAGCATCTCCTGCCAATATCAAATACTGATCACCCTGTGCGTGCGCACAGTCGGGGACTCCTCAGGGTGCCGTCGGCTAGACAATGTTGGCTGGCAGTGCCTCGGGGGAGGGCCTACTCTGTTGCGGCCCCCGCCTTGTGGAATCAACTCCCTTTGGAGCTCCGCTTGGCCCCTGATCTTTGCTCCTTCTGCCACGATCTAAAGACCTGGTTGTTTGAACAGGCTGGGCTGGACTGACCTCCTGGGGGTTTTTTTAGTTTATTTTAATTAATTTTAATGGTTTTATTGATTGGGCTTTCCAGATTTAATTTTTTAAAAAATATTTATTGTTCTTGTGTTTTAATTGTGAGCCTCCCCGAGTCCTTACGGAGAGGGGGAGGCATATAAGTCCAATTAAATAAATAAATAAATAAATATTGTTTAAACCCCCCTTCCACCTCCCCCCACAGAAAATCCCTACAACCTGGCCCTCAGAGGAAAACAACACACACAAAAAGCACATTTAACCACTATTTTTATCCTGCCCTTATTATTTTTACAAATAACTCAAATCAGTGAAATATGTAATACTCTATCCTCTTCCTATTTTCCCCATAATAACAGTCCTGTGAGGTGGGTTGAGCTGAGAGAGAATGACTGGCACAAAGTCACCTAACCAACTTTCGTGGCTAAGGCAGAACTAGAACACAGTCTCCAGGTTTCTAGTCTGATGTCTTAATCACTAGCCCAAACTAATATTACAGATTACTAATATTGCAAACTAACAGTATTAGAAAAACTAATAGTATTACTGGTCCATATGCTGTATGCATCTAAGAAAGCAATAAGTAAAATAAGAATTCTGGCAAGGTGGGATGAATAGTCTATGTCTTTTTACAGACATAGATTAAATTGGGGAACTGTCATATTATGTAACTATTGATTTCATTTCAGTGAGGTTAAGGACAGAAACTTCCAAACAGAAAGAAAAAATAGAAGTAACTACAGTATTTTTTTCTCCTTTTTTGAGAGGTGGAGAAGGAAGTTTGTTTTAAAAAATGGATTTACCCAAAATAACATGGCTAGATTCAGATAGGGCTCTAAGCATGGTTTGTATAACTTTAGTTTAATATCTTGTGTGAACCCATCCACTATAATAAAACTGTAATTTGTGACTTAACATGATACATAAACACAACCAATATGGTTTATTCAGCAACCCCTTGTTAAACAAACCATAATTCAGCATGACATGTGAACACAACATTTGTCTGTAAATAGCTCTCTGGGTTTGAGTGTTTGTTGATTAGCATGCATACATACCGCCTATGAGCAATGCATAACAGTGACACTTCCTGATATAATTAGCTTTGTGGTACCACAATAATGAAAATCTACTGACTTAGTAGATATGGCAGTACTATTTCATATTCTTCATGGAGAAAGCCAGAAAGGAAAGGAAATTAAAATGTGTCTTGTACTAACAACTTTTAGAAGATTTTCCTAAGAATCTGGAGCATTCGCAGTGCTGGGTACTGTTAAGTTTGCATGAAGAGGCAGACACGGAGTGCTTCAGCTCTTAAGTTTATTAGTGACTTCAGCTCAGAACAGACCCAATTTGGCTTAGCCGAGGCAGCTATATATAGCCGGCTGCCTCGGCTGACAGCCAATCAGAGTGCAGGGTTTTCCTGCACTTTTTAACCAATGATTTCAAACACTTTACAAGAACAACCAATCAATTCAAACTCTGCATACATAACAGGTACAATAAACAACCAACTTCAAAATGGGTGACTTTGGACCATTCCCTTTCTCTCAGACCAATCCATTTCATATGATTGTTGTGTTGTGGAGAAAATAGAAAAAGGAAGCATTATTATGTATGTTTGCTGCCTTCAGTTACTTAGAAATTAAGAAAGGCAGAATAAAATATAAATGTGGGATATTTGTAATCTAACTTACTGGAGTAAAGGCTGCCTGGATGCAGGACCACTTTTAAATAAAGTTTAAACAAGCTGTATATTATCTTTTAAGTGATAATTTGGTTAAATTCTTTACTGATCTGTGATGTTCCTTCCCAACACTATCGAAATTTATTTTTTATCTGAGAGGAGTGAAAATAAATTTGTGATTCAGGAGGAAAAAAGAGTACCAAATAAAACTGTAAAATCTGTTCTCAATCCTCAGGCTAATTAGATTGTTTAATTAAACTGTCTAATTGGTGACTGTCTTGCTGTGAACAAGAATGAAGGTGTCAAAGGCACTGAATTATAATGCATTGCTGATTAGACTTCTATTTTTTTCTACAAAATCAGAAGATTATACATGTTCAACCAACTCTGAAATTATATATACAAATACATATATGTGCAATTGTGTCACCTCTCAATTATTGTATCATATTTTCAAGGAGCTTCAAAATATTTGTGTTTCTGCACATTTGTGAAGCAATGAGATAAAAAGAATGCAGTTCAGTGAAAAATAATATTTCTTTAGGGGTTAGGTTTTAGTCATTTAAAACAAAATATTTTGTTTAAAAATGACCTTGCTCCCCCCATCTCTCTCTCCCTCCCTCCCCCTCTCTGATGTCTATACATTTTTTGAATATCTGATATGATTCTAACCATTTTATTTAAAAAAATGAACTTAAACCCAAAGATTCAAAACTGAAATTCGTAAAGTATTAAAAGCTTAAGTAGTAAAGGTTTTAGTAGTTTAAAAAATACAGTAGAAACTAGTTTTTTTCTATTATCTTCTACTTAAGATTATACATGAAATTCTTATATTCCTTCCAAAAGGCCAATTATAAATAAACTACATTTCAAAGTTTTAAATGCCATAAGGGAGCCAATTTTGTGTATTGATTAATGGCACCAGGCTAAAAATTGGGAGACTGTGAGTTGCAGTATCAACTTACAAAGTCAGCTCACTTAGGCCACCATTCTCCTGAGCCGCTGGAAGAAAGCAATAGCATTTTTGAAAAAATTGCCAAGAAAATCATAGGAACTAGTTCAGGCTAGTCTACACTATCTGAAAGACACATACACTCACACACACATACACACAAAATGGAACATTTAAAACACCAACCTTAGCACAATATCCTCTTAAATTCATGATATGAGTTCAAGATCATGAGAATCCTGGTCCTTTAAAAAAACCAATCCTAATATTCACAAGATGCATGCTATTAAAAGTTGATTATTTCATTTTCAATCAATATATATTCCCAAGTTATTAAGCTAACTGAACTTAATAAGGCTGTAAACCAATACCTGGGAGGAAACTTGTTTTAAGATGGAAATGGAAATGAAATTGTTTTATTGTAGCCATGAATAGAGTTTCAACATTTTTTCAATGAAACTTAAACAATTCTTTAAAGGTGCATATTAAGAATAGCTGTGTTTTGAAAAGTACACATTAGAAAAAATTATTTATAAACTCCATACATTTCAGAAAATTGTATCCAACATTATATATATTTGGGAAGTTGCAAAATATCAAGGTGGGTTTTTCTAGTTTTAGTACAATCAATAAATCCAAATTAGATTATTTATAAGAGCAACTAATAGTGGCTCAAATGCCACTATTTGTTAGTGCCACACTAATTGTTAGTTACTCAGCACTATGTTTTCTAAAAATATATTTATGTGTTTATTCAAATCAAAGGTACTTCTTAGAATTTCAGGGAGGGAGAGCATAGGGGGGAATTATACTATTAATTTTGTCCTAATCCAGTGCAATGTTGCTCCTGTTCCAGGCTGTACATAGGCAGAACATATTCTACTGGATTCAAACCCTTAATCATGAACTGAATTAATGGACCACTGCCATTCATATTAGTATATACACTGCATTAACTTTAGAAGCTACCCTATTCTTAGTGCTCAGTAGTGTTGTAAAAAGGGGTACAGAATTTATTAGAATGCCATGTATAGATCAACTTCTCTTAAGCATTTGACGAAAGATTGTATATGATTTCTGAACCCCTCTGGAAATAAAGACAATTCTCATTTTTCCTATTCTGCTTTTCCACAATTCAGTTCTCTGTAGAATAAGATCTGCTACATTTATCTGATAAGTTCACTAAAGGTGAAACCAGTTTCATACTACCTCCTGCTGATTTTTTTTTTAATTAGATTTATATGCCGCCCTTCTCTGAAGACTCAGGGTGGCTTATAATTTTTGGGATACAACCCAGTGTGCTCAGCAATAGCCTTCATTCCATTGTATATGCCTGCTTATTACTAAGCGGCATTTTTACAAAGTCAGCTTATTGCCCCCAACAATCTTGGGTCCTCAATTTACCTACCCCAAGAGGATGGAAGGCTGAGTCAACCTTGAGCCTGGTGGGATTCGAGCCTACAGTAATTGTAGGCAGCTGGAACTTAAATGCAGGCATTTAACAGCCTGAGCCACCAAGGCCCTTAATATGATACTAAATATCACATAAGAAAACACTCTGTAAAATAGAGAAACCCTTCCTTCCAAGAAATGCCATATTGAAGATGTGAAGAGAGCTGAAGATTTCATACATTTTTCAAATAAAAATATGAAAGACCATATAACTGATTATTATCATATAGAAAAGTAAATATTTATTCATTTATTCAATTTGTATAGCCTCCCAACTAAACTAAGTGACTCTGGGTGGCTTACAATTCTAAAATTATAAAACAAATAAAAAACAATAGAATAAAATAAATTACCAGAATTGTTAAAGAAAAGAAATAAATTATGCATGCCATCTCTGTATCCCCATTAATTGCATATACAAGGAAATAACAATGGACACAACTGCCATCTGGATACAGAAATGCATATTACATTTATATATTATCATGAACAGTAACACCATATTAGTTGATGCTTACACTAGATCCAATGGATTAACTTTCATACTGTGGTGATTGAATCAGATTATCAACCGCTTTACAGACTACATTATGTAAATGCTGATACAATTTATCCTTAAGTACAGCATCCTAATTCTAACTATTGTTAAACCTTGTTTTGCAATGGCAAGATTTATATACTACCATATTGCTTTATACTTGAATTCTTTAGGGGCCCCTTAAGTAGCAAAACATAGCAGATAGAGAAAAATTGGGCTATTTCCCTGATTTTTGTTTTGTAGTAAAGATAAAGTAGCAATATCAGCAGTGAAATAAATACTGATTCTACATTAATTGATCTTTGTATATGAATCAAAATCAAAATACCCAGGCTTGTCTTTTGACCAAGGCAAAAAAATGGTTAAGGAAATCTTCTATCTGCCTAACAGAAATGCAGGCCATTTTTTATCATTTGGAGAATTCCTGGAGTTCATTTTCTTAGTTATGGCTCAAACTCATGAAGAGGAACACTGTAAGTTCTTCAACGGTTATCTCAATCTATATATAAATATAAGAATTATGTTTTTCTCTTTGTCCTGATCTGCTTTCAAACTGCTTTGCCTTGAGTTTGATGCCAAGCTGATTATCATACCTTCACACAAGCTGCCTGAGGAATGGTACAACCCTAAAAATGCTAATATGAATTGAATTTGGTACAGTCCTTCAGCATTAAATAGTTCACTGCTAAATAAATCTTTCCTGACACTTTGGAGATTCAACATGAATTGTGAAAACTCTCTATTCTTTAGATGTTGTGGTTATAAGCATTATAATGATGTTCTACTATCTTCCCCACAACAGGTCTGTGAACTGGCTTTTATAGCTAAGGCAGGGCTTGAACTCACAGTCTTAGGCATTGTAGCCTGGTGCTTTAACCACTAGATCAGGGATGCCAAGCTCAATTTCATTGAGGGCTGCATCAGGGTTGTGTTTGAATTGGGGAGTGGCTGGGTGGGTGTGGCCAGTTCAATGTCCTGAAACTCTCACATGGCCCTCCCGGGTTCCGTTTTCAGCTGTGACAGCCTCCTGCAGCCCTGTGCCAATGAAAACGGAGCCTGGGAGGGCTGCACACA
Organism: Naja naja; assembly: GCA_009733165.1. Classification (NCBI taxonomy): domain Eukaryota; kingdom Metazoa; phylum Chordata; class Lepidosauria; order Squamata; family Elapidae; genus Naja; species Naja naja. Next base: position 45,918,720 of record CM019151.1, read on the forward strand.
ACCCTCCTGAGCTCTGTTTTCACTGGCACAGGGCTGTAGGAGACCACTGCAGTCAAAAACAGAGCTCTGGAGGGCCACACGCAGCCCTCCCGAGCTCCATTTTTGCTGGGAGAGGCACTGCAGGCCAGTCCTTCACTATTTCTGGGCCAGGTCCAGGGACCAGATCTAAGCACCCTGCAGGCTGGATCTGGCCCATGGGCCTTTAGCTTGACAACTCTACACTAGATTAATCCAATCTATACAAGTATCGATATGCAAGTCTACTGCCTTATCAAGGTTTTAATGTTTATGTGCTTTGTAGGGCTCATATTTGGGAGTGATGCAGTCTAAATTTACAAGATTTGAGATGCAGCCTGAATGTTGAAAGAAAAAAAAATGGGGGAAAATGTAACTAAATGAATAGAATCTTGCTATTTGATACTTATAATCTATATCCATTTAGCAACAATAATATAAACAACTCATATATAATTTGGGGGTTTTAGTGTAACAAATTTCAATCCAAAACAAGCTCTTCTATATTATTGCAATGTCAAATATTTTCTGAGAAAGGCAATATTTTCAAGTATGCCATTTGTCAAAGAGAATAGGTTTCAGCAGATTTTTTGTTGCTGTTTGTTTGATAGCTCCTTTGGTATTCGTTTTGCAGAAATGTTCCTATTTTGGATCATACTTTAAGCAGCTATTTCAGTTACAGAATATTATAGTCATCTAGTTCATGCAGTATATTCTTCATTGGACCATATTCTGATTAAAAGACTAGGTTTTGTTAGTTGAATTAAACTAAGCTCTGTACTTTAATTGCTACTTTTGAAGTAATTCTGAGGACTCAATCCCATACAGTGATGGAGACATTTGTAAGTTGTGGTTTGGTGATGATATTTTTCCTCTGCTCAGCAAGAATGAGTTCAGATTGATCAAAAGTCAAGGTAATCCTATGACCCATTTAGAAATTGAGCTGCTGCTGGTTTATATAGTTGCTTACTAGAGAACTGTGCAAATGCCTCAAGCCTGATTTCTAATATGCTTTCACATCAGGATGATTTTCTATTACTTCCTTTCTGTAATAACACAAGTTCACAGCTGCAAGTTAATATTAAAGCAGGCTTCAACTGAATATTCTGCCCTGCTTTGCTTGTATAGCCAAGAATGAGGGATGTGTTCTTTAAGAAAGTCATTTCTTTTTAATGGATTTTTTCATACTGCGTGGTTTCCTTATTACACACAAAAAAAGATTATAAAGTCAATACATAGTTTATGACCCAAAGCAGGAATATTGGAATATTTCCAATGCAAATCCACTTAAAAGAGGCTTTTTAATAGTCAAGGGTTTTAAAAAAAACTTTAATAATTTACACAATATTTCTTTTGCGTGAACACTTCATTATTTACCATATTGTGTGAATTTGCCTTAACTGTAAATTTCCTGTGCTTGTGTCATTTAAAATTTTGTCTCATTGTCGCTTTAGTTCAGTCTTTTTACTCATGCAGTATCTAAAACAAAGGTAGTCAACCTTGGTAACTTTAAGACTTGTGGTCTTCAACTCCCAGAATTACCCAGCCAGTATCAAATACAACTGAAACACTGATTTAGAATGAGTCAAGATTTGAAAATGCAATATGTAACACTATCTTTGAAAATGTTTGCTCAATTCAGCTTAAAAATCTATTTAGCCTGTGGATGGTCAGAGTTTATGGACTGGATGTTCCCAGAAAGCTAATATTTAATTGTATAATAGAAGTATTATTAAATCTGTCCTTGTTATAAGAAATTATGTGTAAATTGCTTGGCTCTTGTTCCTTTTTTGCCTACTATTACTGTTATAATCTCATATCTGAAAAGTTTTTGCCAGCCACAAATGTAATCAATTGGTGTAATATCCTTTTTGTAATAATGGCATAGATACAAAGGTTTACAGAGATAAATGTCAACCCTTAATTGATAACCCTAATTCTGGAAAAAACATATGAGGTAGCCAAAATAAGCTGACATAATATTTTTTTATGCACAAAACTCATAGGTGGGCAAAAACTTTTGGAGGACAGAAAGAAACAAGAGCTGATCACCTTTCCTAATCTGATTCTTTCCATGTATGTTGGAGTTTAATATTCACAATTCCCTCTTGATGTGTGATGACATATTTGGAAGGCAGCCAGTCAGGGAACTTTGCCACATATCTTAGCAATTTATATTGTGAATAGAATAGAATAGAATAGAATAGAATAGAATAGAATAGAATAGAATAGAATTCTTTATTGGCCAAGTGTGATTGGACACACAAGGAATTTGTCTTGGTGCAAATGATCTCAGTATACATAAAAGAAAAAGATACATTTGTCAAGAGTCAAGAATGAAAATTCTTTAATTTCACAACATATAGACAGATTTAACCATAGTTTCAATTTAGAAAATGTGATCATCCTAAACCAAGCTCAGTCCAAACATACCAGGGAATTGCTAGATGCCTGGCACTCTAAAAAATCATCCATTAATAGACAAATAGACATTAACAACTATAGACTATGCAAAAGAGACTATCACCAGGGGTGGGATTCTACTGGTTCGGCCTGGTTCTGCCAAACCAATAGCTCTGAAGATCAGCTGAGAGGGAACCGGTTCGCTCCAACAATCTTCAAAGTGCACGCCCACCAAACCAGTTATTACACTGATTGAATCCCACTCCTGATTATTACCTAGCCCAAAAAGGAACAAAAAGATCCAAGCAGCTCTCCACCAGCAGTCACCACTCAGATCAGCATAGATTAACTCCAAGGTTAACATTAGACCAACAATCAAATAAACAAGAATAAACAATCAAGAATCTGCCAAAGAAGTCAACAGCAAACAGCCCAATCAAAGAACCTCTATGATTGCCCTAACCAACATTGACAGGCAAGCCACTAGACTATATACTGACAGCAAAGAGCACTCCTTACTACCACTGATGGTGTTACCTAGTTTGGGTAATGAAATGTGTGCAAGAAATCAAGCAACCTCAGAACACCAAGGACCCCTCATGTCAACCCTGAGCTATAAATATTCTCCTTTATTAATTCTCCAACCCTTTATTCCCAGATAGCGTGGAATTATATTCCATTGGTTTTGCTCACTGGGAATGTTGGAAAGCAGCAGAAGACAGAATATTATATTAGGAGTACTCAAAAATATTAGGATTAATGTGCAAACTGCAAATATAAAGATACTGATCTTATTTAACTATGCTGAATATTAATACCACTTATTCTCGAACTACACTCCAGTATTTTTATACTTATTGGCAGAATACTAAAGATTAGAATAAATGTGGCATTTTTAGTGATCAACTGAATATACTGCTTCTTTATTATCTTTCTACAGTTAAACAAGATAATGACAGAATTTTCTTTGAAATGAAATGAAAAAGAAATAGAAAATGAAAATGAAATACCCCATGGTATCTCATCACATCTAAAATTTGGAAAAGATGCCATGAATGCTTTTGGGAAAATGGCTGGCTTCAGGAAAGATTTTTGCCCTATCACAAAATGGTTGCTATGAGAGATTAAACTAAATAAAAAGCCTCTATTTAGCAGAATGCCACATATTACCTTCTCTTGTCTCTTTCCAATTGTATACTCACTCTTGCTTCTAATACCTTTGCCTATATTCTGAGCAAGTACATGAATTTAACAAACTAAGTAATCTTTGTTTTCATTGTACTGTCCTAGTCCAGATTATTGATTTGATTTGACTTTGGCAACCCCAACTCCAGAGACACTCTGGAAGACTCACAGTCTAAAAAACAAATTATAAATACAATCAAATAATATAAAAAGCCAATAAGGAAATAACAACATGGTAACTATCTAACATATATACATCATATGTTAAACACCTCTAACAAGAGGGATTAAATCCAATGCCTGGGACAATAGAAGAACTACAGACAAACAATAAGATCACTATTTTATACTATATTACTCTGCACATGGATGTGTGTGGTTATGTGGCTGTGGCTGTGGGTGTGTGTAAAATATGTCAGAAGCTCAGTATTTGCAATAATTTATTATAATTGTTATCTTGTACAGAAAATTGCATTTTTCTTCTAAAATGGGAAAGTGTGCCTCTCCAGCTATTACCAAAGCAGAAATTCTACAGTTCCATCTTACTCCATAAGGGAGGCTGGAAATTGTAGTACCCAGTCCTTCTTCCAGTTGTTTTCCTCCATGCTGCAGAAGCAAGTCCAAGCACATGGCAAGCTGCTGCAAAGAAATACATTCTCACATTTTGAACTACCAATTTGCCAGTGGGTTGTCAGAACATTAACTACAGTGTAATCAGAAGTCTTTTGAGATCACGTGAGGATATTGCTCTCATTGCTTGACTAGGCCTGAGCCACAATCAAAAAGGAAGGGCTGGTAAATAATTGCAAATTCTGTATGGGAAGCAAGCTGCAGTAGTATTAAGGAGCTGGTATCAATTGATTCCATTACTATAAAAGGATAATAAAAATTACAGAATCATACATGCAAACAGCTACTAAGTCAGGCAGTAAATGTGGCAAAAACAGGAAATGGTGGCAGTAATTGTATCTCAATATAAATTGGTTATAATTTATTTATTCTCTTAAAGCATGTATGGAATAAATATGTCAATGACCAGCCCTGTCTTACCCCACTCCATTTTCTCACTGGCCAGCTAGTTGGAATGGATGACTTGCTTGGAAGAACTGGACTATTGGTTTCTTACATCTGTTAACCAAACCTATAAGTCCACATCAGTCAATTGATATTTTTCTGTAAAGCAATGCTGTACTGAAAATTGCTTTGAAGTTTATCATGCCATATGAGGTAGGCTTGTATTCTTTTTCTACCTTATTCTCAGAGTAGTTGGTGATTAATCACCATGCTGGCTGTGGAATTCTGGAAGTTGAAGTCCATACATCTTAAAGTTACCAAGGTTGGACACCCTTGTTCTGGGATTTTGTTCCCATCTGGAACATTGTTCACAAAAACTTCATATTCATTTATCAGTACTGTACTACTACTACTTGCATTGATGGTATTACCAAAAGTTCTTGGGTATTGAAACAATTGTAAGCAAACAACCAAGTTCAGGGATCATCAAGAATTTGTCAGTTCAGCCCTGAGCTACATATGTTCTTGTTTATGATCAAAACTGTAGTACCATGTGCTCTATATCTGTATTCTATACTTTTCTACTGCTTATGTATTCAAATAATAAAATACGTTATAAATCAAGCATTGTTGAAGATAGATAGCTGATCAAGACCTCAGTGTACATGTGTGTTTATAAACATCTCTTCTCATTTAGTTTACCTTTATTATTTTCTACTTAGAAAATGAAGAATAATATTTCTTCCCTTTTTAAATTCTAAAATAATAAAATAGAAAGGAATAAATAGGCATCTAACTATTGTATATGCTCTAGACTAGAACTAATCTGTTTGAATCAGCTTGATTTGGTTCATAACTTTGCTGAATCCAAAATATCTCATTAGGAAATATTTATTGTCTTCTTAATATAGTTATATTGTACTCACTACAATACTACTCACAGTATAAAAATCTGATATCATTATTTTAGAATGATAAAACCATTCTATTCATATTTTCAAAAAATCATTTTCTTTGTTCCATTTGTTAATATATCTATCCATCATGGTTTATTTTTCTCAATTTCATTGTTCATATACTTAATGCATTTTGATATTTTCTCTATAGTAGATAAAATCCCTTTAGATAACTGAACTTTTTAGTATCTTGAATTATTAATATTTAGCTAAGACATGTAGCTATTATATAGTGCATTATACTGAATAATTACACTTTATTATGGTGCAAATTTATCATGTGAGAGATTCTTAATCTACAGCACATCTCCACTGTATTGTCCTTACTTAAACATTTTGTTTCTTTGCCCTCAGCCATTACTCTAAGCTGTTATTTTGTTTTGCTCTCTGTCAGCCATTGTGCAATATTTATTTCTAGTTCCTCATTAAAAAGTTCAACTCAAACTATGCAGGTTTTTCTGTTCCTAAAATTTTTATAATGATGTAATATAAATTTCTGCATGTATGCTATTCTTGGCTAGAATTTATCCTTAGATTCTTTTTAAAAAATTGATGTTATGTTTTTGCTTTTTAACCTGAAGGATTTTTTTAAAAAAATCTAATGCTTAATGATTGTGTATGCATTTTATTTAATGTTATTCTCACTGTATTTAATAGGCAAAGATGAGATAAGAATGCATGTTTAGTCAAACCTATTAATCTAGAATGTAGGATGTAGGACATGAGTAGGCTGAACTGGAAGATGGGATTAAATGTGTCATCAGTTTGGAATCATTGCATTGCCACAAAAGACCTAGGCTCAATCCTCCATGAAATCTGTTCACCCTTATCTAATGCCAAATTAGTTTTGACCATTAGTTGATTAAATTATAATGTATAGGTAGAAATAACAAACTCTTCAATACTTCACTGAATGTTCTTTGCATCTGACATAATCCAGTATGTCCCTAACAGAAAGAACTCTCTTTCTGCTATACTTCATACAAACTTCTATAGAAATTTGCTATAGATGACTAGTTGTTACAGATGTGTGAATAATTCACAAATGTTTACCTATCATAAAATTGAAGAGTCTGGTGAAAGATGAATAGGTTAGGTTCAGATTACCTGAGAAAATATTTCTCTGCATGGTCCTCATTACTTATTAAGATCATCAAAAGTATCGATCTTCAGGTTTTATAGTTTCCAGGATTGTCTATTCTTTAGAAAACTTCAAGACTGTCATTGAGAGCCAACTTAATGATATTGAGCAGTTTCAAATGGTTTGCAAGTGAATTGTATGCAGTTTAAATGGTTTACAATTTAATATACATTGCCCTGAGCCATTTTGTAAAGGTGGCATGGAGACAAATTAATCTATATACTACTAAAAACTCATGCCAGTTTGGTATTTTGCAACCTTCAATTGAGTGAAATGCTGCATAATAGGGCAAATCATTGTCAACAAAGGTACCGCAAATGGGCTAACTTACAGAATGCCAGAGCCCATTAAGGGAGAGAGGAAGATGAAGAAAGGGAGGGAAGGAGGAAGAGAAGCAAGGAAGCAAGGAAGGAACAGGCAGAGAAGGGAGGGGAGAAGGAAGGGAGAGAGGGAGGAAGAGAAAGAAAGAGTGAGGAGGGAGGAAGAAAGGAAAAAGAAAAGAAAAGGAATGGAGGAAGGGAGGAAGGAAGAGGGAGGGAGGAAAATTCCTGATGCTCACTGCCAGATTCTCAGAAGCAAACTCAATGGGGAAACCGACAGGCAATCAGAAATCACTCTTGCTCCCACTGATATTTTGCTTACCCAAGGTCTTTTTGATTCTCTATATAAGTAAAGAAATGTCTTCGAAATGATGATCCAATGGGTCATCATTCATCTAATAATAAATAAAAATGCATTACAAATTATTTCAGAAGTGAAGAGAATTTCAGGTGTCCAAATTGGCAGTTTTAAACTGCTTATTGGCCTATGGACTTTTGTCATGCATTTCTGCCCACAAGGCACTCATAAATGTCTTGCTTTTACGGTTACACCATTACTCCAGCCGTCTATAACATTCCTGGCTTCCCATATTTCAGTCTAACAAAGAAATCATGATTGACTTTCCCAGAGGACTTTTTTTCTTGTGCGTCCACACATGTGCCCAAAATTGAATACATGTGGAATATAGAACAACATAAGCATCTTCTACCACCTTCAACAGGAAATGAAATTAAAAATGTCACCAAGATTAATCACAAGTCTTAAAGTTCCTAGATAATGCCTCTGATAATAAAAATACAACAAATTTCATTATGAATTGCAGATCAGGAATATTTTAACCAGCATCCTCAGTCTGTGATTTTAAAATGCTGGCCATGAAAAAGGGCAATCAAATTTGGGCCTGATCTGTATGCATTTCAGTTGTTTTCTTTACTATTTTCACAACATCATGTAGATACCTTTATATTTTGACACTCTCTCCCAAAGTTTTTAAAATGTACACCCATCTCTTTAAAAATGAAAGCATACTAAAATCAACTGTTTTAAAAAGATGTTTAAAAATTCCATCATGGCTTTCATCTGTCAACATATTTCTTAAGTAGATGACAGCACTTAGCTAACTCAAAAAGTTAAATTCTGGTTAATGGCCAATACCATTACAAAAATACCAGGAGTAACATTTTAAATAAAAACATCATAAAAGCAATGTCAAATCACAATCATGTGGTTCCCACCCTTCCCCAATACTCCAAATGGATATTTCCATGAAATTTCCAAAATCAGGCTAAACTACATGGAATTTTTTCATTAAATGAGATAATAAATAATTAAAGAACAGCCTAGAATTCCAGATAAATCAAATTAGAACTTTGTTCCAAACATGCAACAGAAAAATAATCTGTACATTGGGTATAGGTAATTATTCTCTATCTATCTTCTGAATCCTATTCCCTAGGATAGATTTCTAAAATTATAAATAATTATTTGTGCAATAATGGTTACTTCCTTTGATTAGTGACCTTCCATAAATTTATTATAAAATCATGTATGTGCGATCATTGAAAATTCTATTTTGATTTTAAAAAAAGCTTAATTTTTAAAGACACCATTTGAAAAAAATTACACTTGAGTTGTTACTAAGGAAATAGAGTTGATTGACCACATGAGTTTGCATTGATCGGTTTTCTTTCAAGAGCATCTTTCATTAAAAAGGCAATCAGCATTTTATTAAAATTTCCCCTGTCCTTTCTAGTACCATGTTTCTCATAAAATAAGGCCAGGTCTTTTTTTTTTTGAGCCCCCCAAAAATGGCTAGGCCGTCTTTTTGAGGGTGACTTAATTCCCCCCTTGCATCCTCGCCTAGAGCACCCCGCGGGCAGCCATTCTTCACCACCAGCTGCTCCTAACGGGCGATCTTGGCGGAGCATGGAGAGCTCCCTACTCCCGCCAAGCACCTTTGCTGCAGACCCGAGACCTTCGGCACCCGCCACTGTTGCTTTCCCTTCTGCCCATGCCACCACGTGTTTGGAGCTGCCGCTTCCGCGTTTGGAGTGCTGCCTCTGTTTGGAGCGTGTTTGGAGCACGTTTGGAGCCCCGCTGCCGTTTGCAGCACCTCCGCCGTGTTTGGAGCTGCGATTTCTGCATTTGGAGCACCACCACTGTTTGGAGCACATTTGGAGTACCACCACTGTTTGGAGCGCGTTTAGAGCGGCAGAGCTCCAAACAGCGGTGGCGCTCCAAATGTGCTCCAAACGTCGGTGGCACTCCAAACATGGAAGCGGCAGCTCCAAACGCCACGGTGGCATGGGCAGAAGGGAAAGCAACATCAGCAGGCACTGAAGATCTTGGGTCTGCAGCAATTGGGGGGGCATATTGTTGGAGAAACATGGTACTGAGACATCCCTTATAGATAGCACTATATCATTTAAAAGAAAAAAAAACATAAAAATCAATAGCAAACAGTATCAATGCAACATAGAAAGAATCTGTCTTTGTTATTTAAATAAATAAATACCACAGACCTGTATTCAGAATTCTCTTGATATTCAATAATGCTTAGTCATGGAATTTAACTCTAGGTGGATCTAATTAACAATGTTTTTCCTGTTTTTATTATTTAATTTGTGGAGATGTTATTATAACTGCCCAGAGTTATCTTGTGGTAAGATGGACAGCTAAGTAAATAAGTAAGTAAGTAAGAAAGTAAGAAAGTAAGTAAACAAATAAAATTCTGGAGACATTGGGTGAGACAGAACTTGATAGTTACAAACAAAATACATGAGGAAAAAACTGCAAAATATGTCTAACTATAAAAGAGGCTCTTTATTTCACTAATTAATCTTCCCTTTAACTGGAACACTTTTATGGATGAGAATTGATGAAGGATTGTAATTAAATATAGTTTCTCCTCTTTTAATTAATGCTGGGTTTCTTTTTTCATATACTAAAGTTATTTTATATTTCTTCCTGACTGAGTTGCAGTGAAATTTTTTGTTAAATTGTAATGTGGCATATCTACTTGTGATCAGAAATATAAACAGGATCTTGTTAAACAATTCCAGCTTTTGTGAGAGAAACTGCATAAATACTCCTAAAATCACTAGGCTTTAAGAGTAAACTAGTTAAATTGCATTCTTCATGATCCATCAGAGAGCAAGAAATCCCACACTATACATTCTGGAACATATGACAGAAAAGAACAGAAAAATATCAAAAAAACAAACAGAATTAAGCCAAGCAGAAATGGCCTAAAATCTCATTAGGGAAGGTAAACTGACAAGGAATAGATCATTGTTCTGGAACTAAACTGAAGCAATAAAAGATTATATAAATACACAAATGGCAGAGATCAATGAATGATGGAAATGGAACATGAAGACGTAACAATGGAACTAAAACTCAGGAACAAGATTTAGTATTAAGATCAAATTAATTCTTGTCTGCTATGGTAAACAAGGAAAAATAAAATTGAAATACAAGAAATGGAACATTATTTTTCAGAAAAAAGGAAGGAAGGAAGGAAGGAAGGAAGGAAGGAAGGAAGGAAGGAAGGAAGGAAGGAAGGAGTTAATTTCAAAGCTGTAAAACCACAGCCTCTCTGCAGATAGTTCTTATGAGAAAAGGAGCTGTGCCCTAAATTGTTCTCCTGTCAACAAAGATAATGCCTCCAATAATAAAAATCCAACAAATACTCCCTGGGAGAGAATAGGAATTAGAAAGTCACTGTCCATAATAACAAGCTTCTGGAAAATAAACTGGTGCCAAGGATGCTGGCAGGGAGTGGGTTTAATGAAGGAAGAGCTCTGAGATGACCCATCATGACATTTCCAGAGACAAAGGCAGAAAAAGCCACTAGGCAGAATCCAAGTCCCTGGTCAGTACAGGAAACTAACATCTAAGCATCTTCTCAGATCTATCCAATATTTGTTTGGTAATATTCATTACTAGACCACCATGATCTCTTGAGCCAGTGTTTCAGAAATATTTTCATTCCTAAGAAACAGAATGACCAAGTATAAAAAAGCAACTGGTGTGTGGGAGCAATTTTCAATTTCCTGCCACCTTGACTGCAGCTGATTGTCCTCTGGCAGCTAATAGTGAAACCAAATACCTAGCCTCTGGAGAACTAGGGTAGAACCCATCCACCTGATTTCTAGGAGCCAAAGTTGGGATTGGGACTGGTCACTGAATCTTTGGAAGTCACATGGCAGCATGGTAGCACTGAAGTAACCATAAATTTGCAAAATTTCAGTCCCAGATTTTTGGATGCATGCTCTAAATTAGCCCATTTGAGGTAATCCTGGTTCAAAAATTGTTGCTCTATGATGCACTGTTCACACAAATGTTATAGAAATGAGGACCTTAGTAGTATATAGATAAAAGAGTCCACCATCTTCATAGACAACTGTTTTTACTGTCATTTTTTTTCTTTTTTTCTCCCAAAATTTTTCCTGACATTCAATTAGAATTTGTTTTATTGTAAATTAACAGTTTAATTCTGGCTCCTGGATTCTGGAAATCTTGATCTTATTTATGACACTCTTCAGATAGACAAAAAGTGTTATTATATGGCCCCCTAGTAGACTTCTTCTCAAGGCTAAGTGTCCTTTTGTAAAACTTACCTTTCCCTTTCCTGATCATGTTCACTGTCCTTCTTCAAACTTTTTTCTATTTCTTGAATTGTTTCCTAAAGAGTGATGTCCAAAATTATTATTACCTTTATTGTCACAGTACAACATGTGTACAATGAGATTGGCTAAGCCTCCCTTTGTGCACACACCCCCAACACAACTCACAGTGAGGACAGAAGTCCTTAACCCAGTCCTAATCTTATTACCCTATATTACCCTTGTTGCATAACGCACTGATCCTGCAAGTCTATTATACTATGTTGACATGAAGTTATTTTCCATTCAGAAGTCTGACAGCCCATGAGTAGAAACTGTTCTTCAGCCTGTTGGTGTGGCTGGCTATGCTTCTATATCTCCTACCCGATGGTAGGAGAGTGAAGAAGTGCTGACCGGGATGTGGGTCATCCCTGAGAATTTTCCTCACTCTTCTAAGGCAGTGAGTCCTAGTGATGTCATCTAGTGGAATCAGGGAACAGCCCACAATGTTTTGTGCTGTGCTCATCACCTTCTGTAATGTTTTTCCTTCTGCGGTTCTCAATCCAGCTTACCACGCCATAATACTTCTGGAGTAAATGCCCAGTGCCCGGCTATTCAAGTTTTCAGAATAGGAGTTCCTTCCCAGATTTTTCCTAGACATAATTGTTCTTGAAAAAATTGGAGATCTCTTTAGAGATTATTGTATAACAAAATATGTATTATATAGGTATTATAATATCTAAGCTAAGTGTCTTAATACCAGGCTCCAGCCATTAGAAAGTCATCAACATTTTCTTCTCCCTTTTCTGTTGAATTGAAAGACAACATTAGATAAGTGCAAAAGAAAATGTTGGCCCAATATAACGATCAATACTGTTTCACAAAGGAACTATTTGCTTTGCTCTCTCTTTGTGTTCAACAATTTAAGGCTATTGGTTCTCTAGGGATCTCATGGAGCATTGTCCTTTACAGGCTCTGCATAGTTCTTCACTACAAAGCAATATTGGCCAGCTAGCCAGGGAAATTTTCAAGCTATGCCTCAACAGAGACAATAAATGAAACGTAAGCACAGAACTGCTCATCAGTTTTGATCGCATTTCGAACTACATTGTGCCTAAAGTGAAGTCATAATCCATCCACAACTCCTAGAGGCGAAACACAATGCATGCAGAGAAAGAGATTGAACAAAGGACAAAATATACAACTTGAAATATATATATGAAAGTTTCCACTAGTGTGGAAAACACTGATAAAAGTGCTTGAAGAAACTGTCCGACAGCATAAAATTTAATCAGCATTGACTCCAAGAGAGGAAAATGTTAACTGCATCTTTAGACAGATAAAAAGTGCCAGCAAGATGTATTCTCTCTTTTCTTAAGTCAATTTAAATGCCAAAGAGGGTGCTGGCCATTTAAACAAAAACTCAATGGGAACTATCTGCATTGAATAGCAGTTCATAAATTGCAAGATCTGTTCTGTCTTTTAAGATTTTAGTTGTTCTTTGGATAAAAATAATAATAATCAACAAATCACTAGCATAGTATATCATCAAAATGATGGTGCCTTGATGATGCATTATAGCAGTATGTCACCAGCACTTTGATAACACAGTACATTAAATGCATCATCAAAGCACCATCATTCTGATGATAAAGTGCTGCACCAGTTAGCATATGTGGTAGTTTTAGCATTTTTTTTTCTAAATATACTTTGGAAATGCATTCTAAGAAAAAAGGGTAATGTGAAAGCAGGTTAACTAAGTGATAGTGCCTGAATGAGTATGTCAATGGTAGAAAACGGAGGCATAGATTATCCAATTTTTCTATGATTATCCAATTAGCCTGAAAGAGCTTATAGAATAGCATCTTAAGCAGCTGAGGATAGAGCAGATTTGGTCCTATCAATCAGCTAAAGTGAAGTAGGGAGGTATTAGTTCCAGACATTGTAAGGGTTTAATCAAATTATTTTTGCTTGTGGCAAGGAGGATTCTGAGACTGGCACTTGTGTAGGAAGAAGAGGCTGGTGTTCTCTAAAAAAGTGTGATCAGAGAATCAATTGCTCTTTCAGGTGAAGTTCTAGGAACCTCACAATACTCTATCCAATCTTTACTATGCCATTTTTTTTCTTTATTATTAGTTAAGGAGTTGCTATCATCAGGAAAAGTTTAACTGTGGAAAATGATAGACATTTGGAAGACATTTTTCCAACACTGACCTGCCTTCTCTGAGATTAAAGAGTTCCATCTCAGAAAGGGACATCTGTAACGTATTGTAGTCCTTTGAATACTGTTCAGTTACTATATAATATACCTTTCTCATAAAAACATTTTTCTCTGGACAGTGACAGATGGGAGCCAAGCAAAAAAGAATAAAAAAGCATTATATTGCACATCTGTGAATATGGATCCCCCACCAAATTCTGCTGAACCTTCTTTGACTAAATAGGTATAAAAGCTTAATCAATCAAATTGATCAATTACTTGCTTACTTTTGGGCCATTTGCAAGAAGTTCTTCTCATTTCCACTTTCCTCTTCTTTATGTCTCACTTATAATAGTACTAAATGAGGAACAAAGAATTAGGATAAAATAAAAATGCCAAGTGGAATTGTCCATCCCAACAGATTAGCATGGAATAAAATTGCAAAACTGGAGATATATTCTTTAGTAAATATATCAATATGTAACTTTAAAGTTTTTTTTAAATGGTATCTGTGACACAGAAATTGGTTATGTTATTTTGTCATTTTAAATACCCTAAGAAACCAGTAAATTCAAAGTTATCCACTCATCAGTAGTATCCTTTTTTCCTGTATGCTGAGCTGCCTAACATCTGGGTTAAATGTTTCCTGAACTAAAGGGCTTTCTTTAATATTGCACTTGAAAATTCAGCCTGATTCATTGTTATTGCTTCTCCCACTCCTTCCTCCAAATTTCCTAGTGTTTACTCTCAACTGGTGTGAAATATTGAATGGAAACTTCTAACTCTGAGTAACACAGAAGTTAGGAGAAATGCATTGTAATGGTAGGTTTACACTACTAGAAACAGAAACCAAACAGAAGAGATTGAAGAAATTTTCATATCTCATGAGTTGTTAATAAGATCTGCAGAAGATAATAGTGATGCATATTTGAATTCTGCTTTCCTATAACACCAGTTTGTTTGCATTTTGGACATATTAAATAAGATACTGCCAGCAAATAGGGATGGATCTAATTTTGTCTGTATTTAGTTGACTACTCTGATCACACTTTCTGACATATAAGGCCCAACACAAAAATATCTCCAAGGTCGGCATTCTCTATTCTCATATCCCCAATAGTTCTTGGAACAGAGGTTCATGTAAAAACACCCAAACATGTTTTTGGAATGTCCTATATGACATGTGCAAAAGACATTGCCAAAAGACAGGGAGTCTTTTTTAGAATCGAGAAACCAAGAAACCATTTTTCAAATGGTTGGGCTGTTTACAACAACACATAAGACGCTTTATTCAAATCCACTATCCTGTCTTCCTTGTTTTCCTTTTCCCTCAGCAAAAATTTGCTGTATGATTGCCAACCATGGGCTAAGAAAGAAACATTCAATACCAGATACTTTGCATTAAATACTCAGTGTCAAAGTAAATTGGCTGCCATCTGAGGTACCTTTTCAAAAGCCAACAATGATGACCTACCAAATTATTTGTAAGGAAAGGAAGGGAAAAGTAAAATAAAAAGTTCCTCTAAGTATTTTAGTAATTTATTTAAAAACATAGGTCTACCGAGTCATTTTGTTTCTGCCCATGGTGCTTGACCTGAATAGAAAATGATTTCATTTGCAAGGATATGGTGGAAATCTTTAATTTACAGAGCTGAAGTTTACTTCCACAAACCATTCAAGATGAGGACAGACCACATTTGGCTGATTTGCTTCTTGTAATATTATCACTAAACTGACACACCATTTTTATGAATTTGAGATTCCGATCAATAACTTAATGGACCTATAAATTAATAGCAAAGATCAAATGATAATGTATGAAGCAGGGCATGAGCATGTTAGAAGCAAGGACAGTTTGCAAAATAGAAATTGGGTAAACAACTTGTGAATGGTAGTGATGTGAAATAAAGTTAGTTATGTTTCTTTTTTCTTAGGTTTCAATTACTTTGACTTACTATTTTCATTTCCTTTTTGCAATTGTATAACATTGCTTACACAAAGGAATGGTATGGTGGCCATGTATCCATGTGTAAATATATGATAATCCATGCTACTGAATATGAATAATGTAATTTCAATTTTAGAATGCAATCCCATTTTTAATATTTAGAGAGTCTGCTTTACTAAGAATTGCAATTTTTATATTTTAATATGTATAGGGGAAATGATGGTGGTAATGATGGTAGTTCATAGGTTTGAGAGACAGTTCATTATAATTACAATTGTGAGTGGGTGGCTGTATCACAATAATAGTGCATGGAATGGGTGGATCAATTTCTCTCACTTCCATAAGTTTCCCTGGGTAACAGACTGCAGAGCTGAACAAAGAATTTTCCTAAATGATGTCCATCTTAAAAAGGAGAAGGAGATGGGATGGGGATGGGATGCTTGACAGATAATATAAAGACTAACATGTTCAGAAAGACAGCTGAGAGACCAGTGATGGATAAACTTTCTAAGGGTTCTACTTCACTGCAGCTTTGCTAGAACTGCACAAAGCTCAGTGACATGCAGAGTCAATGCTTCTACCATTTAGCAACACATCTCATGATAAACTGATTGACATTTTTGAAATTTCCCTGTTTTTCTGAGAACTTAATCAAAGTACTTCCCATTAAGATTGTTGATGAAGATGATTGGGAGAATGGATAAACCCTGGCTCCAAAAATTTGCACAGACTTTCAGGATGCCACTTTAAGAGCATAGGAGGAAAAGGAGATTTTAGTCTTCTAGTCATTGCAAACTTTAGGGAGCATATTCATCTCTGTTTCAAGGCCATTGAGCCAACATTGTCTGAAGACATTGCCAACATCATGTAGTCAACGTATCATCATGAGCACTATTATCTCCCTATCAAAGTGGTACCTATTTATCTACTCACATTTGCATGCTTTCAAATTGCTGGGTTGGCAGAAGCTACAGCAAGGACAGAAGCTCTTCCTGTCATGTGACGTTCAGGTCTCGAATCTGGGCTGCTGGCTTTCCAGCCGATAAGCTCAGCTTCTTCTCTTCTGAGCCACAGTGCCACCCCCCCAAGGACATATCCATACAAATAATAGGACTTTGTGGTTGCTTTCTAACTTGTTTGACAATGGCTCAGCTTTTGGTAGAAGAAATTGGTATTAAGCTTTGGCCCTCTTTCTCTTTTACTCTGGTTGGATATCTCATCAATATTTATCAAGATGAAACTGTTCATGGTGACTTGGAAAATTAAAAATATCAAATCAGATTTCTTATTACACTCAGAAAATTAAAAAGTATTGTTCTGTATTTTCTTCAAGGTTCATTTTCTATATCCTCAGTTTTACTATGATATTTTGAATTATTAAAATAACTGTAGAGGGGAAAATCTGTTGCACAGGGCCACTTTGTTTCCTGGCATCAGAGATTTTTTTATTTTTTTGATTTTTTGTGAAAACATTTATTGCTTTACAAAAACAACCCCACCTGAAATAGTCATATTCATTCCTCCCAAATAGAAAAGAATTAAAAGTTCAGTTGTATTCCACATGTAACACAATTCACATCTAAGGTGATATTCTCTGATCTCCTTTTGAAAGGTTGGAGATGATAGATCAAGTATGTGATAAATTTTATGACATAAACAATGTGAAAGAAATACCAGTCACCATATTACTTCATCATAATGACCTCAGTTCATAGATTGTACATGCCACACAATTAATCATTTGTACAAGGGATGAAATTATGCTACCATAGTTGTGAAAATGCAATTCAGTCATAGAAGAATTGATATGAGAGGAAAAGCAGTTTTCAACTTTGTTCTAAATGTGGACTAAATTATGTGGTTGTCTGATCCACTTAAAATGAATAAATTCTTACATTGATATTACCAGCAAATCAGTAAGGGTTACCAAGTGTTATTTCCAAGAAATTTCTAAGGAAACAAATTAAAAAGGATTTAGATTCCACTAGAATCTGATGCCCTGATATGGAAGAAGGAACCAGTTCATGTCAAACTGTCCAAATTGACTCACAATGTATTTTATTCTTTTCTCTATCACTTTTTTTTCAATAATTCATATGAAAACTTGTATTTAGATAAGTTTTCTAAAATAATATACCACTTCCCCTAGCTTACACCTTTGTAAATAAAAAAATTAAACAAAAAAGCTGCAGATAAGTAGCATTGCAATCCAAAAGATAAATGACTGTTTATTCTATGAAATAAATTGGGCCAGTGTCAAATTCAGAATGAGGAGAAATTCTTCTCTATCTCAGTTCATGGAGTCCATGGGTAACTCTCATGAGCATATACCACAGTTAACCACAGAAAGGAGGAAAAGAATAAGAATAGAATATTTGTATGTATCCTACTTCCAGGTAAAAAACTGTAGTTGAACCTAGGTCTTAAATTAGGAGATTTATACTAGGAGAGAAAGGAGGTCTTTTTAGAAAGATATCTAATAATAATATTGTTCTTCCTCCTTTTAACCTTTACAGCAAGCATTAGAAATCTGATTATTCATCATTCAGTGTTACTTCTATTTTTATCTTAATCTTCCAAAAACTGAATATAGATTTTGAAACTGTTTTTGGTAAATTAATCACATGCTGAGTCAAATGCAAGCACCTGAAGTGAATTTCTTCCATCGTGTTTAAAAAGACATACTGTAAATAATATTGGAAACCACATAAAGTATTGCCTGGTGGTAACAAATTTATAAGTGATTGTTATATTCCAATTAAAAATTGCCCTTAAATAACCTCATAGCAACATTTTCCAGCATTTAAAGCAAGTCATTTGTCTGCATTCACAAAGAAAAATGAATAAAACTAATTTCAGAAAACAGGAACAATTATTTAGTCCACCAATCTCATACTACTTATCTTTGTTTTACCTCAACTTATTCATCATTGCCAAATAGAAGAGAAAGAACTGGATAAAATCACAAAATACAAAGACCTGCAAACAGCAGTAGAACAATTGTGGCAAAAGGAAACAAAGATATTACCAATATAAATAGGCATTTTGGATGCAATCTCAAAACATATGGAGCATCCTTGAACACCATTCTTCTTGTTGTTGTGCCATATCCATCATCAGACGTTGGCAATCATGTTGGCAATCCTATTTTTATCAACAGCCGCACGAAAAAGTGCTATTGAGTTTTGTCCAAATCAGTCCCTTAGATTTTGAAACCATGGTGTTCTTTTTCTGCCTGGAACTTGTTTCCTTCAATCTTTCCTCAGAGGATTTAGTGAAATATGCCATATTTTTCTGGGTGTCGCATCACATGTCCAAAATATTCTAACTTTCACTTTTTTATGGTTTTGATGATTTCACTTGGCTTTCCCAGGCAGCTTATCACTTCCCCATTTCTGATTTGATCAACCCAACTTATATGTAATAGCCACCTGTAAATCCACATTTCAGATGCTTCTAGTCTCTTCAAGTGGCCTTCTGTCAGAGACCAACTCTTCACTCCATAGAGCAGGATAGAAAAGATGTAGCACCTGACAAGCCTGATTTTCAATCTTAGGCTTATGTCTCCTGAACACATTGGCAATGTCAAAATCACCATCAGTCAATTGCATAAGTTAGCTTTGCTTGGAACAGCTTCCATCCTGTGATGATATTTTTAATACCATCACACAAGAACATCTGCCTATCCCAGGTCCTTGGGAAGGATTCAGTATATGGATAAAAATGCCAAATCTACTCTAAATATCTGGCTGTAATAATAAGTTCAACACAGTACTTTAGAAATAATTTTGAAAAAATACAGGATGCAGGTTGTAAATATATCATTTCAACTCTTTAAGCAGTTGTATCTCTTCCAGGGATCATACAGCTCCCTCTGGAGCTGCCTTGTGATCCTGGAAATTCATGTGTTTTAAGTAGAAGCAGACTTAGGAAACATTGCATCCCCATATGCTCCACAACTTCTTTTTGGAACTAGATTGGAAGCATTGCACAGTCCTATTAATTCTTTTTCTTTCTGCCAAGAGAACTTTGCAATAACTTCCAATAGCTGAAAGCAAGATAGCATAGTTTATTACAAATGTGTATGTATGCAATATTTATTATTCCCTAAAGATCCAAATAGCCAAATAAAAATACAGTCAGAAAGCTGAGGATGAAACAGTTTGGCAAATTAAACTATAATATGAAAAGTTTTAAAACCTCAAAATTATGAATGTATTAGTAAACACTAATAAATTTTTATAGCCATGGTTAAAAATTTAGCTATTACCACTTCAACGTTATGATTTTTATCTAAAAATAAAATTTTAACATATTCAGAAATGTATCTAGCTGGCCTCAGTTTTAAAGATAATCGAGATTACATTACAAATTTTCACATATAATATGTGCAACCATCCGTTCCCCTTTCTCTGCAATTCTCCTAAATTGAAAATCTCAAATCTAGATTCTGCCAGACTGTATCATACAAGTTGGACTGACTGTTTTTAGCTTCTGAAATATAAATTAGGAAGTTCTGGTGCAAAACCAGGAATTGTATCTTAAACCAAGCAAAGAAAAAAACATTTTAAATCAATATTTTTACCTGGTTGTGTTGCTTCATCAATGAACAAAGGTTTTTTTCATGGTGACTCCAACAGTTGTATGAGTTATCATCACTAATCTTCTGCTGGTTTGGTTTTGTCTCCTATTCTTTATCTGCTGCTTCTTAGATACAGAAATTAATAAATTGAAGAGATGATAAACTTGGGATTTCATATGAACCAAATCTGTGATTTAAGCTGAATTAAATAATTAGAACAGTTTTCCAAGAGTCATTTTTGAACCTCCTTATATTGTCAGCTGATTTTAGTTCAGCGTAACCTAATTTATTTGATAAATGACACATTTAAGGCCTTATTAACCTTTGTATAAGTTTTTCTACTCAAAATAAAGGAAGTTTTTAAAACAAACTGACTTTCCAGCATCTGTAGCAAGGTTATGTTGTGCCCTGGCCAAGACAGAAGCAGGGGATTCATGTTTTACTCTTCTAATTAATTCCCATTTTAAATACCTCTTAAATTACCATCTTGATTTCCTTCCATGTACACCTCAGGACAGCTTGCTTAGTCTGAAATTGAATGCAATAAAACAAAAGCAAACTGAACTCCATTAAGAAAAGAACTGCAGCGCACACATCAGGGAATGAGTATTTTCCCATGTGTGCAACAAATCTTTTGACTGCTTCTCCACACCAGAGACTTGGCAGTCTATTTAACACTCCAAAGGCTGATGGCAAATGGTGTCTATCAAGAGTGCAACTTCATTTCTCCACTGCAATCTAAATAGAAGTGCATTACAGTAGTTAGAGATGGAAAAGACTTATTACATTTGTTAAGTTCATTCTTGTGCATTTACCCACAAAGGAATACTTACAATATTAAACCGATATGGCAATTGTTAGGTTCGCATAGAGAAGCAGGACGTGGAGTGCTTCAGCTCAAAGTTTATTGTGACTTCAGCTCAGAACAGACCTGAATGGCTCAGCCACGGCAGCTATTTATAGCCGGCTGCCGCGGCTGCCAGCCAATCAGAGTGCAGGGTTTTCCCGCACTTTTACAACCAATGAATTCAAACACTTTACAACAATAACCAGTCATTTTAAACTCTGCATACATAACACCCCTCCCCACTAGGTTTGGTCCATACTCAAACCCCATCTATCTAATATATAGGTTGACTCAGCCTTCCATCCTCTCAGGGTAGGTAAAGTGAGGACCCAAGATTGTTGGGGGCAATAAGCTGACCTTGTAAAAATGCCGCTTAGTAATAATAAGCAGGCACATACAATGGAATGAAGGCTATTGCTGAGCACACTGGGTTGTATCCCAAAAATTGTAAGCCGCCCTGAGTCTCCAGAGAAGGGCGGCATATAAATGTAATTATATATATATATATATATATATATATATATATATATATATATATATATATATTTGTTTTCGTAGATTTTCACGGGTAAAGGTATGTAGGTCTTGGTGTATTGGTCTTGGTGTAAGATTGAGAATACCTTGGCACGTTGAAATCTCATCCGTCATCTTCAGGCTGGTGTCTTCAGCTTCGTTCTCCTGGGAGAACGAAGCTGAAGACACTAGCCTGAAGATGACGGATGAGATTTCATCGAAACGCTGCCAAGGTATTCTCAATCTTACACGGACAAGACCAATACACCAAGACCTATATATATATATATATATATATATATATATATATATATATATATATTCTTGTAGATAGGTGGGGCTCTTACGGGTACGTTGAGACCTGCGTGGTTCAGGTGTATTGGGAATCTCACTTTGTGAGGAAGGAAATGTATCTGCCAACATTCCCTTATTAGGACTTCTTGTATTAGTAGAACCTGTTTGGTTACTACAACCTGGTCTCTCCTCCCAATCCATCTCCAACCCAATGTCACCCCCTAAATCTGGTAGTGATGTGCAATCCTCTATTTGTAAAAATGGTTGTTGGCACCCTGACAGGTTTTGGGATGGTTCCTGTCATGTTAGCTCATTACACATGGGGTTGATTCTCACTTGCTGGTTATCTTCATTATCTCCCCTTCCCCCCTAGAAGAGGCTGAGGGCATGGGATCCCGAGAGGAGCAAGGGCGATGCTCCAGAGGCAGTCTGGACCATAACTGGTCTATGTGCCTACTCCACAAGACACCATCCTCAGTTTGAACCCTGTAAGACCTGGGGCCTGTAATCTGGGTTATCTCAGCAGGAATCCATAATGGTTCACCCACAAGGTTTTTAGCATAAACAGAATCACCCACAGTGAAGGTGTGCGTTTTGCTGGTGGAATCTAGAGGTGCATTGGGGGTGTAAGTGGGGTGAAGGCGGTCCAGGGTAGACCTGAGTTTTCTACCCATCAACAGCTCGGCTGGGGTTAAGTTAGTGGATGGACTAGGAGTGATGTGTTGGACACTGAGTAGTTTTTCAACTTTCTCAGTGATGTCCCCTGGACCCAATTGTTGGAGTTTCTCCTTGGTAAATTGTACCATGTGTTCAGCCCGGCCATTAGTGGAGGGATGCCCAGGGGCAGTAAGGGCGTGTCTGTTACCCTGCTGTGCTAAATATGATTCAAAGAGGTTAGCAGTAAATTGAGGACCATTGTCAGAAACAATCACATCAGGTAACCCATGAGTTACAAAAAGTTTCTTAAGTTGTTTGATAACAGCGTCTGCTGTGGTGGAGACCATGGGTATAACCTCTAACCATCTGGAGTGTGCATCAACTACAATAAGGAAAGTGTGCCCTCTGGTAGGGCCAGCAAAATCAATGTGAATCCTGGACTATGGACCCCTAGGACATTCCCATTCTTGTTTGGGGGCGAGAGGTGGAGCAGGCCTTACTTGCTGACAGTTTGGGCAGGATGCAACCCAGTTTTCAACCATTTTGTCTAGGCCAGGCCACCATACATAACTCCTGGCCAATCCCTTCATTCTGACAATACCCGAATGACCCTCATGTAACATTTCCAACACCTCTTTCTGCAATTTTGCAGGAATAACCACCCTGTTACCCCACAAAATACATCCCCTCAAGACAGATAATTCAGTTTGTCTGGATTTAAAAGGTTGGGAAACTTGAGGTAGATCTTGTAGTGGCCAACCCTTTTTAACCCAGCCTACAATAGGAGCCAATAAAGTGTCTTTGGAAGTTTCTCTAGCAATTTCAGCAGCATGAACTGGAAGTTTGGCAACAGTTTCTAGAAAGAAGGTGTAAGTTTCAGGAGCAGGGTCCTCAGTATGCAAAGGAAGTGGGCAGCGACTCAAAGCATCAGCGTGCCCAATATCTTTTCCCGGTCTGTGGATGAGTTTATATGAATAAGCAGCAAGAAATTCAGCCCATCTCAGCATTCTTGGTGACAGGATCGTGGGCGTTGGTCTGTCTCCTGCCACAATGCCTAAAAGAGGTTTGTGATCTGTAACAATGGTGAATCTTCTCCCATATACGTACTCATGGAACTTCTTGACTGCTGCCACGATAGCCAAAGCTTCTTTGTCCAGTTGACTGTAGTTTCTCTCTGCTTTGGTCAAAGTGCGAGAGTAAAATGCAATAGGGCTTCCTTCCACTGGGAAGCATGTGGCTCAACACCCCCACTCCAAAAGGGGATGCATCACAAGTTAATACTACAGATAAATTCTCAGAAAACTGTATCAGGACACAATCAGAAGTGATTTGTCTCTTGATGTTGTTAAATGCAGCTTCTTCTTTTGTGCCCCAGACCCATGCAGATTTTTATCCAGTAATCTGTGTAAGGGTTCTGCAGTGGTTGCTTTCTGAGGTAGAAACATATGATAGAAATTAATAAGTCCCAGGAATGCTTGCAAGTCAGTTTTGCATCTTGGCCTGGGGCTTCTTTGATTGCCTGAACTTTGGCTTCTGTGGGGTGGATGCCATGTTTATCAATCATATAACCCAAGAATTCTACTTTGTCAGTTCTTAGTGTGCATTTCTCTTTTTTGACTTTTAACCCTGCTTTTTTGAATCTGGTTAGAACTGCTCTGAGTTTCTCGTGTAACTGAGTGTCATTTTCAGCAGAGATTAAAACGTCATCAAAATAAGGCACCACCCCTGGTAACCCTTGTAGCATCCTTTCCATAAGGCTTTGGAAAATGCCTGGCGCCACACTTACTCCAAATTGTAACCTTTTGCATTTGAAAGCACCCCGATGGGTTACAATGGTTTGGGCTTCTGCAGTTAAATCATCTACTGTTAACTGCTGGCATGCTTGGGCCAGGTCCAGCTTGGCAAAGATTGTGCCCCCGCCCAGAGAGTGTAGTAAATGATGAACCACTGGAACCGGATATGCGCTCTGTTGTAGTGCATGGTTCAATGTCCCCTTGTAATCCCCGCAGATTATCACGGAACCGTCTGCCTTGACTGGTGTGACTATGGGTTTCTCCCACCTGGAGTGGTCTGTGGGCTCTAAAACCCCTTGGGCTATCAGTTTATCTAATTGTTCATCATTTTTTTCCTTCAATGCAAAGGGTACCCTTCTGGGTTTTAAGCAGATTGGTTGTACCTTGGGATCTAGGTTAAATGTGATATGGGCCCCCAAGTACTTGCCTAATCCATCGCTGAAGACCTCTGGAAACTCAGACTTCAAAGACTCTTCCCACTCAGTGTGGCTCACGTGGTTGATGCCAGTCACTTGATGCCCAGCGGTTGAACCATTCCAGTCCCAGCAAACTTGGGTGATCTTTATCAACGATGGTCAGGGGTAGGTGTTTGATGTGACCTTTGAACTTCACATTGAATTCTCTTGTTCCAACTACTGGAATCTTGTTCCCTTGGTAGTCTTTAAGAGTTAATGCCTGCTTCTTGAAGTGAGTCTTCTGAATGTCTGGTATCAGTCTTTGAATAGTGTCCCATGACACCATAGATAAGTATGAACCTGAGTCCACTTCCATTTGGCAAGGCCTTCCTTCAATGAATACCTTGACATGTACCTTCCTGTTATTTAAAGAGGATGAATGACCAATAGTTACTGTTTGATGAGTTTCATTCCTTCCATTTGCTTCTGTATTGCGCCCCATTTTCTCACTGGTGTTGTTTGGCTTGACTTCTCTGTCTTTGTTGTTTGTAGCAAACTTTCTTCTGTTTGGTGGAGTTCTGGATGATTTGCAGACTCTTGCAATGTGTCCTCTTTTTTCACATCGGAGGCAAATGGTGTCCAGGAACTTGCATTCAGTGCAGGGGTGGTTTCCCCCACAACCTATGCAGTGGAAATCACGCCTCTTCCTTCTCAGGTCGTTTTGTTTCCATTCCATTCTGAGTCTGTTAATTCCTTCTTCTTCTCCACTGTATTCTGACTCAGATACAATTTCATCAAAATGATTTGTAGTGGTCTTTTCCCCATCAGAATGGCCCGTAGTCTTGTTCATCTTTCTCATGGCTGCTGCTGAGGATTTGGTGGCTTCTGCTGAAGATGCTTCCTCTATGGCTTCTTTCAGCATGATCTTGGGTTTTATCAGTAATTTGCTCTGCAAAACCTTGTCTTTAAGGCCCAATACAAAATGATCGCGCATGGCCTCCTCTAAGCTACTGAATTCGCATGCACCCCCAATGTCTCTTAAACTTGCCACAAAGTCATTTACGCTTTCGTCTTCCCCCTGATCACGGCAATAAAACTTGTGTCTCTTAATGAGGCACGATACTTGGGGGGCGTAGTGTGCCCTTAAAAGCCTCTCCAGATCAGACCATGCCATTACCTTCACGTCTGCTGCGCCAGCTAATGCCTTCGCCACCTTGAAAACTGCCGGACCGCAATACGTGAGAAAACCGCCCTCTTCCGCTGCTCAGAAATGGCAGCCAGATCGTTTCCTTCCAAATACATCTGAAACCGATCTGCATACGACTCCCAGTCTTCATTCTTCAGGCCGAATGGAGCTGGGGGGGTGTTCAGCGCAGCCATCTTGCTCTTCTCTGTTCCGCATTGTCTTCTCTTCAGGGAAATCCCACCTTCGTCGCCAGTGTTAGGTTCGCATAGAGAGGCAGGACGTGGAGTGCTTCAGCTCAAAGTTTATTGTGACTTCAGCTCAGAATGGACCCGAATGGCTCAGCCGCGGCAGCTATTTATAGCCGGCTGCCGTGGCTGCCAGCCAATCAGAGTGCAGGGTTTTCCCGCACTTTTAAAACCAATGAATTCAAACACTTTACAACAATAACCAGTCATTTTAAACTCTGCTTACATAACAGCAATGATGATAGAAAAGAGGACAAGAACTTCACAATACCAGCTAAGCATGGGATGTTAAGGCCTGACCCTGTGGGCATAGATGAAGTTCATATTGAAAAGGAATCTAAGGGGACAATCTTATCCATCTTAAAGGTAGTAGGCATTCATTCCTTTCAGATACTGCTTGACCTACCATGAAAAGAGAGAGATTTTAGAAATCTCTAAACACTCCTTCTCCCTTCTTTGATACAGCAGTGGCCTCCATAGATCAAAAGCTTTTTAAAAAATCCTTAAAGGAAGATGCAAGCCTGATATTGAAGAATTAAACTTCTCAGCAGCATAATCACCATTTTTAAATAAAGCACTATTTTTTTGAAAGTAAAGGAGTAGAGGAATAGAGCTGAGTATACAGTCTTATGACTTGTGCTTTGGAGGGGCCAAAGAATGTACCAGATATGCCATCTAAATCTGAAGAGGAAAATCCAGGATCAGATCTGCAAAATGCAAACAAACCACAAGGAAAAAAAAAACATCTGCATAGTGTAGATTACATCAAGGCATGAGAGGATCCAAAGGTCTACCAACCATGGCACAGACCTGAATGAAAGTTTAAGTCAACTATTTAGTTAATGTAAAGAAACTCATTCCCATAGGGTGTTTTGTTCTTTACTTTTTCTTCTCTGCTAGAGTACTAGTGAAAATCTTGTTGAACTTCTCTAACATGTTCTAGTACCAGAAACAAATTATGAAAGTACCTTCAAACTAAACTATTTTGAAAGAAATTAGATAAAATAAAGAATGATTTAATACCTTATACCAGAAAACTTTCTAACTTAAAAGCAAATGACCAAGTATGTGTTACAAAACTGTTAAAAGTAGTCTTATTAATGTCGGAACAGGGCTTAAGTCATAAGAGGATGTTTGAAGAACTGGATATCATTTTAGCCTGCAGAAAAGAAATAGACATGATAGACGACTTCAAATATGTGAACTTGTTCTGTTTGTGCAAAGGACAAGGCTACAGCCAAGGCATGAACATTTCAAGGAGGCAGATTATAGCTAAAGATAAGAAGAAACCAATAATGATAAAGTTCTGATAAGGGCTTAGATTGCCTGAAGAACTGAAGAGCTCCTTTTCATTGGCACTTTTTGAGGCAGAGATTGAATGGCTGTCAGTCAAGGCAACTGTAGCTTCTCCCTACACAGAATAGGAGAATAGACTTACATACCAGTCTTTTTTTAGGATTATATGTTGTTTTAATTTGCTGAGATTCCTAATATTAAAAGTACAACCCAACATAGGATTAGTTACCCTCAAGGAAGATATAAGAAGTAAAACCCTAGGCTGGATATCTTCCAGCAAACATTAGGTAAACTTTGTTTGTTTGTATGAGCTGTGGTGGTACAGTGGTTAGAATGCAGTACTTCTGCTGATCACCGGCTGTCAGAAGTTTGGCAGTTCAATTCTCACTGATTCAAGGTTGACTCAGCTTTCCATCCCCCCAAGATGGGTAAAATGAGGACCTAGATTGTTGGGGCCACACTGTAAACTGCTTAGAGAGGGCTGTAAAGCACTATAAGTAGTATATAAGTCTAAGTGCTTTGCTATTGCTATTAGTTGACTTGTTATTTTTTGATGCCATTTTAATTTAGATTCCTGCATTTAGCAGAAGTTAAATTCTATGGTCTAAATAAACTCCAAATTCAATTATTCTAAAAGAAGGACTGTATTAAGTTGTTTTATTTTGCACCAGATAGGGACATCACTACTGTTCATGGATGAACAAATATTATTGTTAATCCTGTGATTTGGTTCTTTTCCAACCCCTTCTCATACACACTCTTATAACTGTATGGTTTCTTCTATATAGAACTTTCTAGTACTAAGAATTATAAACATATGTTTAGTACATTGTGTATACAATAACACAACTTTAATTAAAAAGAAAAAAAGAATAGCAGGTTCAAATTCCACATGGCATTCTGGACAGATGGTTAGAAATTGAACCATAATATAAAAGGCAGAAGTGAGGAAGAAGACAAGAAGCAGAAAGTAGAACGGGCTAGCAGTGAGGTTGCAAAACAAAGTACAGTCAGTTAAGCATGCAACATGCAGTTAAGCTCAGTTGCCAAGATCACACATTTCAGTGAAATTGAGACTGTTCCTTACAAAGCCTCTGGAGATCTATGAACCTTCTCTTAGAGTACTCTAGATACTAAATCCAAGGTTGGAATTTATTGGCTTCCTCATACCCCTACTTCTTAGCAGACGTGATATATTGTGTAGAATTGACATCTGAGAAGACATTGTTATGGATTACCACAGGACTTAAACAACTCAGAAGGAAGCTAAGACTCAAAGAGCTTGGGTCGTATGCTTATACTCTTTTAGTCCATGTATGAGGACAGAAAGAAAAAATAAGAATATGGCAAGTAAATGACTGGGTACACCGATAGTGCCAACAGGAGAGATCTGGTTTCTGGGATTATATTATTTGAGTAGTCCAGATGAAGGATTACTGATACAAGGTTGATTAGAACTCAAAAGCGTAGGTAAATAAGTAATTGTCTAAACTGTATTGAGTTTGATTAGAAGTCTTTGTACTGAATCCTTAAGAAGTTAAATGAAAATCCTGAAATAAGAGCCTCCTATAAAGAGTTATACATTGTCAAAAGTGGGACAGTTGCTGAAATGGTGCCTCTTAAATTACTGAAGGACAAATAAAAAATAACACCAGCTCTTAAACTCCTTGACCTTCATTGTCTATACATTACTACTAAGGTATGGGAAATAAACAATATGAGCTTGAACCTTGTACAGAAGGGAAAATATGATTTAATAGTTATAATGGAGACCCAGTGCAATTATTCCTAGTGGAATATAGCTGAAGGATATAATTTCTTTAAAATGAACTGAAGCAATAGAAAAGAGGAGATAGAAAAATTACACTGTATCTTAAAAAATATCCATTTCTGATCAGAAATCAAAGTGAATGTACTTAACAATGCTGCAGAAAGCATTGGGTCAAAGTAAGCAGAGGAATAAATACAAGCAATGCTTTAGTTGGTGTCTACTATCCTCCTCCCAACCAAAAGAAGATGTGTAAGATAATTTCCAAAAGCAAGTTGCAAATATTTCAAAGAATTGTGAAGACTTTAATTGTCTAAAGCAGAACAGGGTCTGCCAAGCATAGTCCTCTTACTGATTTTTTTTTTCTTTTGAAAAGGGGAAAGGATGCAGCAGGATCAACTATACTATCAATCAATATGGAATTTTACTTCCATATGGAAGTGATAGAGTGGAAATAGCTGGAAAGCTTTACATATGGTGCTGGTGCATTTGTTTATTAAATCCAACTGCAATCTAACAATTATTGCTATGTTACATAGCATAAGTTCTCGATTTAAACAGAAAATCAGAGCATTGATTAAGAATGAACATGTACAGGAACTGAAAAGAGAACCTGGCTAGCCAGAACTATAGAGCAAGTATCAGGAAATCAACAAAATTCAAAATGAAATAAGCTAGCCAAGGATGCTAAGTATTAAGGAAAAAGGCTCCTTTCAGTAAGTTCAAAGCAAAAAGACAAATCATTATGGTCAATGAAGAAGGCAACATGCTAAAGCAAAAGCAGAACTACTGCAGTGGTGTTTGATTTTTTTTTTCTCATAGAAAAAGAACAGGATCATGAAGGAACAGAACTAAAACCTGAGCCTGATAGAAATGTCAGAGAATGCCTGTTTACTTTGAACGAGTTAAATCTCCCAAAAGACACCAGTTGTATCCCACAGTACTAAAGAAGCTAACTGATGATCTGGCAGAAATCTTAAGTATTATCTCTGAGAAATCCAGGAGAATTGAAAGGGTACCAAATGACCAAAGGAGACCAACCCTTGTCTCTTGCGATTAAAAAGGGACAAAAAGCTGACTAGATGAAGGCCATTCAGACTGACACTAATATCAGAAAAGATTTTAAAGCAGACATAAAAAGGTTGACCTATAATCACCTTGAAATGCTATTATAAACAGAACTCAGTGTGGATTTGTCTTGCTAGACTTATCTCATTTTTTAATCCACTAAACTTGTAAGTATCAGGGTCACGGTCAGACAATTTGGGTCAATAAATCTGATAAAAATGAATTTATCAGATATATTTTTTCTGTCTGGAAGGAGTGTGGGAGAATAGAATGAGTGTGACTGAGCAATGCAAACAAAGCAATACTCCTTCCTGCATTTACCAACAACTTAAGCAAAAAAAAACCACTTGTGAAAATGGCTCAAGTGGTCCCAAGAATTACAAGGAAAAGGTAGATAGTTTATATTTGGATGTTGAAGCTGAACATCTAGAAATTTTAAGACCATATCCCAGAAGCCTCCAAATTTGACAACTTTAAGACTTGTGGACTTCAACTCCCATAGCTGGATGAGGAATTATGGGAGTTGAGGTCAACAAGTCTTAAAGTTGCCAAGTTTCGGGACCCCTGCCCTATCCCCATGATGGCAAACCTATGGCACACAAGCTGGAAGTGGTACGCAGAGCTATCTCTCCAGGCATGCCACCCATTGCCCGTTGCTCTTCTGGGTTCTGGTACACGCATGTGTACCAGCCAGCTGGTCTTTGCCCACACAGGAGTGTCAGAAACTGGAAGAGCTTCCAGTTTCCAGGATGCACATGCACACTGGCCACCTGGTTTTCCAGTTTCTGGTGTGTAAAGACCAGCTGGCCATCATGCATGAACATGCCAGAAAGCTGAGCTTTCTGGTGTGTGCATGTGTGCTGGTCAGCCTGTCTTCGTGCAGCAGAAAAAGGAAGACCAGGTGGCCAGCGCACATGCATGCACCAGAAACCGAAAGCTCAACTTCCCGGCATGCGCATGCACACTGGGGAGCTTTTCTTCGGGTTTCCGGTGCTCCCCCGTGCATATGCACTCCTGTTTCAGCACTTGGTGCCAACAAGATTCGCCAACACTGCTCTTTCCATTGTCTTTGTCAAACAGAATAACTCATGCTTGTAGGGCTTATAAATTACTCTTTCCATGGTTTCTGCTTGTCTTAGTAGAACTAATCAGTCAAAATTCTTTCCCTATTTCCATCTCTTTCCCTATCTCTGATTACCCTTTCTGACCCAGGCAAATTCAGCTCATGATAACTAGCCATGAAAACAGGCTTAAAAATACATCTTAATCTATATCCTGTTCAATTAATCTATTGGAAAGAGGCAAGGGAGTAGATGAGTGAGAGAAGCAGAGAAAATAATCTGCCTTCTATATGCCCACCACATTAAAGAGGAAAAGGAAATCTGCAAACAATAGATTGGAGACACTTGGAAGTTGTGGAGGGGAAAGAAAGAGAGAGAGAAAGAGATCCAATTGACTGGCTGTTGCCCAGACATTGAGCATCTGCTGCTACTATTAACTGTATTCATTTGCAATCTGCATTAGTAATGTTTATCAATGTTTTATCTTTTTTCTCCCTTTCCCTGTCTATTGCTATAAAGCTTCATAAAAGATGAAAGAATCATTTTCCTTGAATTACATTTGGCATTGGAGGACCAGCTGCATCACTTTCTCAAATCTAGCAATATTTACCTTCCTGGCACTTTCTCTCCATTCCCTGCAAACACAAGCATACATGCACATACAGTACTACTGCAGGAAGCTCTGAATGTAGACACTGTATTCAGTATTTAAATGGAGAATGGGAAGATTCTTTCTCCTCATTATTATATTCCAGTGAACTGCAAACTCTTTAACATTTCAGTCCATACTTTAATTCATCTCATTTCCCTGGGAATAGAAATTTTGCATGCCGAGCTTGGGTACATAGATGACTCCATTAATTGTTCTAAGGTGTTTTTAAAATTACCTGAAGGATCATTTCCTCACAACTATTTCTACCCATCCGAATCTGATCCAGCAAGATGGCTGTATTATGGATCCTGTCAGAAATGTTGGCCAAACGGAGACAAGGAGAAGCATGTTCTCTGCCTTATCCTATGACCTCTGGGACATTCTCTCTGCAGAAATCAGGATGATCCCAGCTCTGCTGGTGTTTTGAAAAGCTGTGAAGACCTGGTTATGTGTCTGGGCCTGGGACCCTTATTGTGTTAGTGGTCCTGTTTCTTGGCTATATTAACATCTATGGCAATAGCTTTAATCAGCAACTGTTATATGTATTCCGTCATGTTTTACCGTTTCATATTTTTATGATGTACATCACCTAGGATCAATAGGTGATGATATAGGCAGCTATAATAAAAAATAAACAAACAAACAAACAAACAAACAAATAAATTTGAGAAAAGTCTAATATCTATTCTAGAATCATCTCTTTCTCCTCTTCGTAATCCACCACCACAGCAATGCCCCAGTGTATCGAAACCGGGGATTAGTCAAGTTCAGTTCTTGCAGGGGGCAGCTAACTGCACAAAGAAGCCCTTCTTCACCTGCTTCTCCTTCTCTTTTCTTCTCTTAAGAAAGAACACAGTGTGAGATGTGTTGTGGAAACCATAACTATAACATAATAACATGTAGCATGTTTAAACTATGTAAAGGATGAAGGGAGGTGCATATTCTGGGAGGAGGAGGAGGAGGAATGAGAACTAGGAAAATAATCCAGCTGGTTGGAAAAGCTATTGGAATATTACCAATAGACAACAAAGATGTGCTATAAAGATGCTTAAGGAAACCATGAAAATTACAGATTACAGATAAACTGAGTGAATTGTTTGTATCTGCTTTTCTTATAGAAGATATTCTTATTTTTTATTCTAAATTTCTTAAACTTTAGAAAGGGAATTGGAATAATTAAAGTAAATTAAAAATTTATAGTCACAGATTGATAGATAGATAGATAGATGATTGATTGATAGATAGATAGATAGATAGATAGATAGATAGATATAGATTTATAGTCACAGAATCCATGCTGATTCAGCATAACTTGTTCTTTGTTTACTTTGTTATTATTACCATTTCTACTAATTTGTCCAGAATGCAAGTTATGCCTACCAATCTCAAAACTTCCAATACTACCTTGTCTCTTTTAAAAATAATGCCGCATTGGCTACCTTGAGTCCACTGGCCCTGAATCAAATGGCAAATACAGTTCCATTTAAAGAAGTATAAAGTGCTACACTTTGAGGTGTCCTCCTCACTATCTGTCTATAAACAACCAAGTAAAAATATTGGGGTCATAAATGAATCAGTGAAGGTGTTCAATTAGTGTATGGAAAAGCAAAAATTCCATGTTTCGATTCTGCAAGAATTTTCTCTACAGTTCTTGTCTCTGAATCTGAAGCAGAACAGATGAAACTTTGAGAGTAGTGGAGGATAACTATTGTAAAAAAAGATAGGAAAGTGGATCCAGATTCAGGATCCAACTAATGACCTGGGAGGATTCCAGGAGAGATCTTACTGCTATCTATTATGTGAAACACCAGAAGTTAACATGTATGTATTTTCTGATTAATTGTATTTATTCTCTCTTTTTTTAACTGAGTAATTTCTTTAGTAGATCATCAGAATGCCATGGGCATAACATATGTACGTAAGCTTCAGCAGTGCTTTTAAAAGCCTGCTAAAAAGTTATCTAAATACACCCTGAGTGGCATGTGTATTGCATTAATCCACAACTGGTTTTGAAAACTTTAATCAAATAGTATTTATCATCAGTTTCTCCTCAAACTGGTGTCAAATGTGCTGTCAGCTAGGTTAGTCCTGACTCCATACTCTTTAATCTTTTCTTTTAATGACTTGGATGCAGAGGTGGAGTGAATGCTTATCTAAATTTAGATAGTAAAGGACCTGATGAAATGGCTTATATTCTAGAAGAATGTGCTTTTAAAAATTAATCAGATTCCCTCTACTCTCATTGATTATGTTAAGTTTAACTGTAAAGTATCAACAGTAAATACTTTCAATCTGCCTTAGAAAATCAGGAAATTTTATTTGCACATATTGTGTTTTTTAATGCAACCATTGTATCTTTTCTGAGATTAAATCAAGGATTCCATTGAAATGGCTAGTTAATCTATTTTAGTATATTTAGCATTTAGTAATTAACATATTATGAGATTTGATGCTGACAAAATTTTCCCCATTTAGTGTTAGCACTATTAGCAAAACATATTTTTCATACTTAATGCTTTTTCTGTATAACATCCTAATTTAGGATAATTTAAAAGTAGGCAGGATAATAATAATCCAACCATAATCATGCATTTCCATATTAATACAGACAATTTGTTTTCCAGGTCTCATTTGTTCTCAAACTCAACATTATTATTATTATTTACTTTTTGGTCTTTTGCTGCATCAGGCTAGAATGGTCTTGATCAAAGATTTAGAATTATTTACAAAATATTCTTCACAAAAAGCCAAATATCCCTTAAATGATATTTGGGCTGGATTGCTGAATTAGTTTCTGTACTCATCCATCTTTAATGTTGTGATGTCTCTTAAGCTGTCTCATTTCTGTTCTTTTAATATCTAAATTAAGCATATGGATGAAGTGTGTATGTTTGTGTGCTTTATGTACACCAAATTTTGGCTGGCAGAGGAATTCTGGATACTTTCGGTCCTTATATTTCATGTCATCAAAGTTTTTAAAATGATACTCCACACTTCCTTATTTTAACTTACATTCAGCAACCCTCTTCCTGTTTGTTTAACCATAAAGAAGTCTCAAAACTGCTTTTGGATTTTGTGCTTGTGCTACTATATGCTAGTATGTAAAAATAAATTTTGATGTTGTAATGTTATCTTCTATTGTGCTGAAAAGAGTCAGAAATCAACAGTTTTCCATCTTTTTCTCATTCTACCCACACCTTCTTTTTCCTTTTTTCCTCCCGTTTCCCATTATTTTTATTTGACTTTGTATGTTATAGTATGATAAACTAATAAAGTTTATTGGTTTATCAGAATATAAAAACTAATTTGGTCAAAAGGAATTCTGGATGCCACACACTAACTCACATTACTGCTCAATTCAATTATTTGTATAAAATAAAACTTTTATTGTACAAAATTAGATTTATTTTGGTCTGTGGTTCTAATAGGGAGCTTGATCTGGCTGATGCAAGGGAATATCATGATAGTAATATTTATAATATGAATAGAAGTTATCTACAGGATACAGTGATGTAATCCATGTTAGGACGAATGGTTGGACTCCTGTTCTGTTCCAATCCATTTTGTTGATTCAGTAGCGTCTACTAGCATAAAATACAAAGACAAACAAGAGACCCAATCATGTACCTTCACTTCTAGCTAATAGTTTCATGTCTCTGCTTTGCAAAATGCCTAAGAGCTAAAGCAAGCATCATGCTTACCATAAAGAGGCTTCCAAACAGCATGCAGATGCCCCTTGACAAGGTACACTTGGCTCATAATGCAGATTTTCTGCATCAGACATTTCTCCACATCTATTATAAGCCATTAACTATCAGAAGCACAGAAGCAACATTTCACCATCACAGTTCCATTTTACAAAATAAATGCATCACATGATTGTTCCATTTTATATAATAAGTGCATCTATTCATTACAGGTAAGTAGAGGGATTAGCTCTGGAAATGACAGTTTTAGTAGCAGAAGCAGGTTTCATAAACAGAAGTATGTTTCAAATGATTGATTTCAGGATTCCTACAAATTGTCTTAGTTCTCTAGCATCAGCATGAAAAGGGTAAAAAAATGTTTTCTATCTTTCATTCTTTCTTTGAAGAGATAGTGCACCAAATTTAATTGGAGTCAGTAACTTTTGGTGACTGATTGCAAGAGAAGCTGCTGAGAGAAGGTATTATAAAACCAGGTCCACAACCCATGCTGCTGTGTAGGAATATATATGTTTTTGACTGCTGTCAACAACTGTACCAATCTGTTACCAATGACATATATCATCTAAAAGGTGTTTGTGAAGTGCTTAATGATACTGACTTTAAAAAGAAAAGTGGTATGAGATTTACCAACTTTCAAGGAACTATAGTTTAGCATTACTCTTCCCCATCTTTAGTCCAAATAAGGTCCTATTTCATCTCTTTCCCTGTCTCAGTGGGAACTCCAGGACTAATTCCAGATTCTCATAATATCTGAAATAGCAACTGCAGCATCACCACTGATTTAAGCCAGCCTATATCAGAAGCCAAAGTTTGATCTTGATTGTTGTAATAAACTATTATTTAAACTAAGGGCCGTTGGTTCAATTGAAGCAGAACATCATCTTAATTCTTTTTTAAAAAACCATATTTTTCAAACACTGTCAACAGTCACA
Source organism: Naja naja (assembly GCA_009733165.1). NCBI lineage: Eukaryota > Metazoa > Chordata > Lepidosauria > Squamata > Elapidae > Naja > Naja naja. Next base: position 45,955,506 of record CM019151.1, read on the forward strand.
CTGTTGGTTAGGAAGGGAGTGCTGTGATATAAGGCTTCCATCTCCTAATCTGAATAAGGATTTCAAAGCCAAATAGAGACTGGTTACTCAATGAAAGTAGAAGCAGACTTTGACCATTCATGTAATAGGGGCTCTATCCTCAGATCAGAGAAATTGAAAATGGGAGGCAGTAAGCTATTCAGCTTGAGGATATGCCACATACATTCCCAAAATGTTATAATTAAGTTAGATTTAAATCATATAATTATGTTGTCTGTATCGATAAAAGGATTAAATGAATTTTCAATCTTGATTGCTTCAGCTGGAGGCCTAAACCAGAATGAAGCAACCAACTACCTAAATCTGAAGGTATGTATTCTTGCATACTGTTTGCTACACTTCCAATTGACCCCTCACAAATTTTAATATCTTTTTCACACTTACCAAGGAATGTCCATTCTCATTTGATTTGAAACAATGAACTCAATGTAGATTTAAGAATAAATGTGATCTAGTAATAATGATCTAGCTTTTATGATAAATAAGTAGCACTGAAAAATGTAAGGGAAATGTTACAGTAATATCGAATATAACTAAAACCAAGAATTTAAACATTGTACATCTTTTACAAATTTGAAAAACTAGGCTAACTTGTTTTCTCTCTCACTCATTTGGATATCTATTCTTAGGTCTTCAGTTTTAAGGGGAAACAACATTGAAAAGATTTGTCTGTTTTCATTTTATTAATATTTTCTATGGAGTGGGAAAATGTTTTATTGGTGTAATTAGTTTTGCTATTTTTTCAATAGATTTCATTCCATAATATATTTGTGCCAAAATTCATTTCATCAGAATGGAATGGAAGTAAGCTTTATGTTTTAAAAAACTACTTATATTTAATATAATTATTGTCTATATTTGTGTTTTAACTCAGGTATTTTTTATAAGATAAAGAGCCGATTGTTTACATTTCCAGTATTAGATCTGGCACAAGTAGCTTTTCAGTCTTCACAAAATTTGAGGAGTAATTGGATGAATAATTTCCTTGAATTTTCCCAGAAAGAAAAATTCTCCAACAACATCACAAGGGTGAAACTAGCTTTAATAATAGCAAACGCAAAATGTGAAAGTCCAAGTACACAATTTTCCTTGTATATTCCCTTGAAAAATCCCTGAAAAATGAGAAATCAAAGAGGTTCCAGTCAACTGGGAAAGAACTGTACAATGAACACAGGTTACTCATTCCCTTGCCCACTTTATATTAAGTGAAAGAACACTGTACTTCAATTTATGAGAATGTATACATTGTTCTCCTTTGGAAGAATTTCTTTGAACAATTAAATGCTTGTAAGATCCAACTGAATTACATTTTTATTTACAATAAATATCCATGGCCTCCTCAAGACATTATTTAGTAACTGTTATTATTTGACAGCCTTCATTATGGTAACTATGGTCTATAAATTAATTAAGAAGAACGTCAAGATTCCATGTTATAGCTGAAGCAGGGACAAGTCAAAATAATACTTGTTATTGGGCAATAAAATCCCTCTTTCTTTTATACATGCAATGATATTGTGCACATATTCCAAGGGATGAGGTTTCAGTCATGTAGCCATGACCATCATCTTGTTTTCCCTGCCTCTCAATGTATACTATTGAGCTGGGTCAGTCTCTAGTTCTTATTCTTTCATTTGTTTGAATAAGACTTAACTTTCTTGTACCATTCTCAGTTGGGCATTGTCCAAGCTCATAAAAAATATAGTTTTGCTATAAAAATATAAACCTTTTATATTATTAATATTCTATCAATATTTTTGGAAACTCAATTGAGTAACTAAACAACATGTCATTGTATGACATACATAGTCATTGTTGGCCACATCATCTTTTAGAATACATAGCAAAATAATTAAATGGCATGAAATCAAATATCAGCACAGCTGAATAATCTATCAATAAGAGAAAATTTACTTGAAAGCTAACTCAATACATTTTGAATCTACATTCTTTCAGTGCCAGGCATCTCATTGATTTTAGTACAAAAAATCTTTAATTATCAAATAAGAAGGTGTTCAATTATCCACCAACTGGAAGGTATCTGAATACAAGAGAAGCATATGGCAACTAACAAAGAAAAATGACTATGGTTTTTATTTAAAAGTCTACAACACTAGCTCAGTGTAAATCATGCCATATTGCAACCCATATTCCAATAAAATGTCACAAGAATGAGATTTCCCATATCACATGATTGCTTGCTAGCAAATGATCCTGGTTCCTTGAAATGTGTCTTTCATAGTAGGGAAGATTTCCTATTAGTATCTTTGCCATTATGAAAGACAAAAGAAACCTTACTTCCACATCTGCATGCATTCATACTTGTAAGACTTGTACACAAGATATTTGTGCCCACCTGAACTTTACTACTCACTTATGTGAGAAGGAAGTCTTGGTCATGGCAATCCAGTCCCAAATGTCTCTACCTGTAAGATTATTATTATTATTATTATTATTATTATTTTATTAGACTTGTATCCCTAAGGACTCAGGGCAGCTCACAGTATAAAATCACAGTACAAAATAAGTTAATTAAAAATAATTAGATTACAAGCCCAATAAATCTAAATAATAAAATTAAATTAAAATTCCTTAAAAAACCCACCCCACCTCATTTCAGTCCAGGCTGGCCTGCTGAAACAGCCAAGTCTTCAGGTTGTGGCAGAAGGAGCGGAGGTCAGGGGACAAATGGAGCCCCAAGGGGAGCTGGTTCCATAGGGTGGGTGCTCCCACAGAGAAGGCCCTACCCCTGGGTACCGCCAGCCGACATTGTCTGGCCAAAGCACCCCAAAGAGGCCCTGCCTGTGGGAGCATACAGGGCGATCGGAATGTGATGCTGGCAGGAGACGTTCCCACAAGTACCCCGGACCCAAGTCATGTAGGACTTTGTATGTTAACATCAACACCTTGAATCTCACCCAGAGGGCAACCGGCAACCAATGCAGCTCACGCAGGAAGTGTGTAACATGGGAGTATTGGGATACTCCCATCATAACCTGCGTGGCCACATTCTGCACCAGCTGTAGCCTCTGGGTGGTTCGCAAGGGCAGTCTCATATAGACAGCATTGCAGTAGTCGATTTGGGAAGTGACAAGTGCATGGGTGACTGCCCGTAGGGCATCTCAGTCCAGGTAAGGGCGCAACTGGTGTACCAGGCAAACCTGGGCAAATGCCCCCCTGGTCACAGCTCCCACCTGCTCCTCCAAACTGAGCTGTGCATCCAGGAGGACACCCAAGTTGTGTGCCCTATCCACAGGGGGCAATACCTCTCCCCCCATGACCAAAGGTGGAATATCCTGGATACTGATGCCAATATCAATAACTTTTTGGCTCCAGTTGAAAACCTATCTTACTCTTGCATTTTATTTTTGCACTAAAATCCCTTAAGATCCCTCTTAAGATCTGTATATCTCTAATATTGCATTGGAGTTATTACTTCTGCCCTTATTCGTACTTTTCTATACTATTTTAAGGCATGTTTTTGTAGACAGTATAGAAGATGACCTTCACCAAAGTATGCAAGAGCCATTACTTAGGCAAAAGGAGAACAATTTTATAAGGTAACATTGGAAAGCAATTCAGTTACATACAGTAGTTTCTTATTCACTGAACTATAAGAGGCAGAAGATAGAGCAATCAGACTTTCAAGATTTTATTATTATAGTCAATGTCAATAAAAGTACTTTTAGCCTTCCTGTAGATTCAATTTCCTAGTATGATCCTGCTACTGGCTGACAGTTTCTAAGTAAAAGGGAAATTTTCTAAATGGAACCTTCTCTTTTCAGTAGCATCATCATTTAGACATAATCCAATTATATGGTCTCTCCAAGTATATTTGTCTTAAAAGTCCTAATGTGAGTGGCAGGACTCAACTGTGATTCCTGATTTTTGTCAACTGGCTAGTGAACTATGTCATATTGGGACAATCAATGTTGTCAAAATATATCTTTTTGAAAGGCTCTTATGTCATAATTTTCCCAAGGTAAGAAGAAAGGGCAAGCTGACTCACTTACACGTGACCTCTGGGGGGGGAGGCTGCTCTACAAGATGGAGGTCACTAGAAGAAAAACATAAGTTTTGTATTCTAGTTCTACCTCATGAGAATGTTCCATGTAGAAATCAGTTAGGTTTTGTAATGTAATTAGTACATTAAATAATAATTATGTTGTTCCTACATTCTTAACTGTTAATCAGGAGCAGGAACAATTTTAGTTTATATTTAGGTAAATATAGACATGAATGAAGGACAAAGGGGAGAAAAGAAGACAAAGGATGAAATATGTATCATAACATCCTGTGAAAAGCACACATCTTTTATCTAGGGTATCTCAAGGATCTTAGTATAGTTTTAATGTGAAAAGCTTTAAAAGATAGGTAGGACACCCTGTATTTACACTGGAATATTAAAACAAAGGATGGGCTTGTGAAATGACATCACCATGTGCATATAGTCATTTGTCCATTATTGTGGCTAGTTGCAGACAATTTGTATGCCTAGAAAGGATTCAAAGTACTTTATTTGCTTCCTTCTGGTCCCATTTTTAATAGTTTTTTTTATTTTCTCTGATTTTTAAGTTATTTTGTAGCTATTTTTTTCATTTAAGAGTGGAAGGTAGGTAGGTAAGTAGTTGAGAAGAGAGACAGACACAAACAGACAGGCAATTGTTTAGTCATATGTCCATATCAAAAACATATAAAGCAAACATTTTGCATTCAGGCAGCATTAAAGACAAATGTGATTCAGTAAGAAAGTGGGCTGGTTGTTCTATGCAGAAATATAAATAGTTTAGAATTTTGTGAAGGGTTCCCAGTGGAAAAATAACAGTTCAAAGTATTCTGCATACCAATCACTTTTTATCTGTGTTAGTCTTTGTGAAAATCAAATAAATAAAATAATATCCACCTCTGAAGATACATAGATTCAAGTCTGTAATACACAGCATAATATTTTAATAGACAATTAATGTTAACGGATTACACTTATCACTAGTTTTTAATATGGTTCCATTTGTGGAATAAGATTTTATGTAATAAGCCATCTGTCATTCTTCTTTCTCATGGTTTCAGTTTTTAACAGTTGCCCTTATTTAAACCATCCATTAACATCGAGGAATAAATAGATACAGGACAGCTGATTATTTCCATCATTTATTTAATTTATTAAATGCCAAACAGGTATTATTTCATACAATAAGAAGATATGCAATTTTGCATCTCAACTATTCAGAGAAAGCTCCCCTTTTCATTGGTTTTGCAATACTATAGTATTCAACAAAATGGATACTCAAAGCTAAGTCATTGCAACATCTCTTTTCCCAGAGTAGTAATAACTACTGAATATTTAAGAAATGTTAAAATGTTGTGGAAGATACATATTAAAACAGACCCAATATAATACCAACCAATCTTCTAGGGGACAGAGTCCCAACATGCTTGGTCTGAAAAATCAGAGCAAAATGTCACTAGGATTTTTTTTAATTGCAGACTTTGTCATCCATAAACATTAATTTATTTTTATTGTTATAGTTTCATAGAATGTAACAACACTTTCTGGAAAATAATTAGCCTTTTCAGACATTTGAAAATTTTCCAAGTGGATAGTATAACAGATAGCTATAGCTGGCTGGAGAATTCTGGGAGTTGAAATCCACAAGTCTTAAAGTTGCCAAGTTTGGTGACCTCTGGTATAATGGAATGCATGAATGACCTTGGAGGGAAAGAGGAAAAGATACTGCATGGGAAACAATCAGACAATAGAGGCAGGAACCCAGCAGATCAGAGAAAGAAATTTAAGAAGGACCCACCCTGGATCAAACAATTAAAAGGACAGGTGAGAAATGTATGTCTTTAATTCTTCAAAGATTCTGTTACTGCAGTCTCATAATAAAGTAGAAGTACTGTAGCTCATCTTGTCATGTTTCATTTCTGGTTTATCTGGAAGGGCTGATAGATAAAGAAGTGGGTATGTGACCTATCCATATTGTCTATGACCATGATACATTCAGTCTGCTACTTTTAAGAAAAAGTGCAACTTCTATTACATCTGCATGGAGATATGATCCAAGCTCCACTATTTTGCATATGCATCAACACTGCATGTGCAAAAAGATGATGATTGTATCATAATGCCATCCTTGTCATCTTCCAGGTTTTTATATCCATACAAAGGCATAATGTAGATGTCCTGCTCTGAGATATCCACTATAACCTCCATAATTACAATAGTAAACTATATGAATAGCTCATAGCTGAGCACATGTACAGTAGCTCAGAGTAAGGGATGGGATTCATGCATCATTATCAACAATAACAACATTTATTAAATATATGTGTTTCCCATCTTCCAGCAACTGGGCATGGCCCTTCTCTATTGAATTTCATGGAACAAGACAAGTTTCCAATGACATCTCTAGAATCTGATAATAGTTGGGTTAAGTAGTTGGTTCTTTAAATCCATGAAGGTATATAATATGTCCTGCTTTGATTGATTGATTGAGCAGCAGATAAAAGAAAATTCATCAGGTCTGGAAAATAAGTTTTGTCTCATAAATTTATGGTGAACAAGAAGCTAAACACTCTAGCTCTGCCTCTTCTCATCTGTGAGATCAGGACACAGGAGAAACAGGAGAATGCTTAATCCTACTTCATCTTTTTCCTTCCATTGCTATCCATCCTCAGTTCCTTCTCCCAGAATGCCCCAGTAAGTGGAAGAGAATCAGAGAGGAGAGAAAGCAGGTAGTGAAAGTTGCTGCTATCAAACACTCTCTGTTCTTGCCTGAATTTTCACCTGAAGTGAAAGCTCAGCCATACATTAAATACTCTTTCCCTCCATTTTAATATCTAACTTAAAGAGGGAAAACAAGGAGTCCATCTCTGTGCTACATAGCTCCTTATTAAAGTAAATAGCTTTCCTGTGAGTTTCTCAGTTATCAGAAGCATCTCTTTCAGCTGTTGCACACAGACTGAGATCCTTCTCAGACTTTTCCCTCTTTCACACACTGACATTTCAGCTTCTGACTGGATGCCTGGCCAAGCCCAAATGAATGCTTAAAGCAGTGGTGGATTCAAAATGTCACTATAAATCTGACTGCACTGAGACTGTGCTTTGCTCATAGCATATTTCCCATTTCATACTTTCTGTGATTTGAAGCAGTTGGCTTCCTATAACTGGAAAATTTGTATAGAGTAACTCCTCCATGAACAGAAGTTACCATCAGTCAACTCTAAGTGGACAAATTATGGCCAAAGATTTGGTAGGTTCAGTGGACCAATTCAAATTCACTCAGTACAATCATCTTTTTTCAATCATGGAAGGTTAAGAGAACACAAACCTCTCTCTGAAAGCCATACATAGGTGTCAAGGGGATATTAGGATTCCAACACACTTACTCATGTGTAAATCTATACTCCTCTTGGGAACTTAGCAAAGTCTACCTCAAATAAATTCACACATGAAGCCTGCAAACTCCCATCTTAAATGCATCTGAGCCAAAATCAAGTCTCTAGAACCCATCTAGAACTCACCATCCAAAATTTAAGTTCATAGCACTCCACTTCCTTCCAAGATAGTAAGGAACCCATCTCAGCCAGAAGATAGCAGGGGAACAATAGATGGAACTGTCTATTTAATTAAATCCCTGGTAGTTCCTTTCTTTTGAAACGCGTGGAGACTGTTCTGCCTTCACAAGTGACCTGTGTAAGGAAGATAATATCCCTTCATTCATGTTACAGTAACATTTATCTTCATGTCTACTGAATTATATATACATAGTGACAGATGTGTACCATCTTGTCCATGTGCTTGGAGAGCAAAAAAAGATCTTGCTTCCATCTAAGAATCAGGATGGAAATTTTAGGAGTTTTAAAAATATTCTTTTCTTGACTTCCTTTCTCCACATTCCATATCAGATAATCAGTACTGAATTCTACTTTAATTCTCCATTTGTTTCTGTTCAATGCCCAATCCTGCTTTCAATATAAGTGAGGGGAGGTGCTGTTTTGAGGGAACCAGCAGGACCTGACAATAATTCAGTGGCATATTTTATTTTAGCAAAATGATGGGACCCTCAATGGAAATATGGAGGCTAGAAAGCCCTCCATACCACCTTAACTTTTCAGGTCTCAACCCTTAAAAATCAGATAAGTTGTCCCTTTAAAAAACAGCTTGACTTTGGAGGCACATGGTGGTTGTGAAGAAGAAACCAGTAGGAAAAAAGTGGAAAAAGAAGACAGAAGAAAGAAAGAAAGAAAGAAAGAAAGAAAGAAAGAAAGAAAGAAAGAAAGAAAGAAAGGAGGGAAGGAGGGAAGGAGGGAGGGAGGGAAGGAAGGAAGGAAGGAAGGAAGGAAGGAAGGAAGGAAGGAAGGAAGGAAGGAAGGAAGGAAGGAAGGAAGAAAAAGAAAGAAAGAAAGAAAGAAAGAAAGAAAGAAAGAAAGAAAGAAAGAAAGAAAAACAAAGGACAATGAACAAAAAATGGTTGCTGAAATCCCAAAGTGGCAGGGAAGGCAAGAAAGAATCAGAGGAGCAGCAGTGATGGAAACAATGGTGTCCAAAAATATCAGAATATCTGATAAAAAGCCTGAGGGTTCACAAACCTTCCTGAGACCCAAAATTCTAGCAGAACAACCAGGAGCCTAGCTTGCGAATGATTCAAAACACCCTGGAATACCATCAAAGCAGCTCAAACCTTGGCAATTAACCAAAAGAACCAGAGGTCAAGCCACCATTATATCTTTAAGATCTGGAGAATTGGCAGCTTTGGGAGACAGGAGTAATGAGAAGGATCTGCCAGAATCCTAGGATACAGGTAGCACTTGTAGCTTTGTACAACTTCAGATTGTGCACTACTTGTGGCCTTTCCTGAAGCAGGAGTTCCTGTGTTCAGTCACCTCCCACTTGGACTACTATAATGTGCTCTACATGTGACTACCCTTGAAGAGCATTCAATTTTTTTTCTAATTCATATTTATATCCTGCCCTTCTCCAGAGACTCAGGGCGACTTACAATTTTTGGGATACAAGCCAATGTGCTCAGCATTAGCCTTCATTCCATTGTATATGCCTGCTTATTACTAAGCGGCATTGTTACAAAGTCAGCTTATTGCCCCCAACAATCTTGGGTCCTCAATTTACCTACCCCAAGAGGATGGAAGGCTGAGTCAACCTTGAGCCTGGTGGGATTCGAGCCTGCAATAATTACAGGCAGCTGGAACTAAGTGCTAGGCTATTAACAGCCTGCACCACCAAGGCCCTTTCAACTGGTGCAGAGTGTGGCAGCACAGGAAGACTTTAGGGCTCCTAGAGTGACCCAAGTTATGTCATATATTCTGAGCACCGCACTGGCTGCTGGTTTGCTTCTTGGTACAATTCCAGGTGTTGGTTATTACACATAAAGGTATGCATGGCATATATCCAGGTTACTTGAGGAATTGTCTCACCCCTATAGGAGAGGCCTGCCCCACACATACCAGCAAAGGAGGCATGCTGCAGATCCCATCAGTCAAGGAGTTTCGGTTGGTGGGGTCCAGTAGAAGAACCTTCCTGGCCATGACACTGGCCCTTTGAAACATCTTGCCCCCTGAAATGAAACTGGATCCCGACCTCTTGACCTTCTGCAAGAGCCTGAAGATGTGGCTCTGCCCATTGAATTGGGGTCCCAATGAGAGAATTTCATACTGGAGGTGGTTAATTGATTAATAGCAGTTTCCACCTGCCCCACCAAATATTCTTTTCCCTTCCTACACATCTTTAGTTGTAAGTTGTATTTAATAATACAACTTATAAGTAATTTTAATATGATTTTATAGATTTATACATATATTAATGTTTCATTTTAATGTTGTAAGCTGCCCAGAGTTGTGGAGAGCTTCCCTCAGAGTTGTGGGGAGATAGGTAGAAATTTACATACATACATACATACATACATACATACATACTAACTGCTGGCTTAAGCATCAGATTGCACATTTTACCTAAGTGGACAAGTGAATTTGGGTCCAAGATGGCTGCGAAGGGAAAGGAAACATTTTAAAATAGTGTAAGAAATCCTGGGTGTAGTACAGAACAGAATATAAATTGAAGACTGGAAGAATAAAACAGAGAAATGTATGAGGCTATAGGTTAAGAAGATAGTGCAATGAAGTGTAGGAGATAAGGGAGTTAGAAGAGGATAAGATACTGGCAAAAACCTCAGTGATATAGATTATACAGATATAACATAGAATCTTAAGATAGAAAATAGGAGTATAAGAGATAACACATACCATTCTTGTAAATTGCCTAAGGATAAATGAATCTGAAACTTCCAATCGGCATGTGAAATCTTTTATTTCTGTAATAAAAATAGTTCTGGTTGCAAGAATTCCATTGCTTCTGTCTGAGTTTGTCATTACCCTAAATTGAATCTAGGACATACTCCAATTTAGGAAGAAATTAAATTTGAATTCAAACAAGAACTTCCTGACCACATGAGGCTAAAATAAATAAATGAGTGTTACATGTCACTATGCAAGCTCCACCCTTTTGCATTTGCATGAAAAGATATTTCCCCAAATACCTAAAGGGTCAAATTTGCATCATGATGATAAAACATATGTTTTGTTGCTTGTGCTGCCCCTCCACACATGAGTATGAGTAGGAAATTTTAGATAATCACTATAATAGATTGGGGGGGCTTATTTTGACACCCTATTAACTTATTTTAGAATTAGATTTCAAGGAACAATTTTTCATTTTCATAGATTTCAAGGGACAATTTTTAAAACACGTTTAGAATAAAGCTTCATTCTGAGGAGTAACACAATAAATATCCAACTTGCTGAAAACTCAAGAGCTGCTCTATTATTATTTTTTTAAGTTTTAGGGATGCTACAAATATAATTGAGACCAAAGAGGTAAAGGATAGGGAAGTTTATTCCTGCATTGTCATCAGCAAGCATCTTAACTTTTTTTAATAGGCTTTATTATGTTTCCACCTCCTAATTATGTTGAAATAGCTTGTTGTGTGGGTTATGGAATGTTTTGTTGTTTTAAGAACCTCAGCAGAACATTAAATTGCTTCTGATTTAAAAACTGATGATGCTTCTGATTCACAAAAGGGTTAGGAAAATAGAGTATATAGTTATAAAATAGTAAATGTCTAGAAAACAAACTGGCTTTGTCAATTAGATGTGGATTGACCTTCCTTAACCATTAGGCAGCTACAGACATATATCATTTTCTAAAAATACCTATCTGGACCAAGAAACGTTTTAAAAGCCCTTTATGGCATGGGTCCAGTGTATTTAATTACCCCACCCCACTGCTTCCAGTGGCAGAGCCTACTTTGGATCCCATCTGCCAAAGAATTTTGGCTGCTGGAGTCCAGAAAAAGAGCCTTTTCTGTGTGGCCCCCACTCTCACTCCTGGTCTAATGGAAGTGCCTGAACACTTGATTCTGCCACTTGGCTGGAACCCTGACAGAGGCCTGCTATATTTGGAGTGGCTGATGGAGTAGAAGGTTCTCATTCCCTGATTGCCCATTATTTTGGTTTTTAGCTTTCCTATTTAACTCTCCTAATTTTAATTGCTTTATATTTACTTTTTTTAACTTTTTATTATATTATAAGTGACTAAAATTCATTGTGTCAGTGAGATAGTCAGCATAAAGTTTTAATAAAAGCTTATAAGGAAGGGATTTTTGCAGAAATATCAGAGATCATGGACACTATATGTATTATGTCAATGCCACAATAAGTGTTATAGACCAGTTTGGTATAGTGATTATGGTATCAGGTTAGAAACGGAGAGATTGTGAGTTGTAATCCCATTTTAGGCAGAAAGCCAGGTGGGTGACCTTGGGCCAGTCAATCTCTTTCAGCCTAGGAAGGAATAACTTCCAAAATTTTGCTAGGAAAACTGCAGGGACTTATCCAGGAATCCCAATTTGTGACTCAAAGGCACACAACACATAAGTAAGGTTAGCACTTTTAGTTCTTTTGACTTCCATTCCAAGTAAAAGAAAGCTTCTTGTGATGACACTGTAATGACTGTAATTACTTCATTTGCACCCTAGGGATGACAATACAGTGAAAGAGAGAAATCATCATCATCTCTACTGACTGATGATAGGTAAGAGCACATCGGGGACTAGGTAGTGCAGCCAGGGAGAGTAAAGTGCAAAGCCACGGATCCTTTGAAGATGTTTGACTTCTACAGTCAGCAGACTTTCTGCAAATGATTCTTCTTTCTGTCAACTCATTATATGAATAAGAAGTGGCAAAACGTTTAATTTTAAAAGCACAGAGATTCCCTAACAGGAAGAGAAAGACTTAGAGCAATTTTTTTAACACTCTGTAATTTATTTTCCTTCCATTTAACATTTTTATTGATTTGTTTTTATCACTTTTCTGTAGCATTTCCAAGCTACATATCTATATTTTATCTTCACAATGCCATTAAAATACAGTTTTGGAGAGTCCAGAATTTCCCAGATGCACTAGGATGTTAATTAAGAATTCTCTGCCCAAAAGGCCAATCATATGGCTTCTAGGTTGAATGTTAAAAACAGTTGGGAAATGCCAAGTTGCCAGTTGTTTTGTGTTAGTGAAATTCAGTGCTTTGGATCAAAGGGCAAAAACATACGATGAAGACTCAGCTTAAAGATTCTGAGATCTCAGGAAAAGTATCAGGTGTTTCAAGAAGTTAAATGAAGGAAGATGCAATCTGAGCTCCACTGTATGCTCCAAATTTTTTTGTCAAATCTATGCCCAGCCTTTATTTGTACTTTTGGTATTTGGTGGAGTAAATAGCCAGTTCAGATACTTGATTTTCATATGAAGAAAAGACAATTAGCAACCTTTTTATTTTAATTGATTTCTTCCTCTCAAAGAGGTCCTTCTTAAGCTTAATTAAAAAGAATGATGAAATATAAATGTACATCACAGTTTCTGCTTTATTGCATTTCCAGCTTTGGATAGCAACTTTGAGGGAGGAAGAACCATTCAAACCAAACCTAAGTTTTTGAAAATTCAAAAAATGGAAATGAGGAAAATTAATAAGAAAGTTCATTTAAGTTGTGGAAGAAATATTAAAATAGAGTCTGCAGCTTTTTCTAATCCCCTTTTATTACAGGTTTGTACAATATATTGCTTTGTCTCTGACAGTAAAATGTCTTCAATGGGTTAACTGAATAATTAGTTAACTTACTTAACTAAGTCTTAACCACTTGATCAATTCAAGTGGTATCCTTCACTCCTAGGATTTTATGAAATATTCTTCTATACCATGAATACCTGGTGACAGTCCATATAGCTTATGGTAGAGATTGACCTTATGAATCCAATCAAAATGTTATTGCCCAGGGTCTTTGGACAGGCCAAGCAAGCATTTATGTATGCACAAAGGAGCATTTTTTCTGAGAATGGCTTTCAGGTAACTCCATATAAAAGGAAAACCATTTTTCCAACTCAGATTCTTTTATTCCTAGGTAGAATATTTTAGCTGTTAAACAGATGCCAGTTATGGATGTTTAATCCAATTTATTTAGCTGTGTTCACCCAAAATTGGAATCCACAAGCAAGTCTAGTCCATCATCAGGAATAACTAGTGCTGTGCCAAACATGTGTCCAGTGTTTTTCTTTTAAATATTATTTCTATCAAGTAATTTCTTTGCTTGCTTGCTTTCCTTCAAACAACCCTACCTTAAAAATTGTGACAAGTCTCCCAGATAGGTTGGTTTCATTTATTTACAAGATGGTATATGACCTCTTCTTGGTCTCCAGAGAAAAATACTCATGGGACTTTATCCAAGGGCCATTCTCAAATATAAAAGCATTGGCAAGCAAAGATTTTTCAAATATAATTGAGGGCTAACAAATGCAAAACAACAAATCATAACATCATCAAGAATCATTTTAAATCTTTTTGTGAATGAGAGGAAACAGAAGCTTCACGTGCTGAATTTGAATAATTGATGTATAGACTTTAGCACATCATTAAGAAAAAATCAATTGAAAATCAGTATTTCCAGGCTTCATTTGTTTGTAAATAGATTACTTTTACTGCAGAATTGAAATCTATATAAATAAAGCTATAACATGGTTTTTAAGCAATCACCTTAATTTAAAGGGCCACATTAGTGTGAAATGCGGTGGGCCAGGGTCCTATTACGGTTCATGTTATCAATGAAATTGACACAAATCCTTACCATTTGTAGGCCTCATCTCTTTCTATAAATCAACAGGAGCAGCCAACTTGAGTTTGTCAATGAACTTTGTAACAGTAGTTCACCAACTCTTGCAATAATTGGGGTGTGTTTTCATAACTAGACACATTAATGACTGAACTGTCTGTTGCTTAGAAAAAAAGAAATGAAAATAAATTGCAAGTTTTTTTCTGTACTAAATAGGTAGAAAATAAATAATAAAGTTCACAACTCAAATGTTCAGGTCATGTTCATAATGAGTTTTATATCAACATTTTTGTATTACTGCAAAGTCATTCAAAATGTCTACATATAGATTATTTTCTCTAGTATTTTCCAAAACTTTTCTTGACTTCAGGACTTATTTCAAAAGCTAAATTTTCTACTGTCAGTTACAGCTCATGATGTTTAAAACCTTGCTTTGAAAAGTGTTCCTATCACATTGTTTGTGTGTCAACAGTTTCTAAAAGGTAGACAAAGCTATTAACCAAGGTATCAAAATGATGGATAGGTAGCTTAGTCTTACCTGCTGCTTTGTTATTTAGTGTAGATGTCATTTTATTTCACAAATAGCTGACTACCACAGCAAATCAGCACCAGTACTTAATCAGTGAAAAATCAGGATCCAGCCTTTTTATTAATAACCAAGGTGGTCAGCAGGAAGGCCCCCAACGACACGCCCCAAGTGTTCTGAGTTCCCATTGACTTTTTCTGAGCTTTCTCAATGAGCGCAAGCTTGGTTCCCTCCCCACCCCACCCCAATGCAATAGTTTTACACTCAAGTTTTTAATGCTCATCTCTTTAAAAGAATACATGGTATGTAGAAGATTGACCAAATAACCAGAGGAGATATGGCCTCCTTTCTTTATCAACTCTACTCACTTTCCCCTACTTACTATAGGTTTAACACTGTCATGTCATATCAGGCAAACCTAAGATGTAGGTTTGTGACAACCAGTTTGATGCAGTGATTAAGGTACCAGGCTAGAAACTAAGAGCCCATAGCAAATGAGAGGCACTAATATTGCAATTTACCAACCATTACCAATTTACCAACCATGATCAAGTGAATCATTTAGTATTTACATATTGGCAAAAGTTCTCCTTTAATGCATTACTTACCTTCTCAACAAGAATTCCTATGGCTTTATACAAATAAATTATGTCTTAGCAGCTATGAGACTATGACCTTCCATTCATGTTTCAGTGCCTATTTGCTGATCTTCTATTTGCTTCTTTGTGGAAGATATGGAGAAGCCTGAAAGAAAAAGCTGTTGCTATAAGATCATTAATTGCCTTTGTATCAGCCATTATGCAGGCTTTTGTAAAAGCTGAGTTAGCAGCAAACATCAAAGCCATACTGTCTGTCTTTTTTCCAACCATGTAGCCTTAAAATGTAACAACTTGTTTGGCTTGCTCCACACATTTTGTAGCAACCTTGTTTGATGTTCTGCATTTCACCAGTAGATAGATAGCTTTGCACCCACCACTGATAAGGTGGCTAACATGATAGGTACATATCAGCAAAGTTACATGCCTGTTAGAGCTGCTTTTCTCTTCATTATATTAACCAATAAGAATGAGCTTCTTTGTACTGTAACTGCTTGTAGAAAACCTAATAAATGAGTCCACCTTTGGGCTCTCACCCCATGCAGAACTGAGAGGTTTTGTGTGGAATTGGCTCACAGTTTGGGGGGATGGAAAGCAATCCCTCAAAAGCTGCATTCATGTATAGATCTGTAAGCCATGGAGCTTATGGGAAGTCACTGGATCCTACTCAGATATGACTTCCTTAAAAAGAGTAACATGTCATCATTAATAGCAGCCATAAGAATTGCAAAACCAAGATCTTCCAATTTCAAAGACTTTTTTTGGTCAATAGCCTAGCATTTATTATTATGATCCCCAAATTTCAATACATGCTAAATATTATGCATATTTTGAGTTGTTTTTATCAGAAGCTATGACAAGACAGCATACATTGGTTCTTTTTTTTTGCTCAAGTCACTTTGAATTACTTAAATTTGGCAAAAGAAAAAAATAAATTGATCATACATTTTCAGTTGACTGAGTGAAAAGCAAAATAATTTGACCTACACTTTTATTATATTGAAACACATCTTTCAGATTGGTTGAAATTTATAAATCTTGTATATAATGTGAACAGATTTCCTCCTTTGTATAGCATCACTTCCTTCTGTCAGCCCCCTTTTACACTCCTCTCACAATCCAAATCTGCCCCCCTAAAGATAGCCTTTTTGGCCTTCCAATAAATTTGGAACATAGAAAATAGTCAATACTGTGAGCAGTTTTCCATGCCAGGGTTGCACAAAAGGCAACTGTTTTGAATAAACACTATTGTGATTTCTTTCTTTCTTTCTAAAAGTGGGTCAACAGATAAAATCAATAAAACATCATACAATATAAAATAAGAATTTGTGAAATATAAAATCAACTAGCATAGGGTCACAGAGGGAACAGAAATAGAATTCTGGAGTGAAATAAGTTATAGCCAGATGCACAGGGCTAAATTGTGGGAAAATCTGGGGAAAAACAAGCTTATATAAAATTATTAAATATAGGAGCCTGATAATATTTCCTGAGGGAAAACAGATGGTAACATTATTTAGGAGAAATACTCTTCGTCCCTGTCTTCAAAATGCAATGGTGTGTTGTATGTCAGATATATTGTTTTTTCAAGGCTTGCATTCCATAAACTTTTTAATCTTTAAAAATCAACTAAATGATAATGGAAATTTGGAATTGTAGTTCCAGCCATCAGATATCAGCCATCAGAAGACACCAAGCATAGAAGAGCCAATGTAAACACTAAGAGAATTTGATATGATTTAACCATTCATTTGGGTAATGAAGTTCAGGATAATGTTAAAAAGAAAAATGACTTTAAAATTACAAATGGGAAGCACATCAAACAGGGATCTAGTACAAAGCAGTTGCAATGCAAATTTGTTCCAAAAACGATTGGTTCAGAGATAATCCAAAGCAGCTCTTAATTAAAATCTTAGCGCTGTATTGCATATACAGAGATAATTGAATATAACATCAACTTCTGCATGCAACACATATTTATCTTGCCAAGGAAATAATTGAAAAGAAAGTACTTGACAGAACACTCATGTTGGAAAATTTGTTTTTGTTTATTGGTCACAAGAGTTTGCTGTTTGTGTTTAGCAGCAATTAACTGCAGACACTTACACAAGTTAACGGCCAAACACCAACATTCTTTATAAATTGTTTACTTAAGCAAGATAGTCACTTTTTTAAAAAAGTAAATTCCACCAGTGGAATTGACAATATGTTGGATATCATCTTTTGGGTGGAAGGAAAACTCCAGGCATATAAAATATTCCAAACATTTAAGCAGAAATAATAGTTCATCAGCAATACGAACATGAAAGCATTTCAGATTCTGCCTTATAAACCTAGCCATCAGATTTTGATACCAATTTTCACAGTCAGTTTTTGCTTTAATTCAGAAACCCTGGTTCAACACATAGTCTTTTTCACAACTGTGCCTTCCACTCCAAATCAGTTAGTTTCTATTTACTTTGAGCCTGCTCCTCAAAATCCACAGCTATATTAAAGGAAGACTAAATGCTGACAAACTTTGTTTTAATTCAGGCATTATTCATAACAGTTCATATACAGGTATATTTATCATAAACCTATTTGATTTCCAGAACTACTTCAGTGTAAGTTGTCCAATACAGTGGTGACTTAGCTAATCTAACTGATGAAATTTCACAAAACTGGTTTATAATATAGGGAAATGATGTGAAGACTATTTGTTTAAAAATAATGACTATTATTATTTCAATATAATGACTATAATGAAATATCAGTACACAATCTCATTCAATAAACTAATGCTGATATTTCAGTTTTAAATCAACCTGAACTCCATAAAAGAAAATTTAAAAATAAATGTAAAAATATGCACACATCCAGTGTTTCACTTTTAGTATTTCATTCTGTCAGAACACAATAACCATTAGTTAAATAACCAAGTATTTTTTAATGAACTGTATATCAATATATTAATATCAGTAATATTGCCACTAGCATTTAATCCCAATCATTATAAAAAATTATGGTATAGGAAAAAAAATCTATCTCTCTATGACATGAAATTGACAAAACTAAGTAGAACAACCAACCATGGAATTGCATGAAAATATTGAAGCATTGGGTAGCTTTTGCCATTTAGGGTCCACTATCATCGGCTCTCAAGAAATATGCCATAATAGCACTTGGTAAAGCAGTCATCAAGATATTTTAATGCTGTGATGTGTCTATACTGACAAAGGTCACAATAAAACAAGTCATATTATGGAAAGGAGAGTTGGGCTTTGAAGAAGCAGAATAGGAAGATTATTGATACACCCAGGAGAAGACTACTGAAAATACCATGGAGAGTCAAAAAAAAGAAAGAAAGAAACTAATGGATCATCAAGCAAATCAATCCAGAATTTCACTAAAATCACAAATTATTAGGCTCAAATTATCTTACTTTGGATACACTACTCAAAGACCCAGCTGTCTTGAAAAACCTCTAATACTGGAAAAGGAAGGAAACATGATAACCAATACAAGGTGGACAAACTCAGTTATAGTGGCGATGAGGGCATCACTTCAAATAATTGGAGAACATCTACAGTATGTAGTCAGTAAGAATTGAAAACAACTTGATGGCACACAATCAAGTATTTGTATAAATAGATACAGGTTGTCCTAGACTTACAACAGTTCATTTAGTGACCATTTAAATAGCACTGAAAAAAGTTACATGGCTATTTTTCACATACAACCATTGCAGTAACCCTGTGGTCATATGACCAAAATTCAGACATGGTCAACTCATATTCATGACCATTGCAGTTATCTGGGGTTATCAGTCATATGATCTCCTTTTGCAACCTTCGGATAAGCAAAGTAAATGGAGAAGCCATATTCATTTAAAAACCATGTTACTAATTTAACAACTGCAGTGATTCTCTTAACAACCATGGCAACAAAGGTCATAAAATGGGGCAAAACTCAACAACAACAACTTGTACTTGAAAAGATTCCATTTCCAAAGAATGTGAAAAAGTATCAGGATGATGAATTTGAAGACATAGTGAATTATGATTCTCTGACAGTTTCCATGTTAGCTAAATGAGATGATAGCGCTCTGGTGGAAACATAGCAAAAGGTATGACAAAGTCCTGTTGGAAAGTATAAAAATCATAAGAAAACTGCAGTTCTTGGGAATTCTAGGTAAGAATCTGAACTGTTAGAATTGAAACAGACTGGACAATTAGATTATGAATTAAAATATATATAGGAGTATATGAAATTTACTGATTATAAAATTTAATGTTGTCCACACAAGACAACTGATCATCAACCTGAATGACATACATTTACAATATAAAACAAATCCACTAGCTAACTGGATAAGGCTGTTCTTATACTAACTGCTGTTATGGAATTGCCAAGTCTTAATCATCTTCCTTAAGGCTAGGGAGTTCAGACCTTTACATACCTTGTACCATATTTTGAGTGGCATGAATGAACAGCATATGAATCTTGTAGTTTTAAATCTGCATTTGTTTATATGTTGCTGAATGCCGAAGAGAAAAGAAATAAACTAGCAACAGTTTGAACAGAATTACCAAGAGTAATTTCTACTCAATACAATACTACTTACAGCAAAAAAATCAACAAAGCAGAGTAGTAATTAATTCTAATAAACCTGTTTATTGTCTTAAGGGTTATTTGTCAGCATCAGCCAATACACAAACTTTAGAAAGGGCAAAAGTAATTTGTATTGTTAGGACATTCAATAGAAGAGTCTGCTGATCCACTGAAGTGAAAAAGCAAGTTGGTGCACATTGACATGAAAATAGGTTGAAACTCCATTAACGTTAGAGAAGCTCAAGAATCCTACTAATCTATCAAATAATAAGTCATATGAGACACAAGATTATCCCTTTGAAAACAAAACATCAAATATTCAACATACAATTAGGTGACATCTGGAGATACTATGTAAGCACTGATTATTAATTAAGCAAAGTAAGAATCTTAGATTTTTTTCAAAACCAAGAAAAATAATGTAAATTGGAACTTGGAATTTCGTAGTGCATTCCTCTATATGTAGAAATAAGAGGGAGGCATTCTCTTCTCCGTCAATTCAAAAAGTAAGATATCTTTGGGTATCGGTGTTGTGAGGTGGTTGAGATTATATTCTTGGCCAGAGAGAGACCCAGGTTCAATTCCTCACTTAGTTGGGTGACATTGGGCCAATCATTCTGTTTCCCAAATTTATTTCACAGAACAGTGACTGTAGATATAAACATTTCCTTTTTCAGCAGCCTTCAGTTAAAAAGTGACATAAATGCTTAGCAACATGCAATTGCATTGCACTCCTTCGAGAGCACACTATTCAATCCATTGAGATAGCTACCTATATTTGGGTTTGCAAATGTTTGGGTAATCATTGCACAGGAGTAAAGAGATATAGAAAAACCTTAACTCTTTTGCTACCACTTAGCATTCATCCAGATTTCTGAAGGCTAGATATCCTCTGTCTAATAGAGCTCCCTAAAATGGAAAGATTAATAGAAATGTTTTCAAGTCTATACTCACAGAAACAAAGGACAGCCTCACTCAACTTTCAAAAGAATGGAGAAACTTGTAGGATTATATCCAAAAACGTTCATTGGACAAGATTGAATTTGGAATTTATGCCTTGTTATTACATACCCTACCACTGATTAGGCCTTTCCTCTTAGAAATGAGAGGGAGAGGGAGAAACAGAGAGAGAAGAAGAGGGATAGGCAGGTCACTTGCAAGTTAATCTTGACTTCTGTTGACTGCTTGTACAACTCCTTGAAATTTGCATGGCAATGTTTTTGGAAGTGCTTG
Source organism: Naja naja (assembly GCA_009733165.1). Lineage (NCBI taxonomy): Eukaryota > Metazoa > Chordata > Lepidosauria > Squamata > Elapidae > Naja > Naja naja. The sequence goes on from CM019151.1 coordinate 45,976,658, forward strand.
GCCTTTGCTTCATGGGGCTGAAAAAGCATGACTGGCCCAAAGTCAACAGATTGGCTTTGTGCTAAGATGGGACTGAACTTTATGGTACTAACCTGATATCTTAAGCACTACACCAAACTTATTTTGTGGTAGTGAGTGGGGAGAATGGAGGTCATCTCTCTCTCTCTCTCTCTCTCTCTCTCTCCCTCCCTCCCTCGGTCTCCCTTCCTCCCCCTTCCACCCACTCCCTCCCTCATCTATCTCATGCATGGATATATACATAGGGAGAAACAAAAATGTGTGATTCATTTTACAGAAACAGAATTTCCATTCTATCTAGTCACTTCTACACTTCAAGGAAACTTATATAGAAAGATTTTTTGTTTCCCTTTTCTATGCCTTAAGATAGGCACACTTTGTAGTTTGTTTAATAGAACTAAAGAATGTGATACAAATGTTCTCAGAAACAGTTGACAAATCACTGCATCCTTATGGAGACTCGGTGAGCGCCTTGCAGTAACTTGTATATAATGGTCTTGTGTTGCCTTTTTCTGTAAATGGGGTTCCTTAATGAACCTTGGTTTCACAGTCAACTAATGCCTTTAAGTGAATTGCAAAGGATCTGCAATAGCTTTCTACAGTACTGTATAACAAGGCATAAGAGAGCAGGTGTTTCTGGCAGGGCCCTCCACAGGAAATGCTAAAGAGGAGGTTTGCTCATTTTCTGAGATTACTTTTAGCAATCCTAGCCTCCATCAAACAAGGTCTTCCAACATTCAGGGATAATGTGGAAATCTGTTTTCAAGGAAAAAGACTTCTCCTGTTGAGAGCTCAGTTTATTCTACTCTTTGCAATTTTCTTTAAAGTCTTTGGGAAAAAACAAGAACAATAACTTATTTTCCCACAATCACGGGTTTGTAGGTTTGTTTTACTCCAAGAAAAAGTTCAGGCTCTAAATTACATACAACAACTATTGGTATTTTTATCCTATACAGATTTATATGGTTGTTAGTCCTTGAGAGGCCACAAAAAGGTAAAAAGGAGGATTTATATTCTTTACTAGAAGAATAGTTGGTGGTGTGAAATGGTAGAAAAAGATCTTCAGGGAGAAAACAACTTATTGAACAATTGCTTCAGGCAACGTTTTAAATAAAATCAATTCCAAGTGTAAAATCCTGAGGCCATTTTGGTAAAGCAAATGCACATAAATTCTTTGCATTTATATTAGGAACTCATTTCCACAACTTAGACTTAATCAAACAATCCTCACTCTCCCTCCCCCCTCCAATTATTGTCCCTCAAATTTTGGCTTGCAAAAGGTGTTTATTCTGAAAACCAACAAAGAGGTGGAGCAAGAAAGCAAGGAGTATCCTCAAATTATTATTATTACAATGTATCTGGCATTTCTATACAACTGCTTCCTTTTAAAAATTTCCTTCCCAGCCAGTTGTTTAGGGGAAAAACACAGTGAATATGAGCTTTGCATGGCTGTTAAATAGAGAGGCCTACTAAATAAAGATAAAAAGAGGGACATTTTCTTCCAAGTATCTTTAGCATCTGCCAGCATTGTCCTGTACCCTTCAAAAATGTTATTTATCTCTGATTATACTTAATGAGTCTGTAATTACTTGCAAGTATATTAGGCATGGTGCCTCACTTTATTGAAAAAAATACATTTAAGTGGACACTTTGTATTAATATTGGATAAACCTCAAATTTAGCTGTAAAATGGATCTAACTTCTTTTGCTTTTCTCTTAATCTATAGAATTTTTTCCTGAATGAATGAATATCCCTCTGATCTATGACAGACCCCAATTCTGGTCAACTTTTCGAAAGCTGCTGCAACCCCAAGTATTGGAAGTCAGTTGCATGAGAATCCTTTTTTGGTTGTTTTGTTACATTACTTATTTTCCAGTTTCCATTTTATATTTAAATAATTGAAATAGGCTGCTATACTATCAATTAGGCACCAGTTTGAGGCAAAAGCCAGAGTGTATATAAAATTATATGTTTTGGTTTGGAGGGGTTTTTTGTTGTTGATGGTGTTTTGGTGTTTGTTTTTTAGGCTGTACACCACTCAGAGACTCACAATTTGAATGGGTGGCCTTATAGACCTGATAAATAAATAATGCCTATTGCTTTAAAAAAGAGAGAAAACAGCACTTTCAGTAAAGTGTATTTTGCTCAACTGCCAGGATCCCATGTTTATAGTCATGTCTTTCCTGATATTGTATCAGTTGACAAAGTTTGTAATAAAATATCTTGCCCGCTAGATGATGAGGCACTGGTATGCAATATCACCATGTATTGTTGAGTCCCAATATGAATAGAAAATGCAGGCATGATTCATGATTCAGAATGACATGGAAACAATTACGGAATGGCAGCCAATATGTGCAAGAATAATGTATAAATGTGGCCCGAAGACAGAATAATCATGAAAATTAAGTAAATGTTTACTATTGTTACAATTGGTTGCATAGTCAGCCAGAAGTTTAGACTGGAATTTGCATTTTTATCCACCAATTGAATTCTTATTATTATGGTTTCTCATGCAGTCAGCCAGATAGATTGCCATCTATTGACTCATTAGTAGTAGTAGTAGTAGTAGTGGTAGTAGTACTAGTAGTAGTATTTCCTGACCCCTTGTTATAAACTATTGTAATAGCTCATAATTCACTTTTTTTGCTTGGATATTTTAACAACAAAATGACTAAAACATCTCCCCTGGAGCAATCTATATCCAGATAAGCATAGATTACCTCCAGGATGAACATCAGACCAACTATCAAGAACCAAACAATACTCCAATCAAGGAGCTGCCAAATAAGCTAACAGTAACCAACCAAATGAAAGAACCTTGAAGAGGACTCCACCAACACTGACAGGGCAAGCCACTAGAACATGGGTGTCAAACTCGATCACATCATGTGACATATCGCAATGTATCACAATGTTTTTTGCCATTACAGAGCTGGGGTGAGCGTGGTCTGTGTGTCCCACATTCAGCCCATGGGCTGCCAGTTTGACACCCCTGCACTAGAATATAAACTGAGAACAAAGCCCACTCCTTATTAGCACTGATAAGGCTAACAAGTTTGGGTAATGAGTAGTCTGTAAGGAAATAACCAAGTTCAGAAAGCACCAAGGATCCATCATAACAACCACTATATCTGGAAATATTACCTAATCATATTATTAGAACACTAGATTCTAATCCTGTTATCCAGGTGTTAATGTCAAGCTACCCTGAATTTTTACACAAACAGAAAAGCAAGTTAATAATGTATACGTCCAAGCAACTCCTCAAGCAGGGCCCAATTAATTCCATAGGCAAATTAGCCTAAGTGGCTAGAATTCTCCTTTGACTGTTGTCACATTATTGGAAGAAGCCAGGCCCTCGGATACTCACAGCAATGCACACAGGTTACTCATTAGAATTAAAGGTATATTAGAAAAAAGGGAAACTGCTGAGAGAGAAACAAGTCGCTTTTTCCTGGATCATTCTGTTGTAAATAAGTCAAAGCTAGAGTTCGTCTAGCTAGATTCAGGCTTTTGTTTGTTGAGTTGTTGTATCAATCTCAGCATATTTTTAATCTAGTTCTGACATGGACGGATATTATGGTTTAGGGAGAACAAAATGAAGACTAGATAAAGCTGACAGTTTTCATTTTTCACAAGATGCTGCTAAAAGGAAAGGAAGGGAACAGTTTACAACTGAGAGCAACTCCTGATGTGAGAACATTTACTGCCCCTCAAACATACAAGGGCTTTGCACTTTGAGGTCTTGTACGGTCACTGTAATATTCAAATGAAACTATGCAAGTATTGTAAGCATAGCAGCACGCAGACTGAAGCAAAAGCACACTAGCACATCCAGGTGGCTTCTAACACTAATAATTCAGAGCTGCTGTGAGACTAGAAAGTGAAAAATAGAAGCTTTGCCTTGATGAAATATTTGGGAAAACTACTAAAATCACCTTTCAGTAATTGAAAAGGCTGACATGGGAGAATATCAGGGCTTCATTGGTTGTTGGGCTAAGGAGTTAAAGGCAGTGAAAGCCCAGTTCTTGAACAGAACACAAAGAAGGAAACAAAATATTTTTTTAAAACCTAACAACCTTACACAGACTGTTGGACACCTGCCAACTTTCTGATCAGCTGGGAGATATAGAAAATTATAAGGCAGTTACTGAAAATCATATAAAATAAAGAATGAGACATAAGGATGGGTATATAAAGTGCAGCTGCAATTATATCTTCTACCACAAACTGGCAACCTGCAAGTAGGACCCTCCTATGTTTTTCCATCTTTCTATTTATTTCCCTGGTCAGCAGATTAGCAAACCATATATTATCTGCTATAGGCTTCTCTGGTGTTCATCTTTGGAGATGATCAAGAAATTCACCCATTGCAAGATATGTAATAGTACATGAATGGTCAGCTACATCATGGAATATGTCAATGAAGATCCTCATCCAGGTAAACTTGCGTGACATTTGCAATACACATTGGGGAGCAAACGCTTAAGGTTTGGATTGGGAGGAGTTGGTACATTCCAATAACTTCTGCCTAATTAACTTCCTCTGCCTGATGAAACTGTATGTATAAGCACTGAAACATCTCAAACTAATAAGTCCAGTTGGCATGAATCAACTTTTAGATTACAAACTTCAACCTGAATTGAATCTCAAAAAGTTGAAATCTGGTTGGGTTTTGGATGACAGACCATTATACAAGGCTCCCGCCTTGTGGAACCAACTCCCTTTGGAGCTCCATTTGCCTCCTGATCTTCGCTCTTTCCGCCACAATTTGAGGACCTGGTTGTTTGAACAGGCCAGGCTGGACTGACCTCTTGGGGGGTTAAATTCATTTTAAATTAATTTTAGTGATTGGGCTTGCTTGGTTTAATTCTTTTTTAAATATTTATTGTTGTCTTTTAATTGTGATCCACCCTAAGTCCTCTCGGAGAGGGGGTGGCATACAAGTCCAATTAAATAAAGATAGATAAAAAGATAAACTTCCAGGTCTGGGGGCTAGTCTGGGAAATCAACCCAAGTTCTTAGAAAAATAATGTATCAAGTCATTTTCCATGCCAGCATCAAGAAAACTATGAGGATACATTTAGGAAGATCTCAAGAGCTAAAATTAGTTGAATGAGATTTTGCTATTGATATCAACTCATCAGAGACATTCTTTCTACAACTATTTTTATAAGGGCAAGTAGTCTCTTTACTAATGTTAAAATTAAAAACTAAAAATTCAAATATTCTGGTCTAATATAGGCATTATAGTATCATTGACTTTCATAATTCTTGAGTAATCTAAGAGAATTTTTGCTCAAAATGGGTTCCATTAAGTTTTCTTTGAGAAATGTTATATTTAAATAGATGCATATACACATAAATTTATATGCAAATGAGATTTTAAAATAGATTAAGCAATGACAGGAAAGACATTTTTGAAGGAACATATGTAAAGGGGACAAAATCAAAAAAAGAAGAAATTTTAGTCTTTTTAAAACTCTGACACTACAGCTCCTGTTATTAATTAGGGTTCAGTATATTTATATGAGAATCTCTCCATCTGATGTGCCTATTTATGTCTTTAAAATGGATTTACTGAAGCCAACAACCATAATTTCTCTGTAAACGTAAAGTACAATGCCATACAAACAATCAAAGTAAGAATTTATGTAGATGAATCATCACTCTGTGGCCCAACCTCTATATGAAGGCAATAGAAGTAGAGTTTATACTGTAAAAGTTACCATGGAACTATCACACTATGCACACATTACAGCTATTCTCTTTCAGGATGGAATATTCATTTTTCATGATAGAGATGTGCATATGTATGGTTAGAAATCAGACAAACAGCATGTCCATCACAGTATAGTAAGTCCTATTGCTAACAAATCTTGACAATGTCTCATCTATCTGACAAGTTATATATATATATATATATATATATACACAAACACACACACACACACATGTAAAATAAAGTTTCACTTTAGTGGATAGGAATAACTGATTGATGATACTGTAATTAGTGGTCACATTGCAGCATCAACCAAATGGAAAACAAGAGGCAGATTATTTATCTACAGTATCTTATCATATCCTATATGACTATTATCAAAGGTAACTGTAACATGGTGCTAATCCATGTTATTTACAAGTTATCTTTTATAGGATAGCAGATAAGAGACTTCTTCTAGGCTCCCCAAAACTTCATATATTTGTCTAGAAATTTCAAATCATGATTCTTGTCTCTACTCTATCTCATTTTTCCCATTATACCACACTCATTTATTAGGAACTTTCCAGTGATCCATTCTTGCTTTTAATTGTTAGTTTTTTTTAAAAAAAATTAAAAACTGAATTCATGGACTTTTACTCCATAGCAACCAACTACTAAACCAGGACTTTCTTATTTTCTTTCTTTGAGGGAGAACAGTTGGCTGAAGGTCATCCATTGAACTTTATGGCTGCGGAGGGAACTGAATTTGTTCAGCTCCAATTATACAATGAATTGTAATGGCATTCAGCTTTACTGCATATATGAAGCTAAAGGCTGACATTTGGGTTTATCACATGCCAAATTCTATGATTGGTTTTAAGTTAAACTTCTGCAACATCTGAAAGAATAATATGTATAAAAAGTAGGTTGTGCATCTCTTCAGATTGGAAAGCAAAAAAGTCTTTCAGAGTGTGCATTCAACATCTCTACAGCTTCCTGAACCAAATGAGTTCTTTCCCAGGATTGTGCAGAGAGCAGCCGTGTAATCCTAAAAAAAGACACCAATGCTTAAATGGAAATTGGTCCTACCTAGAAGATTCCATATGCTTCCAAGTGCCTTTTTGTCTTTGAAATCATTGCACTGGTCCAATGTGGAATGATTGTCATGTAATCTAGACAGAGAGAAAGAGAGAAATGTCAACAGATTGGAATAACACAAAATCCTTGGTGAAGTTCAAATGCACTTACCATCACAACACCTGGTATTTGAAATCAATAGGTAAAATGCAGCTATCCTGAAGAAGACATCTAGTACATAAACCATAATGAAAGAATATAAAGCCTTACAAGTGTCTATTGTAGCAACCTTTAATATATTGGTTTTCTTTGGAAGTGACTCCTCTACTTGCTCACATTATCCAAGCAAATGTTTAAGGTCAAATGTTAAATGCTAAAAAGAAACCTAGATTTATATAGCTCCAACATATCAGTACTATTTTTCCCTTTCAAGTGTAGAAAAAATATGCACTTTTAGCAAATTTTGGACATTTTGAGGAGATTTTTACTTTATAAATGGATAAGCATATATCACATGTGAGAATACTGCAGTTGTGGTTTGATACTCATAAATAATAAAAAAAGGGATCTGAAAGGAAAAAGAACAAACTTTGTTAGAGAAAGTAGGATTGTTCATTGACTTTTGCTAGTGTACTCTAAAACAATTAAAGATGAGAAAAAGAAATAGGAGGAACAGGAGCAGCCCAGATGTTCATTTTTAATGTATAACTTGAGACATTCAACAGATTAGGGAAGCTCAAGCTACAATATGTTAACAGGAAGAAAATAAGTTTATCCCCTAGAATTATAAAAAGTACAAGTCTATGATTACTACACAAATTTCTTTAAGGAAGGATGAGAGAGATTTCACACAAGAGAACATAACAATGTCATTTCCTAGCTGCTAAATGTCTGCTACATGTAGAACAGAGATTACAAAAGCTGGAGTAATTTTAGACCAAGCTACCAAGGAAGCTAAACAGCTTGCAGGGCTGTGTGAACCTTTTACAAAAGAATAAATAAGGGGCATGACATGAGAAAACAATCAACATCACAACCACAGCATGCAGGCTGTTGGCATAACAGGGATGAGAAGTGGAGTACTTCCAGGCACTGCTGAACTGCAATTCCTACATGAGAAAGCACTGTTAAACACTCAATAACTGCTTCCCAAGCTGAGTTCTTGGGAAGTATCCCAGAGTTTAATCATGGGGATAAAAATACAAGGAAAAGAAAAGAGAAAGAATGTGTATTCTTTAGTATTACTTTTAATATAACCTTAATATTATCTTTTGCGCCATTGGCTTGGTTTTTGGTTAGCGGAGTCAGTGAATATGGATATTCTTGGGTTTTTCCCCCATCTCACGTTGAGATTCAGAAAAAGCTTAAGATAGTATCTTTCCTTTAATTTTGTAAGAGCTTTGCAGGAGTTTGTTTAAAGGCAAGAGAAATTCTACTGCTACTTGCTGTGGGCAGGAGAAGGACTAAATTATTTCAAGGCCCCTTCCATCCTTAAATTCTATTATTCTACCATTCTAAGAAATTAGTGTCTTTCTCTTATTTTCCCCAGACAATTTCAGCTTGAAATAAAAGCCTGTTTCTTCTTTGAGCTTTCTTTTCATTTGACCCTGCAGTCAGTCACAAATAAATTGTTTTCTACTTTTCTCAGATAATGAGATCTAACAGTCATTTAAAAAGCAGCACATTTTTTAAGTGGCTGACAAAATTAATCCTATAAGATATTGGGGAGTAGCAAATCAGCAGGAATAGCTTAAACAGACCATTGGAAAGCCCAGTTGTTGCTTCTAGAATTGAAGGATCTCTTGACCATCCCAAAAGTCAATCTTCCATCCAGCCATATACTTCCAATCTCTTTGTAACCAAAGAAATCATCACATCTTCAAAGGTGCTTATAAAATAGAGATTTTTTTCTTGATAATTATTGCAGTGAATTGGCTAATTGTGTTATAATAACTTGAATATAAGAACCTCATAAGGAATATATGACATTCTTGGAAGTTTGAATTTTAATATGTGTTAAAATAAATCCACCTAACTCAGTTCTTATAAACACCAAGGTGGGACATGATGGCTCAGCAGTTAATGATGCTGAGCTTGTCAGCTGGAAAGCTGCCACCCAGGATTTGAAACCTGAGCACCACACTAGGGTGCTCCCTTGTTACTTAGCCCAGCTCCTGCCCATCTAGCAGTTCGAAAGATTCAAATGCGAATAAATAGATGCCACTTTGGTGGGAAGGTAACAGCATTCTTTGACCCTCAACCTATAATCATGCTGGCCACATTACCACAGAAATGTCTTCAGACAATCCTGGCTCCCTCAGCTAAGAAACAGAGATGATGAGTACTGCCCCCTAGAACCAGAAACAACTGGACAGTGGAAGCCTTTACTTGTTGCCTTTAAACAGCATGGTGGGAAAAATACAGTAGAAATGAACTTACTGTAGAACTGTTTTAGTTTAAGCACTGTATTGTATCCAAGTCAGAGATTTTAAGGAACAAGGAAGATTTTAAGACTTTTTATAAGCCTTGTCTTATTATGAGAGTAACATATTTGGTCTCTGATTAAACATAAGCATGGCTATGTAAGTCCAGAAGAAAGAAAAAACAAGGGGTTGAGTTTTCATCTTCAAGTTTCCAAGTGGTATTTGCATTCCTCACAGCAAAGGAGAAGTAGAAAATAATGCTAACCAGGCTGAGCTGATCTTTGCAGCAGCTCAAAAACAGAGCTCATGGAACTTTTTTTCCCCAAAGTAGAATAATGATAAATTTGGGCTCTTTACTGAGGAGAGGGGGTCAGTATCACAAAATGAGAAGTAATGTACCCATTTGTAATGCTGGCATAGCAAGTAAATAAAAACAGAGCTTAGATGGATTCATAGCAGCAAGCTACAAGGAGTTGAGGAATAGAAATATGGGAAGGGAAATAATCCAGATATTGTTATACTATTCTTCTAGAAGGAAAGACTATTCAATTCCTTGTTTCTAGCTGCTGGGCTTCTGAGCAAGCTTGTAGAAGACCTGAGCATTCTGCACTTCACCAGTTTACAATGTCAAAAGAGCCTGATTGGTAGTTTTGTAGGTTTCTGTTAATGGAAAATGTGTGAGAAAATGTCCTGTACAGATTTAAATTATTCCCCCTCCAAATTTGGAATTATAAGAGGCAACACAGTGTAGCAGTGAAAATCTTGGATTATGATTGAGATCTAGTCTCTGCCATGGAAATTCCCAGGAGAAATTTGGCCCAATCACTCACTCTAAGCCAAACTTACATCATAGGTTGTGGTGGAGATAAAATGATGGAAAAAACTTCATGTAAGTTATCCTGAACTCTTGGAGAAAGGGCTCACATAAACAAATATTTTGGAAAATTAAAACTGAATGCTCATGTTGTAATATTACATTTGAGGCTTGCTTATTTACATTTAATATACATTTACTATACATATATAAACAGCCATCCTGAATATTTCAAAACAACTACATGTTATAATACATTTTTTGTATTTGTGAAGTTGAATTGTGACGTCATTATTGCCTCCTGGCAAGATTTTGGAACTGGTGTTCTTTTGCCTTTTTCAACAGCTGAGAGAAAATGAGTGGTCACCCAGATGCCTAGTTGGACTAGGTCTCAGATTCTCCTGGTTCCTAGCTTGCTATCTTAAATCATTATATCAACCTTGCTTTCATCTGGTTGAGAGGGAATATTTGTGTATTAAGGGTAGCCAACACATTGAGAAAGTGAATTTGGCAAAGTGGATGAGACATTTCTGCCAGGAGTGTTAAAGCAGCCTTATCCTTCAAAAAATTTAACACAACTACTTTGATTATCCCCTTCTGGTGTTTGCACTGCAAACAAGTGGTTTACTAAGGTTTTTAGCCAAGTGATCTGTATCTTCTTAAGTCAGTGACAAGCATAAGGTAATTATTATCATTTTAGATGAAATACTCTGATAAAATGTATGAGGAGCTTTGATTGATTACTGAAAAATAGAGAAGAAAGGATTAAAACATTGCAGTGATTACTGACTGGAGCAAAGAATAAGGAAAAATACAATTTCACACATGTTTTAAAGGCACAAGAGCATATAAAACTGTGTGAAATTATTCTGGTCACTTACTATTCCTAGTGGGAGCTGCTCTGTAGTATCACTAGCCCATAACTTGCAAAAGTAATTGTCCCATGATCTGCACAAAGTGTAGCTTTTTAGAATTTCTAGAAGCTAGGTAAGAAATAATCTTTTTCCTTCCAAAAAAATGCTGCTCACTAGGAGAAGATACATTTTTTAAAAATATATCTGCGGAGATGGAATAGATAGATAGCTAGATAGCTAGATATAGATAGATAGATAGATAGATAGATAGATAGATAGATAGATAGATAGATAGATAGATGATAGATAGATAGATAGATAGATAGATAGATAGATAGATAGATATATAGATATATAATTATATTTTTATATGCAGATAATGCTATATTGTTGATCATATAAACAAGTTTTAATTGCAGAACAATTTTAAGAAATAATGAAAGAATGAGGAGGAAGGAAGGTAAAAAAACTAGAAAGGCATGATCAGATGGAGTTATGAATGCTTCTAAAAGATATAGGAATTTATAGAACACATATCAATATGTGAGTAGGGTATGGACACTGTGGAAGGAAGCAATTGCTGTTTATAAGTAATCACTATGATATGTGACCATCTTGAAACATCTCCTGTATGATGCATTCTACCACAACACTTAACTTCTTGAAGAAGGTCCATGACGAATAATTACATATAAGCCAGCAGTGTGTGGCAGCAGCCAAAAAAGCTAATATACTCCTTAGTTGTATAAACAGAAACATAGAATCAACATCATGTGAAATATTAGTACCGCTTTATAAAACCTTAATAAGATCACACCTGGAATACTGTATCCAGTTTTGGTCACCACATTACAAAAAAACATATTGAGACTTTAGAAAAAGTGCAGAGTAGAGCAACTAAGCTGATGAAACACCTGGAGACTAAAACATATGAAGAAGAATTGCAGATTTGGATTTGGCTAGTCTAGAGAAAAGAAGGAGTAGAGATGACATGATAGCAGCATTTCAGGAGCTGCCACAAAGAAGAGGAGGTCAACTTATTTTCTAAAGCACCAAGGGCATGACAAGAAACAATGGGTGGAGAGTAATCAAGCAAAGAAGAAGCAACCTAGAATTAAAGAGAACTTCCTAACAGTGAGAACAATTAACCAGTGGACCAGGTTTGCTTTCCGAAGTTGTGGGTGCTTCATCACTGGAGAATTTTAAGAAGAGACTGGACAGCCACTTGTCTGAAATGGTAGGGTCTCCTGCTTGAGCAGAGAGTTTGACTAGAACACCTCCAAGGTCCCTTCTATTCAATTGGATGTGGTAGAAACAAGGATATTGGCAAGATTAGAAAGGTATGGAGAGATGCAGAGAATGGTGTTGGTGTAAGCTAGACTTAGCTCTGATGTCTTTTCTTTTTTATCTCATAACTTTATTTATTTATTTTTGCTTACTCTTCCTTATTCCTTTGCTTCATTTTGCATAATCTTGCTTACCCCAAAGGGGAGTAGGATAATCAGTTCATATATATTAGTTGCTGCATTTACTATTAGAAATGCACTGATATTATAATGTGGTTGAGTTATTCATATTCTTATAGAGAAATTTAATAAAAAAAATTAGAAGATTAAGCGGGGGGAACCAAAGTCCTAGAGAGATTAACGTTATCATGGTAGCTTTTCATCTTAACAACAGTTTCTGGAGATAGGTTGAATTTGCAAGAAAAAATTAATTAAAGCTTATGCACAAATCCATTGCTAACCTTTAAAGTACAAAAACATTTACTGTATTTCACTGTCAATTTGACAGCTTTATATTTAAAAATTAGAGTGAAAATTTTCCCAAACATTTAAAATGAATTTGATTAGATCCACCAAACTTAACTGCTAGACATTTAAAAAAAAACTAGTTTGCATTTACTGGAATATTAAATGTGGTTTATCCTTGGACCTTTACAGCTCTTAGACTATTCTGAATGCAATTTTCAGCCCAAAGTTGCATACAAAAATAGGTTCATTAGAAAACAATTTACCTGATGTATACACCATTTCCCATTCCCATCCCAAAATTGTTCACAGGAGACATTTTGTATAGAAGAAATGTTAGGCTGTCACATATCTACACTAACTTTACCTCTATAGAAAGAATGGCACATCCAAATCATGGGCAGTTCCAAACAGTTCCAGCAATTCTCATCCACTTCTGAAAATTTTCTCATATTTAAAGATCCAAATTCTGGACAATAACTTTCTTTTTTTAATTAAATTTTATTGAGTTTTCACCTTTAAAAACACATTCTATATACATTTTTGCAGTTGTTTGTGGCATTGGTTTTTCCATTTTTCTGTACATACATATATATTCATTATTTACAATTACACTGTTACACTTTTACATTTACGTTACCTTTTCTTTCTATTGTCTAACCAGACATACAATTTTTCCCAAACCCTATAGTATTCTTTTTCTTCCCTCTCCTGCAATTCCATTGTGAGCTTGTTCATTTCTGTTCAATCATTACTTTCTTTATGAACATATCATCTGTGGGGTTACTATCTAATTTCCAGTTTTTAGCATATAATATTCTAGCCACTGTTAATATATGTATTATTAAGTATTCAATATCTTTAGTATATTCATCTCTAGTTATCCCTAGTAGGAACATTTCAGGTTTGAGTACTATCTTTGAACCTGTTGTTTTATATAGAATAACTTTCTAACTTGCCTTGCTTTCAATCTCATTGCCTTTGTGGAATAAAGTAAATTGGCTAGATATATAGTTAAATATTACAAACATCAACTAATAGCATCAATATTTAAATTAAAGTAAATCTTAATACAATAATATATATGACTTCCAATGCCATCTTTAATAGCGCCTACATAAGCTAGAAAGAAAATGTGAGTCTTCCTGCATGCCCTGAAGTTTCATAGACTGGATCCAACACAAGTCCAGACAATATAAGAGAAAATAATGATAACACCCTAATGAAATCAATAAAACAGTACAGCTCAATTCAAACATTATCCCTTTTTTTCTGGGAAATGAAAAATAGATAAAATGGATGTAGAGATATCATCTTTTTCTTCTGCCTAAAGAACATATCCAAAGAACAGCTCACTATTAAAATTGAGTTTATGAATGCTTTGTTTACCTAGCATATTTGGAGGAGAAAGAGAAGAATTTAAGTCATTCATCTGCAGAAAAAATGGGAGATCAAGATGCACTTGTAATCCTTTCACAAAGATTGGCCTCTAATGCATCTTTTTGGGTTCCATACTCTAATGTGTTTGCTAATCGTTTATTCTCAGCTAGTACTATTAATGTGACAGAGTTCACCATGGTTACAGCCACAATCATATCATAAGTGACTGAGTTCTTCACTTGGAGTGAAGTGATTGGGGGAAAAAAGATCTATAAATAAATGTGACTGGCTCAATTTATTTTTTCTTTCTTTAAAGCATTTTTTTTACCCCTCTTAAGGTTAAAATTACTTACATAATTCTGAAGTATAGCATAGTTGCTGTCTCAAATTCATAGTTACTTTTGTAATCTAGGGATGATACTATTTTTATTTTATGTTTACAATGTAAATAGCTCAGGCTCAGCATTAACCAATGGCTTTGGGTTAAACACATTGTCAGTATTGTAGTACAGTTTTCTCAGGCTTGACAGGGGTCTGCAAGACATTATAATTCTTAATTTCCTTTTGGATAATTTGTTGTTTTATTTATGAATATACATGTGTGTGTTTGTGAGTGTGTGTGCGAGAGAGGGAGAGGGAGAGGGAGAGGAAGAGAGAGAGAGAGAATATTTATTCAGTTTCTATAGCTGTTCAGGGGTGGGATTCTATCGATTCTATCTGGTTCTATAGAACCCCTTGTTAACTTTCTAAGTAGTTGTGAGAACCGGTAGTTAGAAGCAATCTCCATTTGTTTTTTTCACCCTTATTACATTCTTGGCAGACAGCCTAGACTTCCTGTCTCTGGCGCTTCTGAGGGCTTTCTCAAAGGGGAAGGGTTGTTTTAAGATTATTATTTTTTAATTACATTTATATGCCGCCCTTCTCCAAAGACTCAGGGTGGCTTACAATTTTTGGGATACAACCCAATGTGCTCAGCAATAGCCTTCATTCCATCATATATGCCTTCTTATTACTAAGCGGCATTTTTACAAGGTCAGCTTATTGCCCCCAACAATCTTGGGTCCTCAATTTACCTACCCCGAGAGGATGGAAGGCTGAGTCAACCTTGAGCCTGGTGGGATTCGAGCCTACAGTAATTGTAGGCAGCTGGAAGTTAAGTGCAGGCATTTAACAGCCTGAGCCACCAAGGTCCATTTTACACTGCTGTTGGGAGGAAATACTTCCCTGGACAATCAGCACTTTGAAGAAATAATTGAATAATGAAGCAAAGCTTTTAGTGACAGGGAACCAAGATGAGTGACACTCAGCAAGCCTTCTTGGCTAGCTAGAAGGATTGACATTCAAATGTGAGTTTACATACTCTTTTGGAGTTTTGGTCTAAAACTGGTTTTTGGTGAAGGTTAATTCTGTGCTTAATGAAGTTTAATCCTGTGTTAATTGATGGGATATTTTTCCCTATTCAGCTTCAACAAGCAACATCTACTGTTGTGATTTAATTATTGTATTGTGTTTGAATTTTTTCTTGCCTCATGGTTTCTTTTTCTATTTGGGGAGGGGGTCTTCCTTCACTGTTTTAATACTAGCTGGCACTGTCCTTTTGGGGTATACTTCCAAGACGCAAGATGCAAGCTTGGCACTGATTTTTTTTACTGCCTTTTGGGGGGCATGTGACCTTTCCTTAAGTCTGGGCGATTTCCTTAGGATATCTTGTGAGACCAGCTGGTATTTTTAAGTGTTCAAATGGATCTAAGGATTGCTTTTCCTGGGTCTGCTTTTTCGGGAGAGCTTAAATGACCTCTCTGCTAAAGGGTTTCACTTTATGAGCAAGAGATGGCTGTTTGATAGTTATCACTGTATTTTAACTATTTTAATTCCCCAAGGTGCTCCGGCACCCTGCCTGATTTGTAACTCCGGCTTGCAGGTATTTTTAATCTAATGATTGGTATTTAGGGCAGCTTTTTGCAAGCAAAGAAGCTTTTTGTATTTTTTTTTTTGTATTTTTGTACAGGTAATCCTTGACTTACAACAGTTCATTTAGTGACCATTCAGAGTTATAATGGCACTGAAAAAAAGTGACTTATGAGCATTTTTCACACTTATGACCGTTGCAGCATCCCCACTGTCATGAGAGGCCAGGTGAGGAGATATTGACATGAGTGATGTTGAGTCGGCTATGCCCACCCAGTCACATGACAACCAAGCCACACCCACCAACTAAGCCACATCCACCGAACCTGTTGTTAAAAAACCTGAATCCCACCCCTGTAGCTGTTCATTTCAATCAACGACTCTGGGTGGTTTACAATTCAAACAATATACTACAATTAAAACAAAAACATTTTAAAACAATAAAAAGCCATTTTAAAACATCCAAAATAAACAATCATGACAGTCAAGATACTTGAGCAGTTAATAATAGCAATAGAAGGACAACTATTGAAAAGAAAAGTTGTCTGTCTGTGTCTTATATAAGTCTTGTGAGAACAACTGACAATTGGTCCTTTCTATATGTTCTGACCGGTCAGATCATTTCACTTCTGGCAATGCAATACCTGATGCACCTGGCTATTTAGGTAATCACTAGCACTTTGAATTGTGCCAAAGTGCATCGTTTCTCATGAATTATGCATAAGTTAATAATAAATATCCTAAAAACCCAATATACAAACCTCTTCTTGCCATGAAAATACAATATTTCCATGTAATTATTAGTCTTGACATATATTTATCTACATATTTACATCCCCAGAAGAAGCTAACTCAACCAAGCCTGGGACTCAGGACAGCCTACAGAGTTGCCCCTGCATGGCCCCATGGGAGTCTGACAAAAAATCAGAATACAAGCTCAAATTCAAATCCCATCACAGGACATAAAATCAAGGAATTCTCAGCATTTCTTCCCTTTTTTTCCCTTCACCCACCATTAGACCATCTTTCCAAGCAGTCACCATATTTTCCAGTGTCTTTCTTCCCCACTTGGAACTGAACCCAGAACAATATTTTTTCCAACAACCTGCAAAATCTCATCACCAGAATAGTCCAACTATCTCATTTTGCAATCTGTAAAGTTATCTCCCATCTACCCACTGTACTTGACACTCCTGTGACAGCTAACTGCAATATTGCTGTGGAAGGCATTTCAACATCAATTTGTCTCAGAGGAATATTAGGCCATTTAAAGACCTAGTGATAATGGGTTTGTCAAAGACTTTCCTATGAAAGCTGCACTCTCATTTTTGGAGTGTGATAATTTATTTTATTTATCAAATTATATGCTGTAGTGGGGTAACTCCAATAAAAAATATCCCAAAAATTGAGATGAACATTACTACTGATGTGGTGGGAGATCCACAAGTGGATGAAAACTGTTAGTAGATTCATCCTAATAAATCCCTTTTCCTCTTCTGGGGTTTGAGATATTTATGAAAGGAATTAGACAGGTTTCTAAAAGCAGACAGAGAGAGTTTGGAAATCATGCCTATAAAACCAATCAGGCCATTTAAATTGACTTTCCACACAAGTTATCGAGGTTTAAGACAGCACTGCACATAATTTTTTACAGCAGGAGAAAGAGTGTGCTACTGTGGACAATGTCTTTAGTGAAAGAAAATAGGGATGACCTAACATTTCGGGAAAAGTGCAAATGATTTTTACCAAAAGAAATAAAAGATATCCTACTGAAACTGAATTATTTTACTGTTTCCCATGAGCAGAGATCACTGTTGGATCTTTCAAGACAAAAATAATGTTTCGAAGTGTCATGGAGCTATAATGGTCAGATTCAAATAAAGCATATTCTCTGTCAATTTACACACTAGTATCCAGAGCCAGCAGGGTACAACTTTTCCATAGGTGGAATACAAAAAGATAAAAAGAGAGCTCTGAGATTGTAGATAAACTCCTCAACATTCAGAGTACTCTTTCCAGCCCTCAGGCTGAAAGAGTTTTATTAGCAAATTTTCCACACAGTGGAAAACTCAGTCAGGCAGCAAACATTCCAGTAACTGCAGTTTTTGTTATAGAAAGAATACACACTGATCCACTATAATTAATCCACAAGAATTAATTTTTAGTAAAGTAAACAAAACAGTCTTTGCAGAAAATTCAGTGAAAACAATTTATTGGATTTATGGGAAAGGAGGAAGTCCGTTTTTTCCAATTCGTTTACCTTTAAGGTGGGGGAAAATCTTAATGGTAGTGGTGCAGTGTGTTGAGGTCCCAGTATGACTATGAAACATGAGAAAACTTAATAGAAACAGGTCAGAAGGCCTCGAAGTTCATCATCCTTGGGAAACAGCCATCTTGTCCCCCTTATGTTGTGACATGGGGATTCAAGGAAGTAGAGTATTAGCTGCCTTCCCCATCCCCCAATGGGCCTTTAAATGTTGTGCTCATCTGTGGCAGAAGAATCTGACTAAAAAGAATAGGATTTTCATTCTATAATTTAGAAACACTGTGGCATATGTCCTTTCCAGATTGCAGGCAATGAGCTGGAGAGCATTTATTTTCCTTCTGAAGTATAACAACTGAGGGATGGGTAGGGAAACAGAGGTATGCTTTTCAGATGACCCCAATTTGTAGATGATATTGAAATTGTTTCTGTGCCTTGGTTAGACTCAGTGAGAGTTTACATAGAATCAGAGTGATTCGATGTACCTGGGTCTGTTGCAGTAATTATGGAGATGGGTTGATATGATCAACCAATGAGTGTAGAAACAGAAATGGATTAAGGAACCTGGTGGGTGAGTTCAGAGCATGCTAGTTAATACATGGATATTGGATATGAACAGAATCATTACAGTGGTTAATAAATGAGCTATTGGATATGATCCTTGGACCTAGGGGAGAAATGGCTGGGATTGACAAACTTGGTAAAAGGGAGGGTTGGACAGGCAGTAATATCATGGTGGTGATGGTAGAGGGAGATATGACAGGAAATGAGAGATAAGCTGATGTCAGGATCCCGCCCCCCCCCCCCAAAAAAAACCCAAGACAGACACACATGTCTAAGCCAGGAGTGTCAAACTTGTGTCATCATGACAGCATCACATGCCATATCAGGACATTTTCCCCTTCACTAAACCGGGCAGGGCCATGGCCAGCATGTGACGCATCCTGCCCATGAGCTGCAAGTTTGACAGTCCTGCTCTAAGCAATTTCCTTTATTCTCACATAAAGATAGAAATCTTGTCAAAATAAAGACTACTTGCACCATTAAACATATACTCTGAGAATACTATGGAAGAACCATCTTAACTTTCTTTTTTCCAACATAAGCTATCTTCACTGTCTCTAAATGTATTCCCTACTTCCTGGGAAGCTGGATTGCATTACATTGTGTCTGCTCTCTGGAAAGGCATATCTAATATTTAGCACTGGTTCTACCTTTAATGGTCTCACTCGATGGGTCTGCAATGGCCTGGGCTCAGGCTATTGCAGCTGCTTAATGTCAAGTTAGGTTGTAGTAAGCTGCCCCTTATTATAAATTAGAGGGCTGGTTTGGCATGTATTGTTGAAATCTGTGAGGGCATGGAGGGGATTCCATCTTAGAAAAGTACCCACCTACAATGCCTGGAGAGGGAGAGGAAGTTATTATCATCTGGGAGATTCCTGGGCCTTGCTTGCTTGAATATTGACATCAGGGCTTTTATCTATTATGAAGTACGTATGTCATTTTAGACATAAAGATGGTTTTCACATTTTTGTTCAGGGTTTGATAAGAAGCCATTCAGCATATGATGGAATTTGGGTTTTGGTTGTGCAAGTGGATATAAAATGTGCCTTCAATGTTAGAAGCATGATAGTGCACGTCATACAATTGCAATCACAGCTAAAACCTATTTACTCATTACTCTTCTCCTGTGCTTGGACTTAATAAGTTGCTGAGAGTTTAACAACATACATTTTAATTTAGAGAACACTTTGATTTTAGAGAAGAATCTAGTCCTTCCAATGGCTTTATTTCTTTTTCTTCAGAATTGGGGTGACTTTTTAAAGATTTTTTTAAAAGAAAAAAGTTGAAAGAAGAAAACTAATTGCTGTAATGCAAGCTGGTTGCTGCTCACACACAAGGTTGGTGCGATACCCCTGCATTATAGGGCAATATAGACTAGACAGTCTTGAAGTAACAAATAATGAATATGCTGCATGTTGCAAGGAAAAGGCAAAGAGCATTGACCGCAAGCTGATTTCTTGAAAAGGGTTTTGAAGTAAATCTTTGGGTGAATAAAACCAACACTGGATTAGACACACCAACATTCATTAAGCAAAATAACACTACCTGTGGGGAAGATGCTAAGCCAAGTAGTTATAAATTTAGCCCTGGTTATTATCCTTAGATAGTTGAATATCAAACATCCAAATGGGTATCAGGTATAGAAACAGACAACCTCAACATTATTTATACTTTAAACTCTGCATTATTGACTAATGTGCAGCCTACTTTAGCACTTATTTATCATCACTAAGGGCAAGTCTTCAATGTAGATTGCTGCTTGCCTCCCTGACTTTTCTTCCTGTTTCATACGCTAACTTCAGAAATTCCACTTAGAGATGTAGCAGGTTAAGCAATGATGATGATGCTAGTACTCCATCCATATAATGGCCAGCACAAGACATGATTGGTCATTCCCCTGCTTCTTGCTCTTCCCAATCATGGAGTGAAGCAGGCTTGGCTGTCTGGTTAGCTCTTGTTGGGACTGGGGTACCAATGTCTGCCTTTTCCTTTTTAAGGACTGTTCACTAATTTCCTGGACTTTTCCGTTGCTTTCAAAATGTTGCCTTTATCTTCCTCTTCTCCTTTAACACTAATGCAAAAAAAATTATTCTTTTATGATATCATAGCAAAAGGAAGCAGATTTCTGACTTTTTCTGTAGGTCCATAGAAACTAGGAAAAACTAGTATTTCAGCATCATAAAAATAATATGACAACATTCCTAGATTACAACCTAAAGCGATTTTTTAAAAAATTAAAGGAAAAGGCATCTTTGGCATACCATGGGAAAACAAAGGAAGCATTTTTCACCCAGCCAGGACAGAAACCAATAGGATGTCCACAAGATAAAGTAATAATTGAATGGCACATGAGCTTCTAAGGTTAAGCTAGTTCATTCATTCAATAACAGTAATGTTGGATCAACTGCAAGATTAGTTTTTAAAAATGGCTGACCAACAGAGAACAGAGATCCTGGCAGGTCAGGATAAAATTAACCAATGGAAGGGAAGAGGCATTGAATCTATCTAGAACTGGGGTTGCTACTAGAATGGGACTAAGTTTGAGAGAAGATCATCAATTCTAAAAAGCTTGGTCAGAACATAGAAGTTTTGGATCAGAACTGGGAAATGGGCCAAGGACACTTCCAATGAACTGGGAGTGGAAGAAGGACATCATCCATTCCGATCCTCAGAACGCAGTGAGTAGCTTGTGCTCGCAAAGGGCCAAGCCAAAAATGCACATCTGCTACAAGCCAGCTAACAATAGGGTTTTTTTTAAGGAAAAATAAAAAAAAATGTAGTTAAAGACCAAGTAAAAACACTACTAGAGCTCATTTTAAAAAATGGCAGTCATCCAATTCTGTTTTAAATCAGGGCAACAATCACTGGCTTGGCTGAGTGGAAATATTTAATAATTGGCATAGTATCTACATAAGCTGTGCTTCTTCATGCTGACATTGTTATATCTTCTTTCTGTTTTTTTGGAAGGCAGCAAGGTGTGTGTGGGGGTGTAAGTTACATTGAAATGAATGAAAAAGAAAGCAGTCAGTAAAGCAAGCACCAAGTAGCAAAGAAAATGGCTAATTGAATCACCCTGTTTCAAAGGCAGAAATTTAGTTATTCCTCATTGAGTTTAGCATCTACATAAAATCAGGAAGTCAACCAGAGCTCCAGAGTTGGTACCATTACTGTTAAGTTTGCATGAAGAGACAGACGCGGAGTGCTTCAAGCTCTTAGTTTATTAGTGACTACAGCTCAGAACGGACCCAATTTGGCTGGGCTGCGGCTGCTACTTATAGCCAGCAGCCACAGTTGCCATCCAATCAGAGTGCAGGGTTTTCCCGCACTTTTTAAACCAATCATTTCTTACATTTTACAAGAACAGTTCAGACTAAACCAATGACTTCAAACCTACATACATAACACCCCTCCCCACTAGGTTCAGTCCATACTCAAACCCCAACCTATCTAATGGATTCTTTTAAATAGGTGGGGCTCTTACGTAATGTTGAGACCTCACGTGGTTCAGATGTTTTAAGGTTCTCACCTTGTGAGGGAGGAAATGTGTCTGCTGACATTTCCTTACTTGGACTTGTAGTAATGGTAGAACCTGTTTAGTTACTACAACCTGGTCTCTCCTCCCAATCCATCTCCAACCCAATGTCAGCACCTAAATCAGGTAGTGATGTGCAATCTTCCATTTGTGAAAATGGTTGTTGGTATTGTGACAGGTTTTGGGATGGTTCCTGTTGTGTTAGCTCGTTACACATGGGGTTGATTCTTGCTTGCTGATTACACTCATGATCCTCCCCTTCCCCCCTAGAAGAGGCAGTAGGTATGGGAACCAGAGAGGAGCAAAAGCGATGCTCCTGAGGCAATCTGGATCTTAACTGATCAATGTGCCTGCTCCAGAGGACACCATCCTCCGTTTGTACCCTGTAAGACCTGGGGCCTGTGATTTGGGTTATCTCAGCAGGAATCCATGATGGTTCACCCATGAGGTTCTTAGTATAAACAGAAGAGCCTTGGTGGCTCAGGCTGTTAATTGCCTGCACTTAAGTTCCAGCTGCCTACAACTGCTGTAGGTTAAAATCCCACCAGGCTCAAGCTTGACTCAGCCTTCCATCCTCTCAGGGTAGGTAAATTGAGGACCCAAGATTGTTGGGGGCAATTAGCTGACTTTGTCAAAATGCCGCTTAGTAATAAGCAGGCATATACAATGGAATGAAGGCTATTGCTGAGTGCATTGGGTTGCGCTCCAAAAATTGTAAGCCGCCCTGAGTCTCCGGAGAAGGGCGGCATATAAATGTAATTAAAAAAAAACAGAATCACCCACAGTGAAAGTGCAAATTTTACTAGTGGAATCTAGTGGTGCATTGGGTGCATAAGTGGGATGGAGGTGGTCAAGGAGAGACCTGAGTTTCCTACCCATAAACAATTCAGCTGGGGTTAAATTAGTTGAGGGGTTGGGAGTGATATGCTGAACACTGAGAAGTTTTTCAACTCTCTCAGTGATATCCCCTGGACCCAATTGCTGAAGTTTTTCCTTGGTAAATCATACCATACGTTCAGCCCGACCGTTAGCCGAAGGATGCCCAGGGGCTGTCAGGGCATGTCTGATACCCTGTTGTGCTAGATATGATTCAAAAAAGGTTGGATGTAAATTGAGGGCCATTGTCAGAAACAAGCACATCAGGTAACCCGTGAGTTACAAAAAGCTTTTTAAGCTGTTTGATGACAGCTTCAGTTGTGGTTGATGCCATAGGGATAAACTCCAGCCATTTGGAATATGCATCAACTATAATAAGGAAAGTGTGCCCTCTGGTAGGGCCAGCAAAATCAATGTGAATCCTGGACCATGGGCCCCTAGGACATTCCCATTCCTGTGTGGGGGCAAGAGGTGGGGCAGGCCTGACTACCTGACAGTTGGGACAAGATGCAACCCAGTTTTCAACCATTTTGTCAATACCTGGCCACCATACATAACTCCTGGCCAATCCCTTCATTCTGACAATTCCCGGATGACCCTCATGTAACATTTCCAAAACCTCATTTTGTAGTTTTGCAGGAATAACCACCCTGTTACCCCACAAAATACATCCTCTTAATACAGATAATTCAGTTTGCCTGGATTTAAAAGGTTGGGCGAGTTGAGCTAGATCTTGAAGTGGCCAACCTTTCTTAATCCAGCCTATGACAGGAGCCAATAAAGTGTCTTTGGCAGTTTCTCTGGCAATTTGAGCAGCATGTACTGGAAGTTTGGCAACAGTTTCTAGAAAAGGTGTGAGTCTCAGGAACAGGGTCCTCAATGTGTGAAGGAAGTGGGCAGCGACTCAAAGCATCTGCATGCACAATGTCTTTACCAGGTCTGTGGATCAGTTTGTATGAATAAGCAGCAAGAAATTCAGTCCATCTCAGCATTATTGGTGACAGGATCGGGCGTTGGTTTGTCCCCTGCCACAATGCCTAAAAGAGGTTTGTGATCTGTGACAACAATAAATGTTCTCCCATATAAATACTCATGGAATTTTTTGACAGCTGCTACAATCGCCAAGGCTTCCTTGTCCAGTTGGCTGTAGTTCCTCTCTCCTTTAGTCAAGGTGCGAGAGTAAAATGCAATAGGAGCTTCCCTCCCGCTGGGAAGCATGTGGCTCAACCCCCCACTCCAAAGGGGAGGCATCACAAGTCAGAACAACAGGAAAGTTCTCAGAGAACTGTATCAGCACAGCATCAGACGTGATTAGTCTCTTGATATTGTTAAATGCAGCTTGTTCCTTCCTCCCCAGACCCAAGCAGATTTTTGTCCAGCAACCTATGTAGGGGTTCTGCAATGGTTGCCTTCTGAGGTAGAAACATATGATAGAAGTTAATGAGTCCCAAGAATGCTTGCCAATCTGTTTTGCATTTTGGCCTGGGGGCTTCTTTGATTGCCTGAACCTTTGCCTCTGTGGGGTGGATGCCATGTTTATCAATCATGTAACCCAAGAATTCCACTTTATCTATTCTAAGTGTGCATTTTTCTTCTTTGACTTTTAACCCTGCTTTTTTTAATCTAGTTAAGACTTCCCTGAGTCTCTCGTGTAATTGAGTGTCATTTTCAGCATCTTCTTCCAATATGAAATGCCGGCCGCCCTGTGCGAGCTCATAGGCAAGGACTCCTCGGGGTCCCGTCGGCGGGTCAATGCCGGCTGGTGATTCCCCGACGACGAGCCTTTTCTGTCGCAGCCCCTGACCTCTGGAATCAACTGCCTTTGAGCTCCATCTGGCCCCTGATCTCCGCACCTTCCGCCGTGAGTTAAAGACCTGGTTATTTGACCAACCTGGGCTGTGACCCCCCCTGGGGGGAGGGATGTTTTTTTAATGTTTACTATTGCATTGTTTTAATATTTGGGCTTGTAATTTGGTTTAATGGTTTTTTAAATATTTATTGTTCTGTATTTTAGCTGTGAGCCACCCCGAGTCTTCAGACATGGGGCGGCATACAAGTTCAAATATAAAAATAAATAAAAAATTAAAACATCATCAAAATAGGGCACCACCCCTGGCAACCCTTGTAACATTCCTTCCATAAGGCTTTGGAAGATGCCTGGTGCCACGCTTACTCCAAATTGCAATCTTTTGCATTTGAAGGCACCTCTATGGGTCACAATGGTTTGGGCTTAAGCAGTGGCATCATCAACTGTTAATTGTTGATATGCCTGTGCCAGGTCCAACTTGGCAAAAACTGTGCCCCCTCCAAGAGAGTGTAATAAATGAGGCACTACTGGAACTGGATATGCGCTCTGTTGTAGCGCATGGTTCAATGTCCCCTTGTAGTCTCCGCAGATTCTCACAGACCCATCAGTCTTGACTGGTGTGACTATGGGTGTCTCCCACCTGGAGTGATCAGTGGGCTCTAAAACCCCTTGGGCTATTAGTTTATCTAATCATGCATCAATTTTTTCCTTTAAGGCAAATGGGACCCTTTTGGGTTTTAAACAGATTGGTTGTACCTTGGGATCTAGGTTAAATGTGATGGGGGTCCCCAAGTACTTGCCTAATCCATCGCTAAAGACCTCTGGAAACTCAGACTTCAAGGCCTCTTCCCACTCAGTGTTGCTCACATGATTGATGCCAGTCACCTCGATGCCTAGTGGATTGAACCACTCAAGGCCCAGCAGACTTGGGCGGTCCTTGTCCACGATGGTCAGTGGTAGGCGTTTGGTGTGGCCCTTGAATTTCACGTTGAATTCTCTTGCTCCAACTACTGGAATCTTGTTTCCTTGGTAGTCTTTAAGAGTCAATGCTTGCTTCTTGAAGTGCTTCTTCTGGATGTTGGGAAGAAGTCTGTGAATAGTGTCCCATGACACCATATGAGCCTGAATCCACTTCCATTTGGCAAGGCCTTCCTTCAATAAGTAACGTGACATGCACTTTTCTGCTTCTTAAAGGTGATGAATGACCAATAGTTACTGTTTGATGAGTTTCATTCTTCCCATTTGCTTCTGTGCTGCGCCCCATTTTCTCACTGAGATTGTTGGGCCTGAATTCTTTGTCTTTGCTTGTAGCAAACTTTCTTCTGTTGGGTGGAGTTCTGGATGATTTGCAGACTCTTGCTAGGTGTCCTTTTATCACAACGGAGGCAAATGGTGTCTAAAACTTGCATTCAGTGCAGGGTGGCTTCCCCACAACCTCTGCAGTAGAAATCTTGCCTCTTTCTTCCCAGGTCTTTCTTTTTCCGCTCCATTCTGAGTCTGTAAATTCCTTCCTCCACCTCACTACAGTCTGACTCAGAATCTATTTGCTCACAATGAATTGTTGTGGACTTTTCCACATCAGGATGGCTTGTGGCCTTGTTGATTTTCTTCATGGCTGCTGCTGAGGACTTGGTAGCTTGCTGAAGAGGCCTCTTCTATTGCTTCCTTCAGCATGATCTTAGGTTTCAGTAAGAACTTGCTCTGTAGCACCTTGTCTTTAAGGCCCAGAACAAATCGATCGCGCATGGCCTCTTCTAAATTGTTAAATTTGCATGCACCCCCAATGTCTCTTAAACTTGCCATGAAGTCATTTACGTTTTTGCTTTCCCCTTGATCACGACAGTAAAACTCGTGTCTCTTAATGAGGCACGATACTTGTGGCGTGTAATAGGCTCTTAACAGTTTTTCTAAGTCAGGCCAGTCCATTACCTTCACGTCTGCAGCTCCCGCCAATGCCTTCGCCATCTTGAAAACTTCCGGACCGCAGTGCGTGAGAAAGACCGCCCTCTTCCACTTCTCGGAAATGTCGACACGATCGTTTCCCTCCAGATACATTTGGAAATGATCTGCATACGACTCCCAGTCTTCTGCTGTCAGATTGAACGGGGCTGGGGGGGTGTTCAGTGCAGCCATCTCGCTCTCCTTCTGTTCCGTGTTGCCGTCTTCTTCAGGGGAATCCCATCCTCATCACCAGTGTTAAGTTTGCATGAAGAGACAGATGCGGAGTGCTTCAAGCTCTTAGTTTATTAGTGACTACAGCTCAGAACGGACCCAATTTGGCTGGGCTGCAGCTGCTACTTATAGCCAGCAGCCGCAGTTGCCAGCCAATCAGAGTGCAGGGTTTTCCCGCACTTTTTAAACCAATCATTTCCAACATTTTACAAGAACAGTTCAAACTAAACCAATGACTTCAAACCTACATACATAACAATTACTATATTGATGAGACAAATAACTCAACTGTCTCTTTTCATCTAGTTCTAAGTAAATAATCAGCACATGCAAATGCTACCTATATTTGAGGCAAACAGGCTGAAACTAAATCCGAAGAAGATAGTGATTTAGAAGGAAACCAAACTTGGATTAAAGAAGAGCTCCACCAACATAGAAATAATTATTGAATTTCAGCTGCTAGTAGAATCACAGATGGCAACTGTACTTTTGCACAATTACAGCTAATGCGCTAGCTGCAACCTTTCATGAGCCATCTGGATTTGGCATACAGTTAGCAATAGTTGACCACATCATGGCTTGGCTATCACATCTCCTTTTGCATAAACTGAAAGGTACAGAAAACATCACTGCAAATGAGGGAGCCTGTAGTTTTTCTTTAAAAAAAAATCAGAACTGCAAAAAATTCTCTGTTCCAGTGCAGGAAATTGATTCTTCAGAATCTAATTAATATTATTTGTTCATTTCAGGATCAGAATCATAACTAGATTTTCTCCAAATTAAAACAGTCTAAATAGAAATAGGTTATGAAAACAGATTACAGCTGATAAGGTAGATCTCTAGTAGCTCCTAACTGCTATTTTTTTTTATTTTCTTAGCTTCTGATTGCATTCTCTCATATGTACAATGTGATGTCCTGTCCTATCCCCACCTTACCTGCAATTTTTTTGTCACCCTTCCTTGTTCATTGCAATCCAAATCTATGTAGCCATCCATGCTGCAAAGGATGGAGAAGTCCATGAAAAAAGCAGGAATCAGAGTTTGGCTTGATGCATTTTAATCTCATAGACTCAAGAAACCCTATTCCTGTCACTCAAGCCATTGAGCCCTTCTGCTTTGTGGACAACTTTTGAGAAAGTCTTGACTGGAAGGGTATCAGATTAAATTTTCCTAATTGTACACCTGAGATAATGTAATAGTGTGGATAATTTCTTCAGCCCTGGTGCAATTCAGATCCTATCCCAAAGCATTATCAGGACCATTACCTGTTCTCATCTCATACATTTTCAGATAGAGCCAGGTCTTTGGAATGGGAATTTTGCCATCAAATGGCTACTATAACATATGTCTGTGTAGTCTTACTATATCAGCCAAATACATCAACAATGCATTACAGGGGAAAGTTCCCAGCTATAATGCATGTATTTGAATAAATTGGAGGTCATTGTTACATTACCTTTGAATAGACATTGGAATACATACCTATCAGTCATTATTACTATGATCCTATTTATCCTTAACTTACATATGGCTTCTATTTCCCCTCTTTTTGTTCCATTTTGATCTGACTCTTAGTCTTCCTTTCCATCCAATTCTCAATTCAATTAAACTTTTTTAAAAAAATTCCCACAATTTTTAGTCAACATGATCTGGCTTAGTGGGTATTATAGCAGCTGCAGTTTTTAGACTTTTGGGGATGTCAAACTGGGGGAATCTGGGTAGATCTGTGTTGGGTGTGTGTGTGTATGCGCGCGTGCACGCATGCGCGCACGTGCGTGCATGCACACACACATATACATATATATATATATATTGTATATATATTGTGAGGGTAAATCAACTTCAAGGTCGTAAGAGTTAAAACAAATGAGAATTTAAAATAGGACATATCAACCTTCACTCTAATTTAGGTTGGGGGGATCCAACCACTCATTATGCCAGAATAATATCAAAATAGTATCAGAAATAGTATGATAAAATAGATTCATCAAAGCATTGTGCAAATAATGTCAACAGCTAATTATCCTTAAATATTAAAGATCAAGTGAAAACTAATACTGCTTAAGTATTTTATATACACATCATGGGAAAGGGGTGCTTTAAGTATAAATAGCTCTTTTTCACTCTATGGTAACAAGTTATGTATGAAAAATTATAGCATGAGCCAAAATCAAACCACCCCGGATGAAACTATGGTGAAGTTTACTACTCTTAAGTAATGAAAATGTTTTCATTATACATATGGGAGAAGCTTAACAATATTAGTGTTTCTGTGCTGCGGTTAGAATCCTTCAATCTATTTTTTTTAATTACATTTATATGCCACCCTTCTCCGAAGACTCAGGGTGGCTTACAATTTTTGGGATACAACCCAATGTGCTCAGCAATAGCCTTCATTCCATTGTATATGCCTGCTTATTACTAAGCGGCATTTTTACAAAGTCAGCTTATTGCCCCCAACAATCTTGGGTCCTCAATTTACCTATCCCGAGAGGATGGAAGGCTGAGTCAACCTTGAGCCTGGTGGGATTATAATTGTGATTATTTGTGGAAAGAACATTATCCCATTACAAAATTACAGTAGGCAATGTTACTTATAAGTATTTTGACAAACCAGCACAAAACAGGGCAAAAATTATGTTCTACAGATCAAGCTATACTAATTTTGATGGAAGCATAATACATAACAAATATTTGAAATGGACTCTTGTTTTTCTCAGTCCTGGAAGTTTATTCAATTGAACCAGAGACTATCTTATCCATTTGTTTTTAAGTAACTGTCTAGTTTTAATAATGAACTTGATTTTAGCCTTGACTATTTACATGTAACTAGAAGTTCAGATTCTGAAGAAACAAAATAAAGTAGAAACCAAAAATGGAAGGTATAAAATGTAAACATTTTCAGAAAACAACAGAATGAATTCCCACAAAGGTGATTATCACTTTAAATTATTGTATTGTATTTAAAAAGTTCACATTTACCATAACTAAAATTACCTGATCTTTTTTCTTTTAACAACCCTGTAATCCCTTGCATCGGGGTGAAGTTGGGGCAACTGAATGGAGCTAAGTGTTTATTGGCTGGATGCCCTTCCTGACACCTATGCCGAGTTCATAGCAGATATTTTCTCTTTGCGCCCAGAGAGTGCTGCCACCTAAGATTGAACTCATAGCTTCCTGATTGTGAAGCAAAAGCTCCATGTCTAGACCACCACACCATTCTATCTAAAATTACCTGAAGATCTAGGGAAAAATTTAAAAGGATGAAATAGTGCCCACAGACAGCTATTTTATCTGTAAAATGTGGCAAATCCTCAGTTTATATCCTACCTCTGTCTTAACCAAGCTAATCTGTCTAGTCTAGTAGTCTTCCATTTTGTGATATGTTTTCTTTAACCATTAACATATTTCCTTGGGAAAGTTTGCAATGCATCTCTCCAGAATACATATCTTAATTCAGTAAATGACCCCCAAACACAAATGTATAATGAATTTTTTACTCAAGAAGCAGGGAATGTTGATTCTTTCAAAAGCCTTACTTCCTTGAATTCGTTATGGATCACACACCAGCAGTAAGTGTTTTTGAAAGACCTACCGTTTTCTTTTTCTATTTTCCCTCTTTCTTTCTCCCATGCCTCTATTTTTCTCTCTGGCCAATCAACTTTAGGACCAGCTTTTCAGGCTAGTAAAAATCAGGTCCAACTAAAGTGGGACTAATTCTGTTTTTCAGATTAAGTCAAGAGCCACCTCAAAACTTGAAGCAAAGAAGATGATAGGTAATAGAAAGAAATAGGAATTTAAAATAAGAGTTGGTTTCATGCCTCACCCCCTTCCTGTTCTTTCCTCCTAAGTCCCATAAACTGAGAGTGCTTTTTACAGCAAAGCTTGTAAGAATAGATAGCTATATTGAATGGTATTTTAAACTAGTTTTAATTATATGTCCTATCTTATGGCTTTAATTTCTTTGACTTGTTATTTCTGATTCCTTTTCTCACTCCTTTTAATGTTTTCTGTCCCCAAAGGAAATAGCAAGATATTTAGGGTATTTACTGGGAAAGGCATCAAGATCTTCTCTTTTACTGTAAGGAATGGAAACAGGTTGAACAATAAAGATTTCTGGAGATGCTCTGTCCGTTTGATAAACAAAGATATCTACGGAAATCATCGAAGACATTATATAGACCTCCCCAGCTTTCTGTTGCAGATACAACTGTACATACTGATCCAGGGATATACAAAATGACAATGAACATTGTGTTCTTCTATATGAAAAAAGCACAAAGGAATCTTCCGGGAGTTTCAAATAATTCCAAGTAATTTGTGGCATCATATGTACTCAAAGTTCCAAAATTTTCAAATATTTCCAAAGTATTCTAGAGGTCCAAAATTCTAAGTAATTTGTGAGATAGTATGTTCTGCCTAGATCATCTAATGGGGTAATAAGTCCTAGATGAACTTATAATCTTTTCAATTAATTAGGTTTTTAGATGATTTTGTTACTATTTTGCATGCTTCCAGTTCTGAAGCTATTCTGACAGATTCGAAATTAGGATGGTGCCCTTTTTTAGCAATCTACTGGAGGTTAATAATTAACATGAACACTTCCTAAACCATATTAAGCATTTTTGATAGGCTCAGCATGAAGCAATTTCTTTTTCCAATGGACTTAACCAATTCCATGCCAATGCAGAGAATTCCAAAGAATTAAGAACAGTTATATCATTAATACTTTCTCCATGTCAGCTGAAAGTAAACATCTTAGACTGATTGGCAACTAAGATAAACTTTATATCTGTACAGTTAGCACAGGTGCCCTCTGGGGCTGTGTGCTCTCTCCACTTCTCTTCTCTGTTGATACTAACATCTACATCTCAAAGGATCTGAAATTTGCAGATGATACAGCAATGATTGATCTCATTCAAGATAATGATGAATCTTCATACAGACAGGAAGTTGAACAACTGGCCCTGTGATACAGCTGGAACAATCTTGAACTGAACACACTCAAAACTGTAGATATGATTGTAGATTTTAGGAGAAGCTGTCCTATTCTACCACTTCATACAATACTAGACAACATAGTATCAACAGTAGAGATCTTCAAGTTTCTAGGTTCTATAATATCTCAAGACTTAAAATGGACAGATAACATCAAAAGTTTCATCAAAAAAGCACAACAAAGAAAATTCTTCTTGCACCAACTCAGAAAGCTCAGACTGCCCAAGGAGCTGCTCATACAGTTCTACAGAGGAATTATTGAGTTGTTATTTGTACCTCTATAACCATCAGACAGACACAGACTTCAGTGAACAGTTAGGACTGCAGAAAAAGCAATTGCAACTAGCCTGCCTTCCATTGAAGACCTGTATACTGCACGAGCTAGAAAAAAGACTGTGGAAATATCTACCCCCTCACATCCTAGATATAAACTGTTTCAACTTCTTCCCTCAAGATGACACTACAGGGCATTGCATGCCAAAACAACCAGACACAAATACAGTTTTCCCCCCATGCTATCACAACTAATTCCCACAACACTGTCTTATGCCCTGGGGTGTCAAACCACCTAGTAGGGGTGTATTACTATTATCCTTCTCATCTTTCCTATTACCTATTCCTTAGCTTCTTATGACTATAACTTTTTTTGTATCTTATGATTTATGTTGAACCACGATGGCACAATGGTTTGAATGTAGTACTGCAGGCTACTTCTGCTGATCACTGGCTGCCAGCAGTTTGGCAGGATCTCACCAGCTCAAGGTTGACTCAGCCTTCCATCCTTCCGAGGTGGTAAAATGAGGACCCAGATTGTTGGAGGCAATATGTTGACTCTGTAAACTGCTTAGAAAGAGCTGTGAATCATTGCGAAGTGGTATATACAGTAAGTCTAAGTGCTATTGCTATTGATTGTTACTATTTAATATTTTATATCTTATGATTTGTTTGTATCTTAAGATTATGTTGATAGTTTCTATTTAGTATCCTATCATGATTTAAGTTGATTGCTATTTAGTATCCTATGACTGAGTGTTGTATTTTATAATTTATGATGGTTGTATTTATGATTATGATCGTCATTTATCATTTGTCTGTACACTAAGAGCTTATGCACCAGAGACAAATTCCTTGTGGGTCCAATTACACTTAAATAAAGAATTCTATTCTATTCTATTCTATTCTATTCTATATTTTCCCAGTTACTGCTTCTTCCATAGATGCTTGCATAGATGTGTTTTGTGTGATAGTTTCAGTAGATTATTAAAAGGTCCTGAGAATCATGTGATAGAAAAAATTAAATCCCTGTTTCTCTTCAGAGATTTATTGTTCTGGTCACTTTAGTTTGGACTAAGTTATCTCACTTTGGGTATTGGGAAGGAGAGATATTGGGGAGGGAAGAGAACCATATACAATACCTACTTTGGAGCTTTTGGAAGAAAACTAGGATATCAGTATAATAAAAAGTAAAACAGTAAGTAAGAATTCACATAATTCCCAAAGGATATAGAAGCAAGACCAAGAAAGGAGCAATTATATCAGTTGGGCAATATCTAAAAGAAGTCTAAAACAATAATTTACAGATTTGGGACACAAAAAGTGCAAATATCACATCTCTCTACAATTCCTTAAATTGCCTGCATATTTTCCCAAGATCTTATTACTGTCCTTCACAGATAACATGCAATCCTGGAATAGAAGTGTTTTGTTTAAGGAATTGCTGCAATGTTTACAACATAATGTTCTCCAAAGCCCTAAACAGCCCTCTTAGAGACCCTAATAACTTTATTGAATGTTACCTAGAGAATTCTGGTACTTGTCATTCAGCACACCTGTAGGACTGATATTGGAAACCATGTCTCTATTCTATTTCCATGAGCAATGCCTTCTCAACATCCTTATTAACCAGCAGTGGTATAAAATATTCTACTACACAAGTCAGAAGCCATCCAAATTTGGCTGAGAAACAATAGGACTGAGTTAGTGCCTCCCTTAAGATTTAAGGGCAGACTGTGTAGCATATACTGTATGTCATTTGTCTGCCAATATTTATTTAAGCCCTATCTTAGGAGGGCATGCAGTCCCTAAAGTAATTGTTCTGTTGTTGGGAACAGCCCTTTTTATTGTTATAGAATACCTGCAAAGTATTAAGACCAGGAGATAAATTTTGCTATACAAGACAATTGGTATTAATAAAGTAGTAGATAAGGGCTCTGCCATTTCCCATGTTAGGGTTTTTTACACTGTATTCCATGAACCCTAACATTCCAAAAAATTAATGTAGTTCCATGACAAAGTAGCAACAACAACAAAAAGTTCATTTGAATGCAGACATCCATCCAAAGCAATTAAAAGCAGTTGTATCCCAATTGTTGAACATTGATTTGTTTGGTTAAAAACATTAATGTTCCAAAATAATTATGAAATTTAAGTTCCATACACTGGAGGCATTAACTTTGCATATTATACTTAATATACATGAAATAAGTGGAGGAACTTTCTGAGAAAGAAATTGGACATCTGTTTTTATGAAATTCAAATAACTTTAATATATAAATGTGCATAAATAAATTATAATAAGCGTAAGTTTCACTTTATTGCTAATTGTTATAATTATTTCTCATTAAGGTTTTGTATCTTGATTATGAATACCAGAATTTTTTAACACATTCCACAGCCTGAAAAATTAAAAAACAAAAACAAAACCCTGACCTATAGCATTGTATTAGATTATTATTTTTTCCACTCCATCCCTTAGCCTGCCTCTTGAACACCTTGATAACCTCAGGTGCCACTGCTTTTTTTTCCTTGCACAACTCATTTTGTAACAAAAACATGCTATCATAATTGTTGCCTAAAACAGATTGAGCATCCTGGATCATCTGAAACTTATTTCTTGACCTGCGCATTTACTGTAAGTAAATCATTGAAAACTGCTGAGTGAACAATGGAGAAATAGAAAGGAAGTGCTATGCGTCTCAGCTCCACTGAGAAATTACTCTCTTAGTAAGTTGGTAGTTCATCTACAATATACCTGTCTTTAAATCCTTCCAGATCAGGCAAACAATCTGGTATCCAGAAGTATCCTGTTACTACCACTGAACTTCTATTTACCCAAGTTGTAGAAAAAGCTATTCCTTCACGAATCATTTAATCCTAAAAAAAAAGAAACCCTGAGTTTATACAGACCCTAAAGGCAAGGAACAATCATTAATTCCCCTTTCCTGCCTTATCTTGAAACCAAAGAAAAATCGACCAGTACTTGCTTCTCTTGATGATTTGTGCTGTGAAAAAGTATATATATATATATATATATATGGCACCTGTGATTGTCAGAAGAGTGAATTCTTATGCAATTTAGTAGAAAAATAACTATCTGAAAATTGTAAGGCCTAGCAGTACCAGATCTTTAGAAGGTTATACAAAGTAGCAGATTAATGGTATTCTTCTTCCATTAGAGGAGTAAAATCCCTGGATCCCAGAATAAGTTACTCGAACTAATTAAAATGTCCTGAAATTGAATTCTCAATAACTTTTTCTTTAGTTTGAATTATATAGCAAAGAAAAACAGAACAAAAAATATTAAGGAGAGAGAAGAAGGATAAAGGGCTATTACAGCAAATGGCCTAATCGTACATTGGGCAGAGTGAAATGATTGCCTCCAGTTCAAATACTGAAGAAAAAAGAATGACACTAAGGTTTGGAGGAGAAATTGTTTCATGAAGCTTGTGCCCTCTAAACAGCTGTCTGTCTCCAGGGTTAGTGGCCTCCCTGGTGTTGCAAAGGGACCCGGTGGCTGAATCATTCAGCTTTTGTACAGGGAATTGAGACTTTTTCTCCTTTGCTTCAGGCAGTGAAATGTCCTCAATTGGTCCTTACCGCAAAGCCCATATTTGCAGTTTATAGCATTCTCAAAAGAAATAAAGTAGGTGTCACATAGTCTTATAGCACATTCATGTAAATGTCTTCTGAAAAGTAAAATCAAGACAATTCTCTGGGATTTTTTCCAAGAAAGTAGACAACAATTCAGAACTTTAATTGGGTTATACAATACTCTAGTCTGGTGTAACAATGAAGCAGCTAGGTTCCTCTCCCCTTCTGAAAATCCAAATGGTAATGTTTTTATGATTCTCTGGATTTTGAATTACATAATGCACAGGTTGTAAAGTACACTGTGTACTGCCAACAAGGAACTAAGATCAACAGAACCAGGAAGCACATGTTCTCCCTAATGGGCCATAATTGGAGAAATTAATAAAATTATCTTCAGATTCATATACTAAAGAGGCAGTCCATTAATGCACATTACATTTTGATAAGGGTTGCAGGGACTACATTATCTAGAATCCGAGACACCTGAGGTAATTTCCTCAAACAAAAATATGTATTTAAAAATATAGAAATAGAGGAAATTATGTGAGGTAAATGTCTTTAAAATATTAAGCACTTGGTTATGAAAACAAAAAATAAATTGTGCGTAAACCTCATGAAGCAGTACAATTCACATATCCTAGTATCTTATGACCAAATAAATAACATATTTCAGAGCAGTATTGTACAAGTCAGTTATCTAGGTCTTTGACAGATATGATGACTAAAGAGAATCGTACTTAATTCGTTTAATTAATATAAAGATAAATCAAATCAGACTGTCTTGAAAGATAAGGCCAAGAAAAAGAATGAAATCTATTGTCTTGCCTTCATTTGTTGGAGTACTGTTTAAGGATTAAGGACAGCCTTCCACCCAACAAGTATTGCATAATTCTACTTTAAGGTACATGAAACTGGAAAGCTGTGCCGCTGAAGCCAAGAAGTTCCTTTTCTTTCACTCAGTACCAAATTTTTGCTCATGTACCAAAATTCTGTTGTTCTTCCCCATGACAATGAACATGAGTAGTGAGATTCAATAGGACATAAACCAAAATTGGGGTGGAGGGAAATCCAGGACCAAATGATAGTATTTAAAAAATGTGGAAGGATTTCCTTTTCAGTCATCTCATTATGCAATTATATTACTTACAGTGCGTTTTAACTAATTGCTATAACTGGGAAGGTGTCATTTCTCCATCTATGGATTATTAGTTCTTCTTTGGACTTGGGTACAGTTATAAGTCTCATTTGGTTGAGCTACTGAAAGGTCTTTCAGTGATATTTCTCCCCTCTGCTTCTCCAAATCAGGAAGAATCTGAACTAAGCTAATTTGATCTGCCCCAGTACAAATTAGATATTCCTTTCCTGCCTCAGTTTTACTCCATACTAATTAATCCTTATTCAGACTGCACTGGATTTCTATTTCTATACTGGTGATACAGCCTTTTTCATATTTAGAATCATCAATACAGCCATTTTCCAACTATCATAGGCACTTTTTAATTTTATTTTTTATGATTAATATCATACTTTTCTGTCTGAGCAGCCCAGTGGCCTAGAGGTGAAGACATTCACCTTTCACTCAGAAGGTTGAGAGTTCAATCCTAGTTAGAGACAGATGTTTCTCTATTAGGGTGTACCTCTATTAGGTGTTTTCTTTTTTCTTTTTATTTATTTATTTATTTTATTTTGGGACTTGTATGCCGCCCCATCTCCGAAGACTCAGGGCAGCTCACATCTAAAAACAACAACAGAGTATACAACAATAAATAGTTAAGAAAAAATTAAACTAACAAGCCCAAAAAGTTAAATACTAAAAAAACCCATAAAACCACCCCACCCAAAGAGGGTCACAGCCTGGATTGGTCGAATAACCAGGTCTTCAGGTCATGGTGGAAGGTGCGGAGATCAGGGCCAAGCGGAGCCCCAAGGGGAGTTGGTTCCAGAGGTCAGGGGCCGCGACAGAGAAGGCTCGTCGTCAGGGAACCGCCCACCGGCACTGGCTGGCCGACGGGACCCCAAGGAGTCCTTGCCTATGTGCTCGCACAGGGCGGTTGGTATTCGATGTCGGCAGGAGTCGCTCCCTTAAATATTGAGGACCCATGTCATGAAGGACTTTGTATGTTAAAACTAGAACCTTGAATCTCACCCGGACCGCAACCGGCAACCAATGCAGGCAGCGCAGGAGGGGGCAACATTGGAGAATCGGGGAACTCCCATCACCACCCATGCCACCGCATTCTGCACCAGCTGCAAAATCTCCGGATGGTATGCAAGGGCAGTCCTAGATAGAGAGCGTTGCAGTAGTCGAGTCTAGAGGTAACAAGGGCATGCGCAGGGCATCTCGGTCCAGGAAAGGGGGTAGTTGACGAATGAGGCGGAGCTGGGCAAAGGCCCCCCTGGCAACGGCCCCCACCTGCTCCTCCAACCGGAGCCGTACATCCAGGAGGACCCCCAGATTCTGCACCCTATCCACAGGGGGCAACACCGCTCCCCCTATGGCCAGAGATGGATAGTCCTGACTGGGCCAAGATGCCGGTATGCACAGCCACTCAGTCTTGGCCGGGTTGAGTCGAAGCATGTTCCCACTCATCCAAATCCGTACTGCATCCAAACACTGGGTCATCAGGGAGAGGGCATCGCTGATTTGGTTCGGGGTGGAAATGTACAGCTGGGTGTCATCTGCGTACTGATGGAATCTCACCCCGAAACCGCAGATGATCTCACCCAGTGGCTTCATATAGATGTTAAATAGCAGGGGAGAGGACCAACCCTGAGGGACCCCACAAGAGAGCACCTCGGGGTCGACCGCAGCCCCCCTGCCAATACTGATTGCGACCGCCCTGAGAGGTAGGAGGTGAACCACTGAAGAACAGTGCCCCCACTCCCAACCCCTCGAGGTGCAAAAGGATACCATGGTCGATGGTATCAAAAGCCGCTGAGAGGTCTAATAGGACCAGGACAGAGGAAAACCCCTGTCCCGGCCCTCCAGAGATCATCCATCAGCGCGACCAATGCCGTCTCCGTGCTGAAACCAGGTTGGAAGCCCGATTGATACGGATCCAGGTAGTCCACTTCATCCAGGAAAAGTGGAAACTGCCGAGCCACCACACTCTCAACAACCTTCACCAAAAAGCAAAGGTTGGAGACTGGATGAAAGTTGTCTAACATGGTCGGGTCCAGGGCAGGGTCTCACCACCGCCTCCTTCAAGGCGGAGGGAAAAACACCCTCCCTTAATGAAGCATTGACAACTGCCCGGAGCCAACTGCAGGTGACCTCCCTGGTGGCATAAGCCAGCCAGGAGGGGCACGGGTCCAACAAACATGTGGTGGAGCTCAGCCGCCACATGATCCTGTCCACTTCATCCTCGGAAACAGGATTGAACTCATCCCAAATCACATTGGCCAGACTGCCTGTATCCCATTCCTCAGACCACTGCAAATCAGAGGACTTTTGGAAAATATCTACTGCAAACTCCACTTAGGCATCAGGAAGGGCATCCAGCCTATAAATGCTGAGCTCCACTCAGTTTCCCCAACTCCACCCCAAAACAAAAGGATTAAAAGGTTGTAAAAAGAAAAAAATTGTACTTTCCCATCCATAAAGAATTCAAGTTAATCTATAATCAGGTTCTAGTTAAGCTGATTTAGCATAATTAACAATTAGAGAATTTGATTGTATTTCTATTTTAATTTGACCCAACCCAGAGTCACTGGTTGAAATGAATAGTCACATAAATTAAATTAATAAAATAAATAAATATACAATTTTCTTATAAGTTATTAGTTTTATAAATACCCTCTCACCTAAACTGAGACTCTGTGAGTTTAACTGAAACTTTTGTATTATTGAGAGATGCTATTATAGCAGAATTTTGAAAGCCTGACTGTGTTTTCCTTTTCTTTCTTCTTATACTATAGTGAATTAAGGTGAGCCAATCTGGAGCTCTTTCTTATCCTTACTGTTTCCTGGGCTTAATACATGCTTTTGATTTTGTACCTATTTCTACATATTTTCTCCAAGATCATCTCTGTATTTGTCTACATTTAGTCCCTGTATGCCAAGAGAGTGCCAAGGAATAGGCTAAGCTAGATTCTAGTAAGAGACCATTCCACAGGACAGATTGGAATGGTCACTGCAGAGAAATGTTGCTGGACGTCAAGCTTTCTGACCTCCCCACAAAGTGGGGAGCTGACAGCAATTTTTCCAGAAAGGGATACATTGGATAGATTGATGATGATTGAAGAAGGCAGTTCTGCAGGTGAGTAGGCACCCTGCCATACTGGATTTTATAGATTTATAGATTAAAACAGTGCCATGAATTGCACTCAAAAACCTACTATCAAATAATAACATACATGAAGGGATAGTAGGACCTCTCAAGAGGCAATAGTAATGTTGATAAGAGAGCTATGGTGAATGAAAAACCAATTCAATCTTCTTTGGGATCAATACTGGTTTATTTCAGACCTATTCCTATTTCAGACCCCATTCCTAAGAGGTATGTAAGGGGCGTGCATAAGTGCACCATCGTGCCTACCGTCCCTGTCCTTTTGTCCCCATTTATTCGTACCTATTTCCTGTATTCTTACTCATGTTTATACTTATACCTATTATACTGTAAACGACTGACAAATAAATAAATAAATAAATAAATAAATAAATAAATAAATAAATAAAAGCATCTACACCAAGACAAATTCCTCATGGAAGCCATGAACTCCATAGCCTTATCATCCAGAGTCCACATGGAGATTGAAGTTACCTAACATTATAAAGACAAATGGAATCAAGACCAGGAATTTAGTCAGGGACATTGAGCTAAGGCTGACTGCATCAACTGTGTCATTGGAACTGAGATAGTTAATTGGGGCAAGGTCAGTAGCAAATTTTGATCACGTTGAACAACAGCATTATATATTGATGGGGCATGCTCCATGCACTTCTGCATTTTCATATTCAGATACTGTATATCTGTCATTTGAAGGGCATTATTCAATTCATCATTTGCTACTTCCACTGCCTGAAAGATACTTTAGGCAAAGGGTGTCCTTTTCTGCTGCTCTATTTGTTGTAAGAGCTTCACTGCATCTCCTATGCATAATCCATCGCTTTTAGCCTAGAAACGAACAGTACAAATAAAAAAAAAGATTTGATGGAATGGAGCAAGATGTTCAGATTTTATCTGGCGTGTCAAAGGTAGCCTTTAGACACACAAACACATGCGCAGGCACATGCAAGCACTCTGAATTCCATTGGTTAAAATATTGCGCAGCACCAGCTTAAAACCTTGATATTGTCACATAGCATTAAGTGAAGAATCACATACGTGCAGCAAAAGTAATGCTAATCTTCCATGTTGATAAGTAAAGCACAGCCAAATTTCCACTAGCTATTTTGTCTAGATTACTTGACTTAACTGCACCCTCCTGAACATCATAATCATTCTTTTTGACATAAATTGTCTTCTCTAGTAATAAATATTTCAGGACAAAAGAATATTCTCACACAGAATAATTGCCCTGCTTCTTATTTAAATTGCATAATCACAATGGAAAAATATAGCCGATGTACATGGCACCCTACATGCTATTCTAGTTAATTCAAATAAATTATGCTTAAATTAAGAAATTTACTATGAAGAAAAGTAGAGACAACCCCCATCCATAGGATTAGGTTTCTTATCCAGATTGGAAAAAAGGAAGGATTAATTTCCTTCTCAAAGTGGTTTGGTCCATGTTAAGTTTGCATGAAGAGTCAGACGCGGAGTGCTTCAATGAAGAGTTTATTAGTGACTACAGCACATAACAGACCCGATTTACTTATAGCCAGCAGCTGCAGTTGCCATCCAATCAGAGTGCAGGATTTTCCCGCACTTTTTAAACCAATCATTTCTGACATTTTACAAGAACAGTTCAAACTAAACCAATGACATTCAAACCTGCATACATAACACCCCTCCCCACTAGGTTTGGTCCATATTCAAACCCCAACCTATCTAATGTATTCCTTTAAATAGGTGGGGCTCTTACGTGTAATTGAGACCTTCGTGGTTCAGAAGTTTTAATGTTCTCACCCAGTGAGAGAGGAAATGTGTCTGTTGACATTTCCCTACTCGGGCTTCCAGTGAAAGAAGACCCTGTTTGATTGTTACAATCTGGTCTCTCCTCCCAACCCATCTCCAACCCAATGTCAGCACCCAAGTCAGGTAGTGATGTGCAATCTTCCACTTTTAAGGATGGATTTTGGCATTGTGACAGGTTTTGGGATGGTTCCTGTCGAAATGGCTCGTTACACATGGGGTTGATTCTTGCTTGCTGATTATCCTCATGTTCCTCCCCTCCCCTAGAAAAGGCATTAGGTATGGGAACCAGAGAGGAACAATTGTGATGTTCCTGAGGTAACCTGGATCTAAGCTGATCAATGTGCCTGCTCCAGAGGACTCCATCCTCTGTTTGTACCCTGTAAGAACGAGGGCCTGTGATCTGAGTTATTGCAGCAGGAATCCATGAAGGTTCACCCATAAGGTTCTTAGCATAAACAGAATCACCCACACTGAACGTGCGAACTTTGCTAGTGGAATCTAGTGGTGCGTTGGGTGCGTAAGTGGGATGAAGGTCGTCAAGGGGAGACCTAAGTTTCCTACCCATCAACAACTCTGCTGGGGATAAGTTAGTTGATGAGTTAGGAGTGATGTGCTGAACACTAAGAAGTTTTTCAACTTTCTCAGTGATGTCCCCAGGACCCAATTGCTAAAGCTTTTCCTTGGTAAAATGTATCATTCGTTCAGCCTGGCCATTAGCCGAAGGGTGCCCAGGGGCTGTCAGGGCATGTCTGATACCCTGTTGTGCTAGAAAGGATTCAAAAAGATTGGATGTAAATTGAGGGCCATTGTCAGAGACAAGAACATCAGGTAACCCATGGGTTACAAAAGCTTTTAAGCTGCTTGATGACAGCATCAGTTGTGGTGGATGCCATAGGGATGACCTCTAGCCATTTGGAATATGCATCTACTATAATAAGGAAGGTGTGCCCTCTGGTAGGGCCAGCAAAATCAATGTGAATCCTAGACCATGGGCCCCTAGGACATTCCCATTCCTGTGTGGGGGCAAGAGGTGGGGCAGGCCTGACTACCTGACAGTTGGGACAAGATGCAACCCAGTTTTCAACCATTTTGTCAATACCTGGCCACCATACATAACTCCTGGCCAATCCCTTCATCCTTACAATACCAGGATGACCCTCATGTAACATTTCCAAAACCTCTCTTTGCAGTTTTGCAGGAATAACCACCCTGTTACCCCACAAAATACATCCTCTTAATACAGATAATTCAGTTTGCCTGGATTTAAAAGGTTGAGCAAGGTGAGGTAGATCTTGAAAAGGCCAACCTTTCTTGATCCAGCCTATAACAAGAGCCAATAAAGTGTCTTTGGCAGTCTCTCTGGCAATTTCAGCAGCGTGTACTGGAAGCTTGGCAACAGTTTCTAGAAAAAAGGTGTGCGCCTCAGGTTCACAGTCCACAGTGTGAAATGGAAGTGGGCAGCAACTCAAAGCATCAGCATGGCCAATGTCTTTGCCAGGCTTGTGGATGAGCTTGTATGAATAAGCAGCAAGAAATTCAGTCCACCTCAGCATTCTTGGTGACAGGATCGTGGGCGTTGGTTTGTCTCCTGCCACAATGCCTAACAAAGGTTTGTGATCTGTGACAATGGTAAATGTTCTCTCATATAGATACTCATGGAATTTCTTGACAGCTGCAACAATTGCCAATGCTTCCTTGTCCAATTGGCTGTAATTCCTCTCTGCTTTGGTCAAAGTGCAAGAGTAAAATGCAATAGGGGCTTCCCTCCCGCTGGGAAGCCTGTGGCTCAAAAAAAAAAACCCACTCCAAAAGGGGATGCATCACAAGTAAGTACAACAGGCAAATTCTCAGAGAACTGTATCAGTACAGCATCAGACGTGATTAGTCTTTTAATATTGTTGAATGCTGATTGTTCCTTCCTGCCCCAGACCCAAACAGATGTTTTGTCCAATAATCTGTGTAATGGTTCTGCAATGGTTGCCTTCTGAGGTAGGAACATGTGATAAAAGTGAATAAGTCCAAGGAAGGCTTGCAAATCTGTTTTGCATTTTGGTCTAGGGGCTTCTTTGATTGCTTGAACCTTGGCATCTGTAGGGTGGGTGCCATGCTTGTCAATCATATAGCCCAAGAACTCAACCTTGTCAGTTCTAAGAGTGCATTTTTCTTCCTTGACGTTTAACCCGGCTTTCTTGAATTGGTAAGGACTTCTCTGAGTCTCTCTTGTAATTGAGTGTCATTTTCAGCAGAGATTAACACATCATCAAAGTAAGGCACTACCCCTGGCAGTCCTTGGAGCATCCTTTCCATAAGGCTTTGGAAGATGCCTGGTGCCACGCTTACTCCAAACTGTAACCTTTTACATTTGAAAGCACCTCTATGAGTCACAATGGTTTGGGCCTCTGCAGTGGCATCATCAACTGTTAGTTGTTGATATGCCTGGGCCAGATCCAATTTGGCAAAGACTGTGCCCCTGCCAAGTGAATGTAATAAATGATGCACCACTGGAACTGGATATGCTCTGCTGAAGCGCATGGTTCAATGTCCCCTTATAGTCTCCACAGATTCTTACTGACCCATCAGTCTTGACTGGTGTGACTATGGGTGTCTCCCATCTGGAGTGGTCAGTGGGCTCTAAAACTCCTTGAGCTATTAGTTTATCTAATTGTGCATCAATTTTTCCTTTAAGGCAAATGGGACCCTTCTGGGCTTTAAACGAATTGGGGGCACCTTGGGATCTAGGTTGAAAGTGATAGGGGTCCCCATATACTTGCCCAACTGTCGCTGAAGACCTCTGGAAACTCAGACTTCAAGGCCTCTTCCCATTCAGTGTTGCTCACGTGATTGATGCCAGTCACCTCGATGCCTAGTGGATTGAACCAC
This sequence comes from Naja naja, assembly GCA_009733165.1. Classification (NCBI taxonomy): domain Eukaryota; kingdom Metazoa; phylum Chordata; class Lepidosauria; order Squamata; family Elapidae; genus Naja; species Naja naja. The sequence goes on from CM019151.1 coordinate 46,021,636, forward strand.
TCAAGTCCCAGCAAGCTTGGGCAGTTCTTGTCCACGATGGTCAGGGGCAAATGTTTGGTGTGGCCTTTGAACTTCACATTGAATTCTCTTGTTCCAACTACTGGAATCTTGTTCCCCTGGTAGTCTTTAAGAGTCAGTGCTTGCTTCTGGAAATGTTTCTTCTGAATGTTGGGAAGTAGCCTGTGAATAGTGTCCCATGACACCATAGATAAATAGGAGCCTGAGTCCACTTCCATTTGGCAAGGCATTCCTTCAATTAGTACCTTCACATGTACTTTTCTGCTTCTTAAGGGTGAAGAATGACCAATGGTGACTGATGAGTTTCATTCTTCCCATTTGCTTCTGTGTTGCACCCCATTTTCTCACTGAAGTTGTTAGGCTTGAATTCTTTGTCAGGAAACTTCCTTCTGTGTGGTGGAGTTCTGGATGTTTTGCAGACTCTTGCTAGATGACCTCTTTTTTCACAACAGAGGCAGATGGCATCAAGAAACTTGCATTCAGTGCAGGGGTGGCTTCCCCCACAACCTCTGCAGTAAAAATCTTGCCTCTTTCTTCCCAGGTCTTTCTTTTTCCTTTCCATTCTGAGTCTATAAATTCCTTCCTCCACCTCACTATAGTCTGACTCAGAATCTATTTGCTCGCAATGGGTTGTTGTGGACTTTTCCACATCAGGATGGCTTGAGGTCTTGTTAATTTTCTTCATGGCTGCTGCTGAGGACTTGGTGGCTTCTGCTGAGGAGGCCTCTTCTATGGCTTCCTTCAGCGTGATCTTAGGTTTTAAGAATAATTTGCTCTGAAGCACCTAGTCTTTGAGGCCTAGAACAAATCAATTGCGCATGGCCTCTTCCAAGTTGTTAAACTCGCATGCACCCCAATGTCTCTTAAACTTGCCACAGTCGTTAACGTTTTCGCTTTCCCTTGATCCCGACGGTAAAACTCGTGTCTTAATGAGGCACGATACTTGTGGCGTAATGAGCTCTTAAAAGCTTTTCTAAATCAGGCCATTCCATTACCTTCACGTCTGCAGCTTCCGCCAATGCCCGCCATCTTGAAGACTGCCGACCGCAGTGTGTAAGAAAGACCGCCCTCTTCTGCTTCTCGGAAATACATTTGGAAACGATCCGCATATGAGTCCCAGTCTTCTGCCGCCGGATCGAACGGGCTGGGGGTGTTCAGCGCAGCCATCTTCTCTCAGCTTGTTTTCCATCGTCTTTCTTCAGGAAGATCCCACCTTCGCCAGTGTTAAGTTTGCATGAAAAGTCAGACGCGGAGTGCTTCAGTGAAGAGTTTATTAGTGACTACAGCTCATAACAGACCCGATTTGGCTGGGCTGCGGCTGCTACTTATAACCAGCAGCCGCAGTTGCCAGCCAATCAGAGTGCAGGGTTTTCCGACTTTTAAACCAATCATTTCTGACATTTTACAAGAACAGTTCAAACTAAACCAATGACATTCAAACCTGCATACATAACAGTCCAGTTGTCATTTGTTCCAACAAATCAATTCATATGCAAAATCCAACCACAACATATTATTTTCATCAAGAAACCTAGCCATATAAGGTTCTAGTCTGGATCAAAATCCCATTTCTGATCAAGTTCTCATACTGATTATAATCTTTTTTTTAAGAGGGAATATATTACAATATAAAAATGCATAAATAAAATGTGATTTGATTGTTCCATATTCATGTCATTTTGATTCTTACCTTTAAGGCTCTTCATGGCATGAATCCAGATTATCTGAGGAACTATTTAACACCAATGGGATTGGCCTTTCCCACCTGGCAGAAGGGGCATGTGAAGAGCACCCCCATTGGTCAATTCTGGCTGGCAGGGTCCAGGAGAAGAGCCTTTTCTGCCATGGCACCTGCCCTCTAGAACATCATGCCCTTCTGAGGTCATATCTGCACCCACCTTTTTGGCCTTCAGAAAGGGCCTGAAGACCTGGCTCTGCCAACTGGTCAGGGCCCCCAGTCATTCAGAAGGTGGTTAATGGACCAAAATAAGACCATACTTCCTACTGTCTGCATCTTGCTCCCTTCCTCCCCATCTTTGTCCATTTTGAATTACATTTAATGTTACTATTTATTGTTTTAATGTTTTATATGGCATTTTAATTATCATAAACCATACATCTTTAGAAGAGATGGTGTCATATAAGTTTAATAAATAAAGTAAATAAATTGTATATTATTTATGGGTTAAATTAGAGCAGTGGTTCCCAAACTTTTTCAGTCCACCACCCCCTTGGTGCTACAAACTCATCCTCAGTGCCCCTCACCCAGGGGTGGGATTCAAATTTCTTAACAACTGGTTCTATGTGTGTGGCCTAATTTGTGGGGGTGGCTTAGTGGTCATGTGACTGGCTGGGCATGGCTTGCTGGCTGGGCATGGCTTGCTGGTCACGTGACTGAATGGGTGTGGTTTGGTGGTCATGTGACTGGGTGGGTGTGGCCAAGTGCCCAGGTGACTGCCAAACCAAATATAAGTAGTCCTTGCTTAATGGCCAGTTGCTTAGTAAGTCATCTAATTTATGACTGACCTCCCCAGACTACTTGACCTGTTTTGGAGTTTTGACA